>JANAVB010017400.1:310000-680965 GCA_029216955.1 Iris pallida
GACTCCCCATGCGGCTCAGGCCGAAGTTGCCCTATGCGGCCCAGATCGAAACAGCCCTATGCGGCTCATAAGGATCATCTCCATGCGGTTCACTACCAATTATATGGTCCAGATTATCATGTGGTTCGAAGATTCGGAGGCCACACCCCAGGCAGCCCTGACACGTGGCCAGGCTTATGCGGCTCAACCCTTATGCGGCTCAATCCTTATGCGGCTCAGTGACTCCCAGGACACGTGTCATAAAGCCAATCAATTCTCCAGATTTAGTGCAATCAAAGATTGGGTTAAATCCCAATAATCTGGGACACGTGGCAGGAGAATGAATTAAACTTATTCATTCAGATTCACAGACATCAGCAAATCATCATCACGAAGATTTATTCCAATCAGCATTAATTACTGATAGGATTTGGTGCAATCTACACTAAAGGGCCCAAATTCATCACACTCAAGATTAATGGTCCAGATTGATCAATCAACAGGCCGCCGCCACTCTAAGGGGCAATCATTGCAAACCCTAATGATTGCATTCCCTTCTTATAAATAGCAAGGTGCCATTCCCTTGTAGGAGGACCCCTTTCGAGATCAGAGAGAGCACCAGAATACTTAGAGAGAAAAACAGAGAGAGAGAGAGAGAGAGAGAGAGCAAAGTGAGCATTTCTTCAACGCCGAGCAATCTTCTGGAGCCAAGGCTGCATACCGATCGTCCAATGAGTAAGGCAGAGCTGCCGTAGCTTTCCCGAGCCTCTATCGTCACCCCCCAGAATCTAAAATAAATAATTGTACTTAGACTACTGTACCTAGGCTTTCGTCCCTAGGCTTTCTTTGTACAAGAGAGTTTGTAACGTGAAGTAAAAGTCCAGTCCTTCGATAATTGTTCTGCTCTTTTATATTTCATGGCAAACACGATGGCGACTCTGCTGGAGACAAACTTCTCCACGGCTGAGGAGTTGGTGACGCAGTCAGATGCAACCAAGCTTGGCTCCACGCAACAGAAGATGGTCGTCCGTTTCGACCAACAGGCGTTTGAAGAGATGCTCTCTGAAGGAAGTGCCGGCCCGATCCAGAAGCGAACACGCACAAAGAAAGCTCGCTACGAATGGAGGCCAAAATCATTTGCTCCTCCATAAGCTCTGGACGGGGTACTCTCTGCTACCCAAGACGGCGAAGGCGACTCTCATACGGCTCCACTTCGAGCCGTAGAGAACTCTGCTGTCCCCAAGTCCGGCAGAGGAAAACACTACGATGCTGGACTTGCAGGGACAAAGAATGACTCTATGCGCCCCAAGAAGAAGCCGAGCACTCCTGTGGCCAAATCTGCCAACCACATGCAGGAGGCTCATGCGGGTGGATCTACCAGCCGCATGAAGAAAGTCTATACGGCCAGAACATTCAGCCGTATAAAGAAAACTCATGCGGCTGAGACTCCCAGCCGCATGAAGAAAGCCTATGCGGCTACGTCTGCCAGTCGCATGAAGATTGTTGAGGACGGCAGCATGACGCCTACCCCGCACGGCTCTATCTTCGACCGCCTGTCTTATGGTCCTGATCTCTTGTGCTCCCAAGAAGATATGTCTGACTCTCTCCAGCATCACCTAGACTCTTCCTACTATGTGCCTTTACGTACTAGAGCGAAGAAGTCTAGGACAGTGCGAGCTTGGCACGCTCGGTCCGCTGATCCTGTCTCTGATCATCTGAGCGTCCCGTATACTGTTATGCGGGCCTCAGATGAAAAGTTGTACAGAACCACTCGAGTCCAGCCTCCAGTGGCAAACGGACAGAGAAGTGCACATAAGTCTCCCAAAATCCAGGAAGCAAGCATGGTCGATCCAGACCAATCTGACTTACGTGAGGCCATCCTTCACAAACGCAAGGAAAGATAAGACGCATCGGGGTGCAAAAAGTCCTCCCATAGACGCTAATGTACCAAAGTCATCGTCAACTACTGCTGCAATAATGCGACGGTGCAATAAGACCAGCAGTCCGTCTTTCAAAGACTGTAACAGCCGTCTTCAGAAGATGAGGTACTTTCCGTTGTCTCCTGCAACTCTGCTAGGAAAGTCCCCACTGATGGAAGAGGGAAGAAGACAAATGTTCCCAGCCCGAAGATTTCAACCACTTTGACTAAAAGACTATCGTCCAAGCGGGCGCCCACCACCAGAGTTTTTTAAGGTACTCGCTCTAAGACGAAATCTGCTACAGTGGGAGATTCATCGTCCACAACGCAGGGGGTTGCTGGGACTGGGGGTAGCACCCCTCCGAGCCTCCACAATAATCCGATGTTCCAAGAAGACGAGTCAGGGGAGGCAACTCTCCCATCAGATTCAGCAAACCCTGACGTCCCCGAAAACGTCCACAACTTCCAAGACGAGGCGAACTCGGAGACTGGGGGTACTGTTCCTTCCGAGTCTAAACCAGAAGAGAACATACCCGCATACCCCGATGACTTCTCACTACAGGGGTACGATTCCGAGGGTGCTTCCTCCATCGCTCCGTCCATCTCTCCTCACGTAAAGACAGTATTCATGACAGACAGCAGCCAAGGAGGTTCCAGTGATCGCCAATGCATCGACAGTCTCGAAGTCATATTGCTTGCTTTGGTCAAGTCTATAGACGAGATTAAAGCGGCCCTTCCAACTCTGCAAGGAGAGATGCCTGGCCAAACAAGCGCGGGTCCCGCGGTCAATACGGACTCAAATTCGGCGACACCAAACCCGGGCAACGATCCTCCTGAAACAACGGCCCCCACCGCCGTGGACGAGGCCCGAGAAGCGAGAAGAGAGGTCCAGGAGCTCCGAGCCATGTTTTACGCTCGAGAGAATTCCCAAGATCTCAGAATACGGCAACCATACCCTGCTGTATGGAGGGATGTCCCCTTCCCGCCAAGATATAAGCCGTTCAATATCAATCCTTACGATGGCAAGACCTCAGCAAGTCGGTACATCACTTACTTCGAGGTCACCGTCGACCATCTGCCCCATGACGATGCTATTCTCACACGATTATTCATCGGGGCATTGGAAGGGGTCGCCTTCGACTGGTACCGTAACCTACTAGACAACTGCATCCACTCCTTCGTCGGCTTCAAGCGCATGTTCTTGGAGAGGTTCTACGAAGTAGGGCGTGTCACGACCCGCACCCTAGAGTTAGGGCACGAGAACGTAACAACGCCCAACCTACACCGCAGTGTCGACGGTAGAACGCTGTCCTAGGTCTCATGCATCTAACAGTATAAGGCTAAGCAGTTTATACTCCCCGAATGGGGGTGACATAGTAGAATGTAAACTCAATCACATCTAAGGTAGAGCATAATAGAAGATAGATAAAACATGAAATCCAAAAGAGATACAGGAGATAGAAGTCTAAGTGTCTAAGATACATAAACCCAGAAGTACATCTCAAAACTCAAATACAGTAATCCACAAGTAAATACAACTCCCGACAAAATGAAATAACTATCTAAACAACCTCTACTGTGTCTCCTCTAGGCTAGCAGGCAATCCCGGGCCATCTGTAAAATTTATCAACAGGTCCAGTCAGGACAGGAGCGAGCACAATACATCTCATGCAGTTCATATCATGTCAGGAAATATAAAGCAGGCAATAGAATAAGATACATGAAACGCTGTAAGAAGATGTACATAAAAACATGAGAGATATTTGATAACTGGAAATATATATACATGATAAGTAAGAACTGTAAGTGACTAGTGATTTAGAGTACGAGATGGCATGTAATTGGCTTAGGTTGTACATGATGAACATGAAAAGTAACAGAGTGTACATGATGGGTAAATCACATAACCATTTACACTCACCCCTACCCACAATCAATACACAAGGATCTATTCAAGTTACGTTACGGACATGATGTTTTGGTTATACAAGAAACACATGAGGAAACATGAGCGTACATGAAAGAACATGAGAGTACATGAACGTACATGTAAGAACATGAGAGAACATGAGTGTACATGAATAACGTAGAAGCAAGGAATACATAATGTTCATGAAACACATGTCATAAAGTATCCGATGCGCCCGCTAAGGGGGTAACATCCCAAGAAGAGATCCGTATAGTACCAATCCGTGATGATAACGTGACAGCATCAAGTAAAAGTAATCTAGAGCGAGAATATAATTCGTGACAAGTATGAAACGATCAGAGAATGTACTCGCCTGATATCTGAATGTCCAAGGTAAAGATAATGTCCGAGGAGAGGTGTCTGGCTCCTAATTAGAACAGCACAAGTCACAACATGTCCAGAAGGGTAATATAAAGCACTATAATGTATTCTACATGAATTTAGGTCAAACTAGGCCAAAGTCAACCCTTGGTCAACTCTGGTCAACTGCACTAGTCAAACTAGGTCAAACTAGGTCATGTCTTAACCCAGTAAGTGTTACTAAGCCTAACCAAGACTATCCTAGCAAGCACACATCAATACAAGGCTATACAAGCCAACATACACCCAACTCTATATAGCATGCAATTATTCAATACTCAAATAGGCAAGAATTCATATTGGACATACACTAGGTAATCTATTACTTTAAGCTATATATGTCTACACATATATACACATGCATATATTGGTATTCAACATTAGGTCTATAATCATGGCATTTCAAATGGTTATATAAACTTATATATTACAACACAATATGCTAACATATATATAATATACATACATAGCTAAGTTAACTATATTCATAAATACTTATTTAAGAGGCTATGTGTGTGTATGTGAACATGGCAAAGGGGCAAGTGAGGGTTAAATAGGCATACATAGTGTATACATATCAAAGAGTGTCAAAGTGTAAGTGAACAATATGTCAAGTGTGATAGTGTCAACATAGTGTAAGGGGGTACATGAGGTAATATAGGATTTGTGTTAACATAGAACATTACATCTCATTAACTTGTATATTGCATACATTACATCTATTATTACATTACATTTATGCTTGCATTCATTCATCATTCATTATTCTGTTGCATCACTATATGCACCATACATTACATACTATGAAACCTACATATTTATTACAAGCCATACTTATACATGCTTACATTAGATAGGATACTTACACCTCATACATCATTTATTTAACCATTTACTCAAGCTTGTATTCTCTATTTAATTACATAATGTATATACATTAACATGGGTTAAAATCAAATAGAACATTATATTACACACAAGGGTGCACAAAATGCATATGCCGAATAGTAACTCATACTAATAATCAATACTGTACCATCTCAGCATGAATTAAAATTTAGGATTAAAGTATGTTATAGATCTATGTGTTAGCTTTCCGAAACTTTAAACGGATCGCGTTTTTGTTTCCGAAAACTCCCGGAATCGCGTAAACACCGAGAACGCATTTATCTTTCGTACAGCTGACACTCAAATAATTCTCCAGAAAGTTACAGAAAGAATTGGCCTATTAATATATGTTTTTGGAAAGCTAACTTCAATACGCTTCTTTTAAAAAAAACGGGAGATTAAACCGAGCTTTGAGCTAGAAGTTATGACATTTCTAAGTTAGGGCTGAAATTAAAAACGTGGATAAAAATCATGACGGATTTAGGTAGTTTGAGACAAAAGAACACAAGTATATAACATAATATATCAAGAACTCACTCTCTACACTAATATATATATGAGACACTATAGAACACATATCCAATACAAAAATATGAGATTAAACATGTAATAATTCATTCATACATAACAACAACACATAGTGTGTCCAAATTTGGGATTTTCCCACATGGACACAACCACAACACAAAGGACACTCCTATGACCTCCAAATGGACACGAAATGGACACAAATGGAGATACAACTATGGGGTCATTTCTATGGGTTCAAAATAAACCTATATACATGAGAAAATGAAAATAAGAAGGGATTTATACCTCCCGGTAGATCGAATCGAAGAAAAGTCTTCCCGGAGCGACACCAACACGTAGAGATTCCAAAAGGACACGAACGAGCTCCGAATCCTCCCAAACTTGGGTAGCTTCCTCCTTGGCTAGAATGGAGAAGGAAAGAAGAAGATTTGGTGGTGAAATAAAATAATTTGGTGGAGAAATTGCTAGGGATTGCTCTCTAGGAATTTGGGGAAGAACAAGAGAGAGAGTGTGGATGAGAGTAATGAAACGAACTTGAGCCTATCCTCTCCCAAAGTGGCTGGCCATATGGGGCTATTTGTCCTATTATGGTAAGGTCCAAAATGCCCCCACTAACCTATTCTATGAGTATTAGGAAAGAGCTAATTGGTTGGGGCTAAATTAGTCATTCTAAAGTCTCTAATCACACTAACCTTATCCATAATAATTAGTCTAACCTCTAACTAAAATATTTCTATCATGTGGACTAAAATTAATATCATGTGGGCCATGCCTAACTAGTGTGTGGGTCCCACTAGAGTCAAACTACCTCCGGGTCCCCGTTTCAAGTCGGATTGAGTTGAAATTCGAACCCGACTCAAATAACCCCAAAACAATATCATAAATAATAAAATAATATCAAAATAATTCAAAGAGGTCAAATACAAAAATATTTTTAGGCCAAAAATGACATTAAAATATCATAATCACATGGTTAGGCTCTAGGTCAAACAGTCTCTAGGGTTTCACTAGCAAAACGTCAAAACCATAAGTCATTGATTTAAATAATTTTAAAATGATTTAAAATCACCAAAAATTATATCATGAATTAAATATCATTATTAAAATAATTATAAACACGAAATTTCAAAATTATCCTCATTTGGGAAACTGGGTGCTACAACTCTACCCACCTTAGAAAAATTTCGTCCTCGAAATTAAAATGTCCATACTCCCTCTAGGTCAAACCCCCACAATCAAAGTCCCAGATTAAAACAAATCATGTGATCAAAAGGACGACATACAGGGTCATGGCATACGGTGGTAGTGAAAGTCTCATCTAGGTATACTAGTCATGCTAACCGAAACGGTCATAGGGTATGGGTATCAAAACATACAAGCAATCTAGGGTGCTAAACTAGAGAAGTTACAGAAACAACAAACCATCAAAACTGTAAGGCGGTCTACTATCCTATATGAAACTGGTACTTATCAAAACAAAATAAAGACAACTACCAATTATCTGAAAAAGGGTACAGAAAATCAAATTCAAAAATTAAGGAATTGAAAATCACTTGCATTGAAATCCAAATCACAATATATATATACAGAAAGAGCGTTAGAGAGGAAAAACTAGCATTATGTAATGTTATGTGGTTTGTGTGTGTATGGGTGTATGTGAAATATACATGAAATTGTATATGAGCTATCCTGTTACACTACTCATGGCATATGGATTAACAACCTACAATACACAACCTATTTAATCATAACATGCATGGCTAACCATAAACATCTATAAGAGGTAGAGATTTAGTTATGTATATACATATATTATAACATGTATGCCTAAGCTCTATATATATCTATACAAGTATGTGATCATAACATAGAGAGGAAAGGTTAGGTTACATGACAGCATATACTAAGTTAGGGTGTGTGTGTGTCCTTGTACATGGTTATAGCCTAGTATTGAAAGGTTAAACCCAGTTTTAGTTCAGCATTTACATACAAAATCTGAAAATAAGCTAACATTTAAACCAGTGTAATATTAACATAATGCAGTCTCAGATTTTACAAATTTAACATAACTTAACCAATTTCTCTAAAAATTGAAACTTTGCAGATATCATACATATGCAGTTATGTAGACAAAACTAATAACATGAAATTTATATTTAAATTACGAATTTAAACTGGAAAAGCAGAAAACCAGAAATATTGGGGTTTTAAAAATTTTAACATTAACAACATATTAATATGTATTTAGATAGGTGGAAAATCAAGTGTAGCATGCATACGAATCAGGCAAGTGTCCACTATGTAAATATACTCATATATTCTCATGTCCCAAAAAAAATTAATTCTACGTTAAGACCAACATTTAGATTCCTACCAAGATCGCAAAGTAGGTGATTGACGAAATCAAGGCAGTTTTATTATTATTATTCAATACTAGAATAATAGCAAGAAGGAAATAACGATAAAAGCTGTTTGCTTATTTGCCTAAAAGAAGGAACCATTTTGAAACCAGAGATAAATATCAAATCCAAGATAAAGTCTAGCAAAATCATCGATTCATTGTATTAAAAAGAAACTCATAGCAAGAAGTTACACAAGCTACTCCTAAGTTAAATAATTAGAAGCAAAACAAAGCAAAACAAATAATAATTCTTTTTGAAGGACTGTATCAAAGTAGAGAAAACATGCTTGAAAATATTTAAGGTACAATCTGATAATCATATGCATCTATCCAAAATCATGGTACTCTAAATCCCCGTCATACTAGTAAGCAAGGCTACGATAATCACAGAGTCCTTGACTTATGCACATACCTCTAGAATCATGGTATTTAACATTTTTACGGTGCCGCTAGCTTGGCTGCGAAAACCTTAAATTCCCACACCCGAGAAATATATCCAGAGTCAGACTATATGTCCTCACCATGCTGGCTAATGTGACTATAGAAGACTAGATTCCATAACGTAGATGACCTAGCCCATATAATTTCATCTTGTCAAAAAAATTTAAATTAAATCAACAATGAATACCCATAAATCAAATCAAATTTATCAACGAACTTCAAAATTCAAAATGAACAAAAATCTATCAAAATACAACTCGGATGCAACAGCTATCATCAAGATTCAAAATTCGACAATCATTCATCAAAATCAATGAATACAACTCAAATTCAACCATAATCCATCAAAATCAAATTTAACAACAGTAAGTAAAAATAAATCAAATCAAGGGAAAAAAAGAGTTCTCAAATCGAAGTTAAAATGAGATTCTCAAGGGTCGTTCCGGGAATCTCTCAAGGGTTCCTAACTGTGAATGAGTACCTTCAAGATATATCCTATTCCTACTGCAGGCTGTAGTGGTACTCAAGTTCGAATACCACTACATAAACTCGACCTGCATGGGCCACCACTAAAAACGTGTCACGACCCGCACCCTAGAGTTAGGGCACGAGAACGTAACAACGCCCAGCCTACACCGCAGTGTCGATGGTAGAACGCTATCCTAGGTCTCATGCATCTAACAGTATAAGGCTAAGCAGTTTATACTCCCCGAATGGGGGTGACATAGTAGAATGTAAACTCAATCACATCTAAGGTAGAGCATAATGGAAGATAGATAAAACATGAAATCCAAAAGAGATACAGGAGATAGAAGTCTAAGTGTCTAAGATACATAAACCCAGAAGTACATCTCAAAACTCAAATATAGTAATCCACAAGTAAATACAACTCCCGACAAAATGAAATAACTATCTAACCAACCTATACTGTGTCTCCTCTAGACTAGCAGGCAATCCCAGGCCATCTGTAAAATTTATCAACAGGTCCAATCAGGACAGGAGCGAGCACAATACATCTCATGCAGTTCATATCATGTCAGGAAATATAAAGCAGGCAATAGAATAAGATACATAAAATACTGTGAGAAGATGTACATGAAAACATGAGAGATATTTGATAACTGGAATTATATATACATGATAAGTAAGAACTGTAAGTGACTAGTGATTTAGAGTACGAGATGGCATGTAATTGGCTTAGGTTGTACATGATGAACATGAAAAATAACAGAGTGTACATGATGGGTAAATCACATGACCATTTATACTTACCCCTACCCACAATCAATACACAAGGATCTATTCAAGTTACGTTACGGACATGATGTTTTGGTTATACAAGAAACACATGAGGAAACATGAGCGTATATGAAAGAACATGAGAGTACATGAACGTACATGTAAGAACATGAGAGAACATGAGTGTACATGAATAACGCAGAAGCAAGGAATACATGATGTTCATGAAACACATGTCATAAAGTATCCGATGCGCCCGCTAAGGGGTAACATCCCAAGAAGAGATCCGTATAGTACCAATCCGTGATGATAACGTGACAGCATCAAGTAAAAGTAATCTAGAGCAAGAATATAATTCGTGACAAGTATGAAACGATCAGAGAATGTACTCGCCTGATATCTGAATGTCCAAGGTAAAGATAATGTCCGAGGAGAGGTGTCTGGCTCCTAATTAGAACAGCACAAGTCACAACATGTCCAGAAGGGTAATATAAAGCACTACAATGCATTCTACATGAATCTAGGTCAAACTAGGCCAAAGTCAACCCTTGGTCAACTCTGGTCAACTGCACTAGTCAAACTAGGTCAAACTAGGTCATGTCTTAACCCAGTAAGTGTTACTAAGCCTAACCAAGACTATCCTAGCAAGCACACATCAATACAAGGCTATACAAGCCAACATACACCCAACTCTATATAGCATGCAATTATTCAATACTCAAATAGGCAAGAATTCACATTGGATATACACTAAGTAATCTATTACTTTAAGCTATATATGTCTACACATATTTACACATGCATATATTGGTATTCAACATTAGGTCTATAATCATGGCATTTCAAATGGTTATATAAACTTATATATTACAACACAATATGCTAACATATATATAATATACATACATAGCTAAGTTAACTATATTCATAAATACTTATTTAAGAGGCTATGTGTGTGTATGTGAACATGGCAAAGGGGCAAGTGAGGGTTAAATAGGCATACATAGTGTATACATATCAAAGAGTGTCAAAGTGTAAGTGAACAATGTGTCAAGTGTGATAGTGTCAACATAGTGTAAGGGGGTACATGAGGTAATATAGGATTTGTGTTAACATAGAACATTACATCTCATTAACTTGTATATTGCATACATTACATCTATTATTATATTACATTTATGCTTGCATTCATTCATCATTCATTATTCTTTTGCACCACTATATGCACCATACATTACATACTATGGAACCTACATATTTATTACAAGCCATACTTATACATGCTTACATTAGATAGGATACTTACACCTCATACATCATTTATTTAACCATTTACTCACGCTTGTATTCTCTATTTAATTACATAATGTATATACATTAACATGGGTTAAAATCAAATAGAACATTATATTACACACAAGGGTGCACAAAATGCATATACCGAATAGTAACTCCTACTAATAATCAATACTGTACCATCTCAGCATGATTTAAAATTTAGGATTAAAGTATGTTATAGATCAATGTGTTAGCTTTTCAAAACTTTAAACGGATCGCGTTTTCGTTTCCGGAAACTCCCGAAATCGCGTAAACACCGAGAATGCGTTTGTCTTTCGTACAGCTGACACTCAAATAATTCTCCAGAAAGTTACAAAAAGCATTAGGCCTATTAATACATGTTTTTGGAAAGCTAACTTCAATACGCTTCTTTTAAAAAAAATGGGAGATTAAACCGAGCTTTGAGTTAGAAGTTATGATATTTCTAAGTTAGGGCTGAAATTAAAAACGTGGATAAAAAATCATGACGGATTTAGGTAGTTTGAGACAAAAGAACACAAGTATATAACATAATATATCAAGAACTCACTCTCTACACTAATATATATATATGAGACACTATAGAACACATATCCAATACAAAAATATGAGATTAAACATGTAATAATTCATTCATACATAACAACAACACATAGTGTGTCCAAATTTGGGATTTTCCCACATGGACACAACCACAACACAAAGGACACTCCTATGACCTCCAAATGGACACGAAATGGACACAAATGGAGATACAACTATAGGGTCATTCCTATGGGTTCAAAATAGACCTATATACATAAGAAAATGAAAAGGAGAAGGGATTTATACCTCCGGGTAGATCGAATCGAAGAAAAGCCTTCCCGGAGCGACATCGACAAGTAGAGATTCCAAAAGAACACGAACGAGCTCCGAATCCTCCCAAACTTGGGTAGCTTCCTCCTTGGCTAGAATGGAGAAGCAAAGAAGAAGATTTGGTGGTAAAATGAAATAATTTGGTGGAGAAATTGCTAGGGATTGCTCTCTAGGAATTTGGGGAAGAACAAGAGAGAGAGTGTGGATGAGAGTAATGAAACGAACTTGAGCCTATCCTCTCCCAAAGTGGCTGGCCATATGGGGCTATTTGTCCTATTATGGTAAGGTCCAAAATGCCCCCACTAACCTATTCTATGAGTATTAGGAAAGAGCTAATTGGTTGGGGCTAAATTAGTCATTCTAAAGTCTCTAATCACACTAACCTTATCCATAATAATTAGTCTAACCTCTAACTAAAATATTTCTATCATGTGGACTAAAATTAATATCATGTGGGCCATGCCTAACTAGTGTGTGGGTCCCACTAGAGTCAAACTACCTCGGGTCCCCGTTTCAAGTCGGATTGAGTTAAAATTCGAACCCGACTCAAATAACCCCAAAACAATATCATAAATAATAAAATAATATCAAAATAATTCAAAGAGGTCAAATGCAAAAATATTCTTAGGCCAAAAATGACATTAAAATATCATAATTACATGGTTAGGCTCTAGGTCAAACAGTCTCTAGGGTTTCACTAGCAAAACGTCAAAACCATAAGTCATTGATTTAAATAATTTTAAAATGATTTAAAATCACCAAAAATTATATCATGAATTAAATATCATTATTAAAATAATTATAAACACGAAATTTCAAAATTATCCTCATTTGGGAAACTGGGTGCTACAGGGCAGGACATCACAATGTCCACCCTCATGGACGTTGTCCAAGGGAAGAAAGAGCTAACAAGGAACTATATCGAGCGATTTTGCCAAATCGTAATGAAGCTGCCATCTGGAAATCCAAATTCCTCCTTGATTGAGATCTGCCAAAAGAGATTGCTCCCAACAATCAGTCTCTGGATGGGCAAAAGTCAATTCAAGGACTGGAAGACGTTCATCATCAGTGCCACAAGCGCCGAAGAACGATTGAAGAAGGCTCGCCAATTGGGACTGCACATCTCGGACAGAGAAAATAAGGGCAAGCGTCCTAACAACGACAATGGGGGTAGCCCCTCCAACAACCAGGACAGCAGAGATAAGCAGGCTATGGTAGCCGACACAGCACAGAAATCGGAGCCAAAGACGGCAAACAAACAATGGCCGCAAATCACTTACTCCTTCGAAGATGATCACGTCAAGCCCATCTTGGATATGCTCATACAAGGAGACAGAATTCAGCTTCCTCCACCAAGACGGGAACCGCGGCAGGCGGACATGGAGAACCCAAAGTACTGCCATTACCAACGCTACGTCCACCATGCCACACACGACTGCTACCAGATAAAATGGTACATCCAAAATCTTATCGATTCGAACGCACTGGCCATCGATTTCGAGAAGGTAACTGTCGCAGCCAATATGGTGTCAGTACAATTTGGCAGCTTCCCTCTAACGAAAACTCAAGACGGTGTGGTACCCATCCCTCTGGCGACAATGGAGATTGCTGATCTTCCACCTCCTCGGGATCAGGCTGCTGGTCTAGTGCCCCTCACCACATCACGAGGGGAGGTCATGTGGGTCCATCCAGACTTGGTATCAGAAGTGACTTAGCCCACACCATCTTCCATTTGCAAGAAGAAGAGTAGAAAAGTCAGGTTCTGCCGCACAATCTTGGCATATATCGAAGAAGCTACAGCCGTCGTCACTCGGTCTGGGGTACAATCCCAACCCGTGGCTGACAACTCAGCTGAAGATCATCAGCCCGCTACAACTGACGCTCCGGGATCGGCTCAGCTTTCGACGACCGACAAGCCTAGGCCGAAGGAGACTCGTTTTGACAAATCTCTCTGAAAAGAGGCATCACAAGGGCTGGAGAAGCCTTACAACTTCGACATCTTAGCACAATTGGCCAACACACCGGCCAAGTTGTTATTATACGAGCTTCTAAGACTATCAATGGACGTGCGAGCAGCTTTGAGCGATGCACTCCAAAACGCCGATGCGTACCTGGCTCAGGTCAACCTCACAGGAGAGAACCCGCCTGCAGATCTCCAAGACAGCGCCTGCACGGGAGCAATGCCCAACATCATCTTCATTCCGCAGGACATGCTCATCAAAACCAATCTGCACGATCGTCCACTATACTATACTGGATACATTGGTGACTTAAAGGTGGATCGGATGCACATTGATCCTGGCTCTTCCATAAGCATTATTCTGAAGGGTCTGCTACATCATCTTCGTATCCCAATGCATCGCCTGACGCCTACAAGCACTGCCATCAGCAGTTTTAATTCGGGCAGGAGCTACCCAATTGGAAAGATTTGTCTGAAGTGTCAGATTGGCGATCTCCAATCAGAAGTCACTTGCTACGTCATAGATGCAGACACTTCTTACAACATCCTCTTGGGGCGTCCTTGGATACACGATTATACGATCGTGCCTTCCACGCTGCACCAGTGCTTCAAATATGTCGACAAATACGGCTTCGTGAGGATGGAGTTTGCTGATATCGATCCCTTCAAAGGAGTCGAATCCTACTACTCAGACTCCTGTCTGTACGAAAAGTCAAAGAAGCATCTTGGTGAAGGAGATGCGCAAGCTCGTACCGAGACAGCCACAGGATCTGAAGAGCCTCTGACGATCCATCTCCAAGCTCGTAAACCTAGCAAGTCTGTACCCCTTACCGCCACCTGCGTAAGGACGCAATCAGCCTCTCGGCACAAGAAGAGCAGATGATAATCCGGCTGCCAAGGTCTGGCCAAATGCCAAGACCCTCGATGGAGCCACTGACAATCAGGCTGCCGAGAGTCGGTCAACCACAAACGGAGAAGCTCAATCCCTCCGACAAGCCAATGACGATACGCCTTCCCAAGAAGGGTCGTCACCCCGATGCAAGGCCTGGAACTTCTAGCGAACCAACCACTCCCCGTCTAGCATCGAGTACCAAGCTGGGGGTTGCTAGTTTGCCAACAACTCTACGCTCTGCTCCACCAGCTGAACCGCTGACGATCAAGCTGCCCAGGTCGTCCTCTCAGTCTTCATTTATACAGGGGGTAGCCGAAGAGGAACCGGAGCTAGCCAAGTACGTGGCTACCCACACTGATGTTTCCTCCGCAGATGATGTAATCCCCCTAGAAAAGATACCTTACTTCATCAATAAAGGGTTATCTTTGAACTACCTCGAGCTCAATAAGCTTTGTACAATGTATGCTATGGAACACGGTATAGGCACCCACCTACACACACAGGTGACAAACGTGTATACCGCGATCTAGCTTACTCCAGCGGAAGACGCTTACCGCATAATCAAGGGAGGGGACCATCCAATCATCTTCGGCCGGAAGGACGATCCGCATCCCTTCACCATAGAAGAAGTCGACCTTGGATCAGATGCTGAGAGACTGCCTCTGTATCTTTATAGCCCCCAATCCAAGTATCTCATGCAAAAATAGGGGTATGATCTGGAGACCACGCCAGGCTTGAACTACGGCACTGGTCGACGATTACCTTTGAAGCCACCGGTCCCGGCAGGCAAACCACGAGACTACTATAGCAAGACTCGATGTCGACGACCCCTGAGAGTTCAGATGAAGAATGTGACTGGCATTCACATTCGACCAGGTCACCAACTTTGACTCAGATACCAGCATCGAAGATGTATTCAGACAAGTCCTGTCAGTCAACATGGCATTCGCCGATGCTTATAAAGAAGATGAAGACATCCCTGAGATCCTCGAGCTAGAGCCGTGGGCCCAACAGCTGGATGCACAATAGGAAAAGTGGTTCAAACAGAGAGAACCTCCCACTGAAGATGAAGTCATACAAGTAGATCTCGGCAGTGAATCTTCTCCAAAATCGATCTTCGTCAGTAAAAGCCTAACAGACAAAGAACGAGAATCGCTGCTGGAACTTGTCAAAGAATATATTGATGTGTTCGCTTGGAGCTATGAAGACATGCCGGGGTTAAATCCCGATATTGCTTTTTATAAACTCAACATCCGGCCGGATGCAAAGCTAGTCAAGCAACAACAGCGACGCTTCCGCCCAGGCATCATGGATGCGATCGAAGCCGAAGTCAACAAACTAATAGCCAGCGGCTTCATTCGTGAGGAACAACATCCGGATTGGGTCGCCAACATAGTACCAGTCCTCAAGAAGAATGGAAAGATTCGAATCTGTATCGACTTCCGCAATCTGAACGAGGCATGCCCCAAAGATGAATTCCTCCTCCCTATCACGGACATCATTATTGACAATACCTGCGGCTTCGAACATATGTCATTCATGGATGGCTTCTCGGGGTACAACCAAATCAAGATGTCTCCTAACGATGAAAAGTATACATCATTTCGAACACCGATTGGCACATACTGTTACACAGTCATGCCTTTCAATTTGAAGAATGTCGGTGCCACATATCAAAAAGCCATGGGCGTCATCTTCAGAGACCACTTACACAAGATAGTAGAGTGCTATGTTGATGACATTGCCGTCAAGAGCCGCTGTAAGGGAGACCATCTGCAAGATCTGAGGACGGTATTCGACCTAATGCGAGCGCACAATTTGAAAATGAACCCTACGAAGTCCTTCCTGGGAGTATCCAGCAGGAAGTTCTTGGGTTTCATCATCACCGCTCAGGGTATCCATGTGGACCCTGAGAAGACAAAGGCAATTATGGAGATGGGTCCCCCGAAAAATCTCCGCGAACTCAGAGGCCTTCAAGGGAGGCTAGCTTACATCCAGAGGTTCATCTCTAACCTCTCCGGGCGATGTCGGCCGTTCACCCATCTCATGAAGAAAGGCGTCTCGTTCGTATGGGATGAAGAGTTCCAACGTGCCTTCGACAGCATCAAGGAATATTTGTCGAACCCTCCAGTCTTGGTGGCTCCGGTTGCTGGAAAACCATTCCTGCTCTACGTACGAGCAATTGAACATTCCCTCGGGGCTCTGTTGGCACAAAATAACGATGCAGGCCATGAGCAAGCCATATATTACCTCAGTCGAATGATGATTGGGCCAGAGCACCGGTACACCGCTGTGAAGAAGGAATGCCTTGCCCTAGTGTTCGCTATTCAGAAGACGCGGCAATATGTCACCGGACAAACAATACATGTGATCTCACGAGTCAACCCTCTCAGGGTCCTCATGACTAAACCAGGGGCACTCAGCTCTCGTCTCGCTACATGGGCAATATTGCTGTCCCCTTATCATATGATCTTCGTCCCATAAAAGGATGTCAAAGGTCAAGCCCTGGCAGACTTTTTGGCGGCCCATCCGAGCTCGGAGTCATCCAGAATATATGAAGAAATCCTAGATGAGGTCGTCGACTCGCATGCAACCTCTCACGATGATATATGGCGAATGTTCTTCGACGGTGCGTCAAGAACGGGACCCAAGGGCAACATCGTCGTCGGAGTCGGGGTGGTGCTAGTCTCCCGTTCCGGATTGGTGATCAACTGCACTTACTCCCTCACGGAACCCTGCTCTAACAATGTGGCCGAGTACAACGCTCTGGTCATTGGCCTCCAACTTGCAAGAGAGCTGGGGGTAGAATATCTTGAAGCATACGGCGATTCCCAGTTAATCGTCAATCAGATCCGGGGCTCATACGAAGTTCGCCACGAAGACATGATCCCCTACCACCAAATAGCAATCGACATCATCTCATCGTTCGAAGGGTTTTTCATCGAGCACGTCCCCAGACTCCGAAATATCGAAGCCGATGCCTTAGCAGGCCTGGCCGCTTCCCTAGCAGTGCCAAATCATACTCATCAATCGGTAGATGTGATAGGCCACGAACTGGTCTGTCCCAAGAACAACGTTCAATTCATGGTGAGTTATTCCACTCAGACGATCGATGATGTCCCATATTGGAGACAACCATTCATTGACTTCGTCGTCTACGACATTCTGCCAAAAAATTCGAAGAAAGCCACTTCCATCAGAAGACGTTCCCTCAGATTCTTCTACGATACAGAGACAAAAATGCTGTATCACCGATCCTATAATGGATTATTGCTTCGATGTCTGTCAAACACAGAAGCCAAAGAAGCCGTACGAGAAGCTCATGATGGTGTCTGCGGGGCCCATCAGCCTGGCCCTAAATTGCAAGACCGTCTTCGCCGAATAGGCTACTACTGGCCCATGATGGCAGCAGATGCGATAGACTATGCGAGAAAATACAAAGCCTGTCAAGTCCACGCGGACTTCATTCACCAGCCATCCGAATTTCTATATCTGACAGTAGCATCCTGGCCATTCGAAGCATGAAGGATGGATATCATCGGTCCGATTACTCCACCTTCCTTCCGAGGAGATCGCTTCATACTCGCAAACACAGATTACTTCTCCAAATGGGCAGAAGCTGTCCCGCTTGCAGAAGTCAAAACTTGAAACGTGATCAGCTTTCTCAAGCATTACGTCATCTATCGTTTTAGACTGCCCCGAAGGATCATCCACGACAATGGTCCGCAGTTTGCAAGCCACGCCTTCTATCGGTTCTGCGATAAGCACCGCATCCAGAATTTTTCTTCGACGCCATACAACCCAGCAGCAAACGGGTTGGCAGAGGCATTCAACAAAACAATCATTAAACTCCTCAAGAAGTTTGTCTCTTCCAACAAATGCGACTAGAACGAGAAGCTCGGTGAGTGTTTATGGGCGTACCGTACTACAGTCCAAACAGCTATCGAGAACACATCATTCTCTCTGGTGTATGGGAGTGAGGCAGTTCTCCTATTAGAGACTCAAATACCCTCACTCTGCGTCGCCGTCACTTATCAATTGACGACGGATGATAACTACCGACGCCCACTACAAGAGTTGGAGGCCTTAGATGAAAAGCGCCTCCTAGCTCAGCAAAGGATCGAACTATACCAAGCAAACATCTCTGGAGACTTCAACAAGAAGGTTAAAATTAGAACATTCCAAGTGGGCGATCTTGTTCTGGCGGTCCGGAGATCGATGGTCATGACTCACAAGACCGCCGGCAAGTTCCAGCCAAAATGGAAAGGCCCATTTATCATCGAGGCTGTATTCTCCAACGGTGCTTACCTCCTCGCAAAACAGAATGGGGATTTTCTCATGTTGCCCGTCAACGACAAATTCCTGGAGAAATATTATGTCTAAACGATATTCTCCAGATCATTGAGTCATGTACCCGTTGGTACCGCTGAACTCACCTTCCAATTTTTCAGATTTTTGAGTCATGTACCCGCTGGTACCGCTGAACTCACACTCACCATTCTCCAGATTCCCGAGTCATATACCCTCTCGTGTCGCTGAACTCACATCCACAACATCCCAGATTATCGAGTCATGTACCACTGGTGCCACTGAACTCACATTTTTATAATATCGAGTCATGTACCCGCTGGTGCCTCTGAACTCACATCTCGGTCACTCTTTCAGATAGTAAGTCATGTATGATCATACCTCTGAACTTTCTTCCTGGAAGAGATCCTCCCTCATGATCTAATACCCGTACTCCCAGTGTAAAAAAAGGGTAATCGATCCACAAATTGCCAAAACGGCCATGTCCTCATTACCTCTGAGTCATTTCACTTCCGCCAAAAACAAATCACCCCCTACATAGAACTTCAAAGTCCTCATTACCTCTGAGTCGTTCTATGTACCCCCTCTTCATTAAGCCCACTCCTGCCATGTCCTTATTACCTCTGAGTGGGAAGGCTCCGTCGAAGAAACCTTCATACTTGTCATGTCCTCATTACCTCTGAGTAAGTATGTCGATTCCCTTTCAACCTATTTTCTGTACCCACAACCGGAGTACGACAGGAATAATAGGTCCACAAATGTCCTCTGTTGACCACAAATATCCTCCGTGAATTCACTCATGCCATGTCCTCATTACCTCTGAGTAGGAAGATTTCACGATAAAACCCTCATGCTTGCCATGTCCTCATTACCTCTGAGCAAATATGTTGGTTCCCTTTCATCCTATTATCTGTATCCTAAACCAGGGTACGCCAAAGATGATAGGCCCATAAATATCCTCTGCTAAGTTTCTTAGCACAAGCCCACCATCTCTTCTTATGCCCCGGAAGCCCAGCTGCTCTACGGTATTCTTTTTCCCGATACCGAGAGCACCCATGACCACTTTGCCATGACTGCTCCAGATATCCTAACCAAACTTGTTATCTGTACCTAAAACCAAGGTATGCCATGGATGACGGGTCCACAAACCAGTCCCCTGCGTGGGGCAAACACCACCATCATATCACAGGCACAACAAGCAATACAAATGAAGGGTAGAATGGAAAGTACTCTTTATTTGAAGGAAGAAAAAAAGCATTACATGTTTCGAGACTACATCCCTCTCAAAAAGGAAAAAGAAAAGAAAGGAAACAAAAGGAGAAAAGGCCGACTATAGTTCGACATTACACAACTCCAAGAGGCGGTTTCTCACCAATGCAGTTCCCCGCTCAAGCCTCTGTTTAGCTCGGCGCTCGGCCTCTTGGGACAATTGCTCTGCGTCATTCAAATACTTATACACCTGCCAGTCGTTCTCTATCTTCTTCAGGACAAGTTCTAGATTGGCAGAAGCCCTACTAAACTTGTCAGCCTCCTGAATGGCAATCTCTTTCTCAGTACGAGCAGCTTCAAGCTCGAACTCCAGAAAGGCCAGCTTTCTTTGGAGCTCTAAGATCTGTTTTCGGGTGTTGGTTACCCCGCGGGAGGCATCCGCTTCCCGAGTCATGCAGTCTTCAGTTCGACGGCTCTATTGATCGTACAACCGAGTCAGATCCCGACGGTCCTTCAATATAGCCGGCTTGAGAGACTTCCGGGCAATCATCACCTTTTCACCACAGTAACAAGGAAATTGTGCTCTTGGTTTATCGCCGCGGGTAAATCAGCTTGCTGCAGCCTGTGAAACTGGTCCACGAGACGATCAGCCTCTAACAATTTAGACTCCAGAAGCATAGCCAGTTCCTCTCCACCAGGGACTGTCCTAAGGATATTGATCTGGCCACCGGCGCATTGACGGGCCAGAGTAAAGGGAGTCCCCCTTTCCACAGCTGCCTCGATCCCCCTCTTTAGGTGGCGATGGAAACTGTCGACCACATCCTGGGACACTTTATCCAAAACCTCTGTAGAGGACGGCGTCAAAGGGAGTGTGGCAGGCAGTACCGAAGGAGTAGCCTCAGAAGTTGCCGCCCCCGCCACCAAGGAAGCAAATTCCGTGCGGAAAGATGCCTGAATAGCGGCTAGCTCCTCTTCCACCGCCCGAAGTGCCTGGATGCTCGGCAGGGTGGAAAGGTTAACCCCCAAAACTATATTCACAGAAGAGGGCGCAGGAAGCATCATCCCTTGCCCCAGATGTACTGCTACCTGGGCTCCCGAACTCGACCCAGATGGAGGCCCCTTAATGTAAGGAGGAGGCACGCGTGCTTTCGTCAGATCCCCTCCGGTAGGGTCCGCCCCAGCAATGTCCGTCACCGGCAATAAAGGGTTGGGACCTGAACGTCCAAAGAAACCATTAATCGACGTAACCCGAAGGATAGGATGACGGAGTAAATAGGCTTCTTCACAAGTTAAGGTTTGACTTGTATTACCAGGGGAAGAGCATGGAGGCTGCGGCTCGTTCACAGCTGGCGTAATTTCCCCACCCGCAGCTTTCGGTCCGAATTCAACTGGTTTCTCTGTCACGGCCATCCCTGAAAGGAAGCCAGCCAGGACAGTGTCATCCTGTTGGAGTTCAGATGTCTCAGGGACGGGCGCAGTAAAACCCCCATTCCCCTGAGTTGAGGTCCCAGCAAGGTGAGACTCCTCGACCACCTCCGGAAGAACCCCAACAGCAATGATAGCAGTGCACACATCACTGACCAAATGAGACAGGACCGGATCAACCTCGACAATCAGGTCCTGAGAAGCGAACTCATCTGACGCCTATAAAGAGCAAAAGAAAAAAACGATTAGGCCATAACATAGAAGAAGAAAAAAGGAGGTAGTTGAAACTCAAATCACCTCAAAAACAACGTTAACATCATCAATAAACAGCCTGCAACGTCTTACCGCAGCGTGCTTTATGGAGTAGGTTCGGCCATCAGCGATAATCACACGCCTACTTCGCTTACGTGAATGGCCAGGCACAGCAGATGGTTGATCCTCCACCACCTCGTCAGACCAAGTAGGCGGCTGACCCGCCACCCTTTCATCTGGCATAATAGGGGCTGATTCCCAACTTCCTCGTCCGAAGAATGCGAAGAGTCATCGGCGTCTTGCTCATCATCCTCCTCGTCCGCCGTAGTGGACTCCGAGTCCGGCACAGGAACCTTGTTCGCCCCTCTCTTTCTCTTCTTGGATCCCTCTGGCTTCTCAGCCAAGCTAGTGCCAGCAATGAAGCTAGTATTTATATCAAAGTCGACATGAGGCTTGCTCGCTGCAACATGATAAAGGGCCGCCATGTACAAAATATTCCCTGTCGCCTTAGCATCGGGGACCGAGAAGCTAGCCCGGGTATGGACCGTATTGTAATAATGCCAAGCCCGGATGCCATCGAGTACGCTGCCCTCAAAGCTCAGGCAAGCGCTAGGACAATCAAGGAACAATTGACTATACCCGAATTGACGGGAAAATCTACTATATAAGGCTCCAGGTATACGTTATTTCGGTAACGATATACCAGGTGCGCAGGGCGGATGTTGTGCAGCCAAAGAAGCATCTTCTCAGATAAAAGTTGGAGAGGATCAATGCCGTCAACGTATACTCCCCTCACTTCTTTAAGGGTAAATTGAGGAAGAGAGAGAAAGAACTCAGGCCCGTCAACTGTCGCCAACGCCCTCCGGCAGGCCGGCATGGTATCGTGCTCCCAAGGCTGATGACGGTATCGAAAAAGGAAGGCGTCATCAGCAGTAACATCTTCTTCAGTTCCTGGCCTCATCAACGACCGATAGTGCATTAAAAACCACCCCATGAGGTAATGGTATGGAAGTTCTATCCGCTCAAAACCAAGCGTTGTCTCACAAGCAATAACCTTAGACGAAAACGCGCAGAGGCCGTGGTGTATACTACACGCCATGGCCGGAAGAAGGGCCAATCTGATTTTGAAGACCAGCTTCACCATCGGAAGAATGAAGTGACGGCTGATCCTTTCAGTAGAACATGCCCCTCTCGATACTACACAATTCCATAGCCATATCATCAAAAACCCGGCCAAGAGTGCTTTGTCAGACATCTTCCGGGTACCGTAGTGGAAATAAATGAAGGAGTTGGTACGACTCCCGAACCTGTCACGGGTGGACCTCGACTTTTTAACCTTCAACATCATGTCCTTTACCTCCTCCAGGGTTTAAGGGCCTCGAGACGAAACCCGACCGGAAGGACGTAACTTGAAAAGATACGCGACCCAGGTCGTGGTATGGGGGGCAGTCCCTTCAGAGCTATTTTCTTTCTTGATAATATTCTGGTGGCAGATGCTATGATGGCACAGCAGTTCTTGGTACACAGCGACGAAACCAGGAAATCGTCGATCCAGGTCAACGAATTCCTCGTTCGTCGGGGTATATACTTCAAAGGCCTCGCCTCCCCACGGCAGCTTAGAAACAGCATGCATCTCATGGAGAGCAAGTCCCAACTCTCCCCCAGACGCGAAGAAAGTCCCCGTACGCCGGTTATATAGCTCCAAAAGGGCCATGAACAAAGGCTTGTTAATAGGCAACCCGTAACAGGTGCCCCGGACGGCGTAGTAAAGGTTAATTTCCCGAAGGGATTCTCCATAGTTCCTCAAGATCCATGAGGTAAGATTGGCCCATGTAGGAATGGGGTTTATCCAATTCAGCAGCGACAACCTGTCCACAGGATAAGACCCCTTGCGAGCGAGCTGATTCAGAAAAGTATCAGCTCGAATGAAAGTGAAGTTGGGACCAGTCACGTTTATAAAAGCACCAGGGAGCAGCCCTATCACACTCCGACTAACTGAATCCTTGCCCGCACATACTAAACCCGTACGCCTGTTATAGTGGATGTTGCCCACAAACATTCCCGATTGGGTGGGAGTCAGGGAGCCCACCATTGTCCTCTCCAACGGTACCATGTTAAACCACGAGAGTGGATAATGCCGCTCCATCTCGGGGATATGGATCTCCATCCCGTCTACAGAAAAATTCCAGTTCTCAGAAATGTCCAGCAATCGGAAGTTCTTTATAGAAAATGCATCCCCAAAAAGAAAAGCCAGTTTCAGATATTCTCCGTCCAGTTTCCCCGAATTCATCATAGAACAAAAAAAGTAGAAAGACTGGTTGTTGATGACAGCCACCCTCTCCCTAGGTTCATTAGTGGGAAGCTGATCCGTTATATGTCGAACTAAGCCGTCGAGTCGTACGCCCACGGCAAACTGAGTTGAACCCACAAGAAGCTCTCCTGCTGGGTTGGTTGGAAGGTTCACTGAAAAAGGACAAAAAGAAACAGGATTAAAAGATGGTTACTGAACTCAAGTTCCTACGAGCCTATGCGGCTCGGATCAAACGAAGCCCTATGCGGCTCAATTTCAATTGGGCTCCAGGTGGCACGGCCCCAAGGGAGCTTATGTGGTTCGGCCAACACAGCCTCATGCGGCTCAAATCAATCGGGAATTCCATATAACATTGGTTCGATAGCTTATGCGGATCAATTGAACATATGCGGTTCTAAGCAGAAGAGCTTTTGCGGCACTAAATGCTATGCGGATCAGTATGTCAGAAGCATATGCGCCTCCGTTCAAAGGAGACTTCATGCAGTTTATATCCAGAGACTCAAATCCTTCTCACGCGACTCAAACATAGGGCATCTCCTATGCACCTCGGATATGAGAGGGTCATGCAGCCCATACAGCATATGCGGCTCTATCATAGTCGAACTTGGGTGAAGGCTTGTGCATAAATATACAACAGAGCCATGGATTCTTAGGATTCAAAGTATCCAAATACAACCCTTACCATTAAGAGCAGGACGGACATCAGGGTGCACTTCGGGCACGACGGCTGACGAGGAAGCCGCCTTCTTGCCTTTCGCAGCAGCAGAGGCGACCTTGGAGGATTTGGGGGCCATGACCAACAATATGAGAAAGAAAATGAGGGAAGAAAAGCGAGACAGCAATAGTTGGAACGAAAGAGGAAGTAAAGAAATCCCTCCGACTGAACCCATCCTTATTTATAAACAAGAGCAAGACGTTTTGATTCCCGTGTGTACACGAAGACCGACCCAATGGTTACCGAGGCAAGCCGCCTAAAATAAAGGCCAAACCCCTGGGATCCCGCACCAAAAAGTGACCTTTAAAACTGACAGCAAATCAACAGCATTTTAATGCAAAAGATTGCCATACGTGGCAATAATGACGTGGCAAAGAGCTATGCGGCTGAGACACCCCTGCGGCTCGAAAGTTTCTACTGCTAAGCCATCCATGCGGCTAAAAATATCCATGCGGCCAAGACGTCTATGCGGCTAGGACCTCATATGCGGCTAGAAGAGCTTGCACACAGCCATGCTTCTTATTCAAAGTATTTCAATTTTACAAATTGAAAACTTTGAAGGGGGTCTTGTAGAAGCATAAAAAATAATAAAAAAAGATCCATGCGGCCAGGGAACCCCATGCGGCTCAGATAGCCCATGCGGCTCAAAGATTCATACGGCACGAGGGACTATACAGCTCAAGATGTTCTATGCGGCTCAGAAGAGAAGACATGTGGCTTGCAAACAGTTCTCCCCTCCGCCCTATACTGCATTAATTACTTTGACGACTGACCGTTCTGACGAAACGACAGGCCTGACACAAAGAGGCAATTATGACTCTGTCATAATGACAGAATCCTAGGAAATCAAAGAAAATCTCTGGCACAACCCCCCGAGATCCAGAAAATGCTACGCAGCCTAGACACGTGGATAGTTATATGCGGCTCGAACGGAGACTCCCCATGCGACTCAGGCCGAAGTTGTCCTATACGGCCCAAATCGAAACAGCCCTATGCGGCTCACAAGGATCATCTCCATGTGGCTCACTACCCATTATATGGTCCAGATTATCATGTGGTTCGAAGATTCGAAGGCTACTCCCCAGGAAGCCCTGACACGTGACCAGGCTTATGCGGCTCAACCCTTATGCGGCTCAACTCTTATACGGCTCAGTGACTCCCAGGACACGTGTCATAAAGCCAATCAATTCCTCAGATTTACTGTAATCAAAGATTGGGTCAAATCCTAATAATCTGGGACACATGGCAGGAGAATAAATTAAACTTATTCATTCAGATTCGCAGATATTAGCAAATCATTATCACGGAGATTTATTCCAATCAGCATTAATTACTGATAGGATTTGGTGCAATCTATACTAAATGGTCCAGATTCATCATACTCAAGATTAATGGTCCAGATTGATCAATCAACAGGCCGCCACCACTCTAAGGGGCAATTATTGCAAACCTTAATGATTGCATTCCCTTCTTATAAATAGCAAGGTGCCATTCCCTTGCAGAAGGACCCCTTTTCGAGATCAGAGAGAGCACCAGAATACTTGGAGAGAAAAAGCAAAGAGAGAGCAAAGAGAGCATTTTTTCAATGCCGAGCAATCTTCTGGAGCCAAGGCTGCATACCGATCGTCCAAGAAGTAAGGCAGAGCTGCCGTAGCTTTCCCGAGCCTCTATCGTCACCTCCCAGAATCTAAAATAAACAATTGTACTTAGACTGCTGTACCTAGGCTTTCGTCCCTAGGCTTTCTTTGTACAAGCAAGTTTGTAACGTGAAGTAAAAGTCTAGTCCTCTAATAATTGTTCTGCTTTTTTATATTTCATGGCAAACAACTGGACCTGTTGAAAATATTACAGATGATTGTCCTGAGGACATTTGCCCCACTTGCCTTAGAGCAGGAGATGGCTTAGCTACCTTTGGTCCCGACACTCAGGAGTGATCGGGAGACTAGCTAGTAGACTTGGTTTAGTTTTCATATTTTAGAACTTGAATTATAATAAGTTGAGATATTGTTTTGTTTTAAGATTGTTTGAGATTATTATTATTTAGTAGTTGGTTTTATTGTTGTTATTTAGTCTTAGTTATAAACTTCTATGTTATCATATCGTGCTTAGACTGTGATTGAGATTCATTATATCTATACTTGTCCTCCGTTTGGAGTTGAGATTTTGACAAGTACATTATATAATTGCGTTAGTTGTTGTTTAGATATTGACCTAGAACAGCGTTCTACTGCCGACACTGTGGCGTAGGCTGGACGCTGTTACGTACTCGTACCCTCACAGTGGCTGCGGGTCGTAACACAATATGGCTGAATACAACGCTTTACTCATCGGTCTTAGCCAAACAATTAGATATCGACTATTTTGAAGTATACGGAGACTCTAAATTGATCGTCAATCAGGTTAGAGGTACGTATAAAATGCGACATCAAGATCTCATTCCATATCATTAAACAGTAGTCAAGTTGGCTACATTGTTTAAAGGTTTCTTTATTGAACATGTATGTAAAGCTTGTAATACAGAAGCTGATGCGCTTGCTAATCTAGCAGCAGTATTAGCAATCCCTGTAAAAAGATAACAGATGATCGTCATCACTAATAGAGAATTATTCTGCATTGAGAATAATTTGTATCTAGAATTTAGCAATTCAGTCGAGGTCTGCAGCACAAGTGAAGGCTGGAGAGCTCCTTTCATCGACTTTGCAGTACATGACATCCTACTTGAAGATCCTAAGGAAGCAACAACAATCCGTCGACGGTCAATTTGATTCTATTACAACTATACCTCTAAAACACTCTACCTACGATCATATGATGGTATGCTTCTACGCTGTCTTGCCAGAGAGAAAGCAAAGCAGATACTACGTGAAGCTCATGATGGTGTCTATGATGGACATCAGCCTATGCCTAAGCTATAAGATCGAATTCGACACATGGGATATTATTGGCCAACCATGGTGTCAGATGCCATCGAATATTCAAAGAAATGCCGAGCATGTCAAATCCATGCGAATTTTATTCATCAACCATTAGAATTTCTGTATCCTACTGCAACATCATGGCCCTTTAAAGTTTAGGGCATTGATGTCATCGATTCTATTAATCTGCCTTCATCTCGAGGACATCGGTTTATCCTAGCTATAATTAATTAATTCTCTAAATGGGCCAAAGCTATTCCCCTAGCTGAAGTCAAGAAAAACAGTGTCATCAACTTTATCAAACATCATGTGATCTACAGATTCGACGTTCCTCAGCGAATCATTTATGATAATGGACCTCAGTTCGTCAGTCAGAAGTTCACTCGATTCTGTGATGACAATCGAATCAATAATATTGCTTCTACAGCCTACAATCCTGCAGCTAACGGTTTGGCAGAAGCATTCAACAAAACAATCATCAAGCTTCTCAAAAAGTTTGTTTCTACCAATAAATAGAACTGGAACGACAAGCTTGGAGAATATCTATGGGCCTATCGTACTATGGTACGCACTCCTATCGGCTGTACACCTTTCTCTTTGGTGTATAGATGTGAGGCCGTCCTACCATTGGAGATTCAGATTCTATCACTGAGAATAGCCATTGCCAATGAAATCACAACATAAAATAATGATCGTCTTAAACTTTAGAATCTTGAAGCACTTGACGAGAAGCGGCTACTAGCTCAACAATACATCAAGCTATATCAAGCCTGTATCTCAAGAGCCTTCAATTGTAAAGTCAAAGTACGAGCATTTCAAAAAGGTGAGCTAGTCCTTACTGTCAGACATCCTATGACTATGACACACATAAGCAAGGGCAAGTTCAAACCAAAGTAGGAAGGTCCCTATGTGACAAGCAAAGTTTTCTCAAATGGAGCTTATCAACTGTTTGGTATAGATGGTCGAATCGCTCTGATGCCTATTAATAGCAAATTCCTGAAGAAATACCATATTTAAAAGTATGTACTGTATTTTCTAATAAATATTGTACATACTTCAAATCTTTGAATCCGTAGTAGAGTCTATCCAGAGTGACAACATCATCTACTCCGTCATTGTAAACATCATCGTCTAAAACCCAGTTGTTTTAAAAGATATCCTATTCTTGAGTCCCAGTTGGCTCAAGGATAATCAATAGATGTACGAATTCACGTCCACATTACCTCTGAATTCTTCTATCTACATTAATGACTCGTCATGTCCATATTACCTCTGATGATGTCATCTTTAAAATAACAATATTGTGAGTTATATTCTATCATGTCCATATTACCTTTGAACAAATATAATAAGTATTGTTATTTTCAAAAAATATGTCATATCCAGCACCTCTGAACATATTTTTTATTCCGATCTATTACTTGTGTCTTAAACAGATACGCAATAAGTAATAGAGCCACAAAAAGTTCATCAATATTTTTATTCCAATGACGTGCAAAACATCAATATTGTACATTCAACAAAACAAAAAAGAGTTATCACAATTGGATAACTTTATTTGGAAGGCTGAGTGGTAAGTTCAGTTATTATTCTCTTTAGAGCATCAGCCCTCTCTGTTCTGGAATCAAGCACCCTTTTCTGCCTAAGGCCTTTCCAGATTTTGGATCAAAAGGTTGCAGGAAGTTAACTTAGCGTTCGATTTCTGCAGCCTGAACTCGGACAAATTCCTCTCCCTACCTTCTTAGATCATCCTGACGGCTTGCAGAAACTTGATAAATTTCAAGTAATTCTTCTTCGCGTCTCTTGGCTGCTCTGAGTGCCTCGTAAAGCTTGGCCATCTCACCTTCTAATTCCTGAAGACGAGCTTGGCATTCAGCCGCTTCCTTCTCTTTTCTGCGACTTCAGTTTTATAACGCTCAACAGAAGAAGTGGTTTCGATAATGCTAGCATCTAACTTTGTAGTTCACGTTAAGAAGGCAACCACAAAATCTTTTAAGGCTGCTTGTTGTGCTACAAACTCGCGAGCCATCGCCGCATACTCAGCATCTACAAGCCGATAGATATTGCCTCTTGTCAGATCTTGGTAGGATTTGATAGGATCTTCGAACGCATCCAAGATGTGCTCCAAGAAGCTAACGCTCTCCAGATCGCCAATATTGCAGATGGCTTCAACGAAAGGAGGCAGTTCTCCTTACTGACTCGTAGGGGTGGCCTTTCTCCAAGACCATTTGAACAAGAGTTCTTAAGGAAGTAAAGAAAGTACTGGTATAAGTCTCGATGACGATGTTTGTCATCACCGATATACTAGGAGTAGCCACTTTAGTCCGAACCCCTCCTTCTGTAGAAGAAGATGGAATCACGGATTGTGCACCAAGAGATCTTGGTGCTGGCATCTTCGAAAAGCTTCATTCTCCAACCTGAGTCCCCATATCCAGAGGTGCCATAGTTGAGCTGAAGCTGAAAGTTGTAGATGCTATTGGAGCTATAGCCATTGTTCCCATGAGACCCTCTGCAATCAAGAAGCACAATCATTATATATTATGTCAAATAACATCAAAGGAGCCAGGGTAAATAAAGTCAAAAGTTTACCTGAGCTCGGCAAGACATATGGGGTCTCATGAGGTATGGCATCTCGCTCTGTATAGAGCCTCATCATGGTGTTTTCACAAACAGCCGCTTGGCTACTCCCTATATCCGAACTGCCTGACATGAAGTGGCCACTTCCAGCTCCTAATTTAGTCTAACCATCTGGAGCTGATGTCACCTCTGCTTCTCTTATTTCAGCTGGGGCTGGGTCTTCTTAGCATCAACTCCTTTATTGACTTTAGGGCTTTGATGGCCCTCGTCTTCAAAAGGGTATTCTTTGCCCTCAACAACAGTTTGGTTATTTTCAGCCGCAGGGTTTTCATCCTCTTCTTCCTTGACCAGATTATTGCCGAAGTCACAATCGTTTAGTGCCTCTATCATCTTCTTGCCTTCTTGAGAGGATATAAAGGTTTTGGTCATAGAGAAAGCTGGAACATTCAAAGGTAATATCTCTGCAGAAGGTATGATCTCCGGAGCATCTTTGGTTGGAGATGGTAATATTATTCCTGCTGTAGCGAGTACATTCACTAGAAGGGTGATCCCTATGGATGCTGATTCTGAAGAAGGAAACAAAGGAATATCTGCTGCTATAGTTGGAGTCAGAATATTTGTTGTTGGAGTTCATGCAAATAGAAAATATACATATCAGCACAAATGTCCAACGAATTAATATTTGCAAGGATGAGAATATCACCTTTCAAGGACAGTGGGTCTTGCAACGGCAAGGACGAGTCTAGTTGACCAGGGGACCGTCCTAGCACAGAAGGAATAAGCAAAGTTACAGTTTCTTGCTGCTCAACTTCAATAATCAATAGTCTTTTCCTTGTTTTATGCTCGAGTGATATTGGAGGAGATCCTTCGGATTCAGAAGGCTCATCGTGCACATATGGCCTCTTCTTTTCTTTTGGGATTGGAGAAGGGGTTGTCCCTGTTCTCCCAACGGAAATTCCTTCTTCAGCTTGTCGCGTCTGGGATCTGGTCCTCGCTGCAGGCTGTTCAATAATAACAGTTGCTTTCTTCTTCTTTTTTCTCGAGCCTTAGGGGGAGAAGGAGGTTTGGCTAGGACAGAAGGGGTAGGTGATTCCCTGACTCTTTGTCTTTTTACTACAAGAAAAAAAGGGCTTTCTTGACGGTTAATCCCCATCAAGAAAGGGTTATCATGACAGTTGTGGATCCGTCAAGTAGGCCAGAGTCAAGAAAAGTCCCCCTTTTCTTGATGGTCTCTTACTTGGCTTTTCTTGATGGTTTTTAATCGTCATATAAAATATTTTTCTTGACAGTTTTTAGCCGTCAAGAAATTAGTTTGGAGAAACCGTCAATGTAGTTGAAAACTTTTTTGACTCCAGCCTAGATGACGGTTATTAACCATCAAAAAAACTGTTTCTTTGACGGGCAAAAATCGTCAAGAAAATAATTTATTCACGGTTAAAAACCGTCAATGTAAAGCCCTTCTGCAACAGAATTTAGTTAATTGTTGACGTTTGATAATTGTCAAGAGAAGCTAGCCAAAATTTTATTTATAATTATATATTAATCGAACACATACATAATATCAATTATCAAGAAGATATACATACATCAAATTACTATAAAATAAAAATTTTATATTAACAAACTGTATACTGTTCATACACCACAAACTTCTAACACATTCAATACACGTCCAACCACAAACATCCAACACTTGTCCAACCACAAGCATATCCAACAAAAGTATGCAGTTTACATACATCTTAAACATCCAAACTGATAATTGTACAAATAAAACCAAAATAAGTAGAAAACCCGACCAGAGCACATCCCTGCCATATTCACATGCAGCACCTTTATTTTTCATGTAGTTCCTGAAAGAATAAGAGCACAAATCACCAATTTATGTTAATGAGCTTGTTTACCAACAAGAAAATAAGAGAACAATATCCTGGAGAAAATAATAAGAGTATAATATTAGTATATCAGTGTATATGTGTAACTAAGGAGAAAATAAGTAAAGTTTGGATTCAGTTTGTGCAAATCATGTGTTCAGTATCTAAGTCAGCAAGAAAAAACTCAGTAGATTTCCCTAAAGTGCATTGACTAAAAATAATTGGCATTGGTCATTTATTTATTTTTTTGCTCAAGTATGGATTATTAACTATATATAAAATCAAAGAAAATAGATAGCATCATTTTTATATGGAGGTAAGTTTTGTTAGCCTTGGAGCTTTTGATTGATACATTCAGGTTTATGCATATACAGTTAACTTTGTTGAGTTGCTGGAACATAATGTGGAATGAAAAGTAGTTTTAGAATTCAAATATAACAATATGTGTTAAACTTATTCTAGTTTAATATTATGATATCCCCTGTGACATGTTACAACAGTGTGTTTAACTCCTTTGATTAGTTGAAATATTCAGTATGCCAGAAATACCCTGTAAGTTTTCATTAACTTGCATCACAGATATAAAACTGCATATTTCTATACGGAAGTATCTATTTGTTAGGTTTTTCGGAAGATGGTACTTGATATATTAGCATAGTTAAATATAAAAGGTCCATTAGTAGAATAAGTTCCTAGTCCCCTCCAATACTTAGTGTTGGTTTTTTGATGTGTTGTTGCTTGGGAAGCAACCTATTTGTGATTCAAAAAGGCACTCCATTCTTTTAGTCCCACATGGGAAAGGAGGAAAAGTTCTCCTTTCCATATAAGGCTTTCCCCTCCTTAGTGGGTTAGTGGGTTGTGTAGGGGATGGGCTACATCTCATCCAACCCGCGAGCGGGTGCGCGATTTAATGCGCATTTTTGACGCGTTTATTTGTCGCGCACTTAGCACTTTGCACGCCTGTGCGCCGCGGACCGGACCAAGGGTATAAAGGTAATTTTCTATCTCTTTTTAATTATTATTTGATTTAATTTTTTGGTTCGGTTGCCTGGTCTTCCGCAAGAACTGTTACCACGTAATTCCGTTACGGGATTTGTGGATCGCGGAGATAATTCTGGCCACGTACAGAGAGATTTGATTTTAAAAGAAAAATCAGGTGATCTGTTGGATCAGATACGAAAAATCTTTTCTCTCTCTCTCTTCCCCGTTCGGAACTCTGTTCGTACAGAAGAGAAAAGTTGCAACCAGAACCCTCCTCCACTTCCTTCCGTCCAACTCTTTCTCTGGGCAAGGCTGTGATCGATCGAGGGATTCACTACCGGGTGCACGGTGCTGTGGATCGAAGGATTCGTTGTATCTCGGGGATAGATCGCTGGAACCCGCTGCACAATTGTGGGGGCGAAATTCTATTCTAAGGACAGCGTTTGTAACGTGCCTCGAATCCTAAACTCTTAATTCCTGTTCTGAATTTTACTTCTTCTGATTGCTTGCGTTAGAAATTCTGTCTAATATTTCCATCAATCTTAGAATAGAATTTTCTCCTGTTTGTTTTATTCCTACGCACGCACTATGAATCCCACAGTAGAGGAATTCTCGACCAATATTCACAACTCCTCCAAACCGGAGAAGTTTGACGGTCAGAATTTCAAGCGGTGGCAGCGCAGGATGACCTACTGGTTAACCTGCCTGAAATTGTCTAAAGCTCTCAAAGAGCCTAAAACACTGCCTGATTTACACGAACCTGCTAGAACCTTTGAATTAGAATCATACAATGAGACAGACTTTATTTGTCATAGAAAAATTCTTAGTTGTCTATCTGACACGCTGTATGATATCTACTGCACAACTACCACTTCCAGAGAGCTTTGGGAAGCCCTCGATAAGAAATACTCCAATGAAGGAGCAGGTTCTGAGGTTTACATTGTAGACAGGTTCTTAGAGTTTAAGATGGTTGATGAGAAGTCTGTTGTTGAACAGACTAACACCCTGCAAACAATTATTCACGAGATGTCTCAGAAAGACATGCCACTAGCTGATAAATTTCTGATTGCTTCTTTTATAAATAAATTACCTCCATCCTGGAAGTCCTTTGGCTTAAAGCTGAAACACAATAAGGAACCCATGTCCTTAGATGAACTATTTGTCTCTCTCCGCATTGAGGAAGAGAGTAGAACTAGGGACAAGGAACCCCTGAGTACTGAATTCGAGGCAAAGTTGTATATTGCTGAGTCCAAGGGAAAGCCTAAGGGCCAACCTTTTCAACAGAGGAACAACCCCCAGAACAGAAACCCTGCAAAGAAACAATTCCTGAAACCAAAACCTGTTATTGGGAAAGACAACAGGCCAAAGCGGGAATGCTATAACTGTGGCAAGCCTGGCCACTTTGCTAGGCAATGTCGCCACAAGAAGAAGGGTCAGGGATTCCAGAATCCTGATCGTCGAACTCCTGCTGCTGACGCTCCTGTTGTTCCTCAGGCTCACGTAGTCATAGCCGGGACCGAATCTATCGGTACCGATGATCTGAGGTTTGTAGCTGTATGTTCTGGTTTTGAAACCTCGTATCAGCCTACTAATTGGTGGGTTGATACAGGGGCAAATGTCCACGTATGTCCTAATATTGATTCATTTTCCTCCTACCGACAGGTTGAGGAAGGTGAATCAGTAGCTATGGGAAACTCGAGTGCTGCCAGAGTGCTTGGAAAGGGAAGAGTGAATCTCAAGTTGTCTTCGCGCAAGATTCTCCCTTTGCATAATGTGCAGCACGTACCGGACGTGAATAAAAATCTGATTTCTGGATATTTGTTAAATAAACATGGCTACAAACTAGTTTTTGAGTCTGATCGAGTTGTAATCTCCCTAAACGGGAATTTTATTGGGAAAGGCTATGTTTGTGGGGGTCTATTTAAACTTTCTGTTGATATTTCTTGTAACTCTGTTACTTCTAGTTTAAATAACATTGGTTATAATAATGTTTCTGCTGCAAATTTATTATCTTCCAATATTGATAGCTATAATGTTTGGCATGGTCGCTTGGGACATGTGAATTTTAATTCTGTTAAAAGAATGTCTGCTTTGCAGTTAATTCCCAAGATTGATATGAGCAGGAATGATAAATGTAAGATTTGTACTCAAGCCAAACAGCCTAGAAAATCCTTTCATTCAGTTGAAAGGAATTCTCAGCTTTTGGAGCTTATTCACAGCGACATATGTGAATTAAACGGTGTCCTCACTCGTAGTGGTAAGCGTTACTTCATAACTTTTATAGATGATTATTCTAAATACTGCTATGTTTACTTACTTAGAACAAAAGATGAGGCTCTTAGTAAGTTTGTTTCTTTTAAAGCTGAAGTTGAAAATCAGCTTGAAAAGAAAATAAAAATTCTTAGGTCTGATCGTGGGGGTGAATACACCTCTGCTGATTTTGACTCCTTTTGTGAATTACATGGAATAATACATGAAGTGACTGCCCCGTATTCTCCTCAGCAGAATGGGGTAGCAGAAAGAAAAAATAGAACTTTTGTTGATATGATTAATGCTATGCTAGGTAGCTCTGGTTTAGCTGATAATTTGTGGGGGGAAGCCTTACTTTCTGCATGCCACATTCTTAATAAAGTTCCTTTTAAAAAGACTGATAAAACCCCTTATGAGTTATGGAAGGGCAGGAAACCATCTTTGAAATATTTTAAAGTGTGGGGGTGTCTTGCAAAAGTCTCTGTCCCTCCTACTAAGAAAAGAAAATTGGGACCCAAGACCGTAGACTGTGTATTTTTGGTTTATGCTCAAAACAGTATTGCTTATAGATTTCTTGTTATTAAGAGTGAGGTTAATGGTATTGATGCAAACACTGTTATGGAATCTAGAGATGCTACCTTCTTTGAAAATGTCTTTCCTTTGAAAAATAGAACTCCTAGATCTTCTATGTCTGCACAAGTTCCTATTGCAACTTCTAGTTCTCAAGAAGAAACCCTAGTAGAACCTAGGAGGAGCAAAAGGACCAGGAGAGAACCGAACCTAGGAGAAGGGTTTTTTACTTACCTTGTAGAAGAGGACCCTATATCTTATCAAGGGGCTATGTCTTCTGTAGATTCACTATTTTGGAAAGAAGCCATTAATAGTGAAATTGATTCTATTATGTCAAATAGAACTTGGGATTTGGTTAACCTTCCTGTAGGTTGTAAACCAATTGGTTGCAAATGGATCTTCAGGAAGAAGCTAAGACCTGATGGGTCTATTGAGAAGTTCAAAGCAAGGTTAGTTGCTAAAGGGTTCAAACAAAGGGAAGGAGTAGACTTCTTTGACACATACTCTCCAGTTACTAGGATTGCCACAATTAGAATGTTAATTGCTATTGCATCTGTTCATAAACTGTTTATTCATCAAATGGATGTAAAAACTACATTTTTGAATGGAGATTTACAGGAAGAGATTTACATGGAACAACCTGAAGGGTTTGTTGTTCCAGGACAAGAACACAAGGTATATAAATTGATTAAATCTCTTTATGGGCTGAAGCAAGCGCCAAAGCAATGGCATGATAAATTTGATAAGGTAATTCTATCTTATGGTTTTGCTATTAATGATTCTGATAAATGTGTATATAGCAAAACTGTTGGCAGCTCATGCGTAATATTGTGTTTATACGTTGATGATATTCTTATTTTTGGCACTGACATGGATATTGTTTATGATATCAAAAGTTTTCTGTCTCAAAATTTTGATATGAAAGATTTAGGACCTGCTGATGTGATTTTAGGACTTAAATTAAGTCGCACTTCTGAGGGAATTGGTATCTCCCAATCTCATTATATAGAAAAGGTCCTGAAAAGATTTAACTATTTTGACTCTAAACCTGTAAGCACTCCATATGATGCAAGTATCAGGTTGAAGAAGAACAAAGGAGACAGTATGGCTCAGCTGAAGTATTCTCAGCAAATTGGGTGTTTGAACTATATTGCTAACCGTACCAGACCTGATATTTCCTACGCAGTAGGAAAGCTTAGTCGGTACACAAGCAATCCGAATAGTTCACACTGGATTGCCTTAGAAAGGGTAATGAGATACCTGAAGGGTACTTTATCCCATGGATTATTCTATGGAGGATACCCATCTGTATTGGAAGGGTACACTGATGCAAACTGGATCTCAGATACAGATGAGACCAAAGCCACAAGTGGATATGTATTCACATTGGGAGGAGCTGCTGTCGCTTGGAACTCAACCAGGCAGACCTGTATATCTAGATCGACTATGGAGGCAGAGTTCATAGCTCTTGACCTCACCAGTGAGGAAGCAGACTGGCTCAGGAATCTGGTAACAGATATTCCTCTGTGGAGCAAACCAGTTCCTGCTATCCCTGTACACTGTGACAGCCAGGCTGCTATAGCAAAGGCTCAAAGGATAAGCTATAATGGAAAATCCAGACATATACGTCTGAGGTACAATCGGGTGAAGCAATTACGGTCCAGTGGAGTAATTGCAATTGACTTCGTCAGATCAAAGAACAATCTAGCGGATCCTCTAACTAAAGGTCTCTCGAGGAGACTAGTGTTGGAGACGGCAAGAGGAATGGGGTTGAAGCCCTTAGATTGAGTCACCTCAAAGGCAACCCAACCTTCGATTGGTAGCACCAAGAAAAGGTTCAATGGGTAACAACAAAATTGATGTGTGACTGGAAAGCACTATATAGATGTAATTGTAATGAACCATTCCTCTACTATATAGTGTTGATCTGCAATAAAAATGAGGTTGATTGTAAAATCTTAATGAATCTGTGGCTTATAAAGCAGGGTATATAAATTGTAGAATACCCAGAAAGATTCACCTATTTGGGAGTGAAAGTGGGGCCGCTTTCTATGGGAACTCGGGCTGTTCTCTAGAGCTCTCAAGAAACCGAGATAAGCACATGGCCGAAAAGTGCACAACTGTTGATACGATCAAATGCCTGCATTGTGTTTGTGTGTACGTTGAGTATGTACAAATAAGATCCTAAGTTCAAGACTTACGTCACTTTGGGTCTGTATAGATGAAATGTACAACACTAAGGGGAGGTTCAAGTCCGGAAGACACCTTCCTCTGATACACAGTGTAACTGCCCATATCTTATTCTCTTTCCTATCGTTCTATCGATCTATATCATTTTTTTTGTCCCTTTTTGAATCATGTGGGGGATTGTTGGTTTTTTGATGTGTTGTTGCTTGGGAAGCAACCTATTTGTGATTCAAAAAGGCACTCCATTCTTTTAGTCCCACATGGGAAAGGAGGAAAAGTTCTCCTTTCCATATAAGGCTTTCCCCTCCTTAGTGGGTTAGTGGGTTGTGTAGGGGATGGGCTACATCTCATCCAACCCGCGAGTGGGTGCGCGATTTAATGCACATTTTTGACGCGTTTATTTGTCGCACACTTAGCACTTTGCACGCCTGCGCGCCGCGGACCGGACCAAGGGTATAAAGGTAATTTTCTATCTTTTTTTAATTATTATTTGATTTAATTTTTTGGTTTGGTTGCCTGGTCTTCCGCAAGAACTGTTACCACGTAATTCCGTTACGGGATTTGTGGATCGCGGAGATAATTCTGGCCACGTACAGAGAGATTTGATTTTAAAATCAAATCAGGTGATCTGTTGGATCAGATACGAAAAATCTTTTCTCTCTCTCTCTTCCCCGTTCGGAACTCTGTTCGTACAGAAGAGAAAAGTTGCAACCAGAACCCTCCTCCACCTCCTTCCGTCCAACTCTTTCTCTGGGCAAGGCTGTGATCGATCGAGGGATTCACTACCGGGTGCACGGTGCTGTGGATCGAAGGATTCGTTGTATCTCGGGGATAGATCGCTGGAACCCGCTGCACAATTGTGGGGGCAAAATTCTATTCTAAGGACAGCGTTTGTAACGTGCCTCGAATCCTAAACTCTTAATTCCTATTCTGAATTTTACTTCTTCTGATTGCTTGTGTTAGGAATTCTGTCTAATATTTCCATCACTTAGTCTACAGGCAGAAAAACCTGACTTTGAATAACATGGCAAAAATAAACAAGTTAAGAAGCTAGATATTCTAATAGCGAGTGTAGGAGGAAACTCACCAGCCTTTCCATTTTAAAAAAGTGAAAGGACCGAGCTCTGTACAGTTTTGAACATCTCAATTGTTTTTCCAGCTTTGTATCTGCATCACTGAATCTATGACTGTGCCAATATTACTTTGTATTGGGAGATTTATTTTAAAACTCAAAATGAGAAGCAAAGTGTAATATCAGCCACTTTAGTACCATATTTTATTTATGTAAAGCCAAATGGAGATGGTAAATAAGGGTAGATATAAACCTATCATAGAAATATACATTATAAACATAGAAAATCAAACTTATAATAAATGTGTGTATATATGTATATTATGCTAAAAATTGTTATTCAAGCCACATGGGTATATTCCTCTAATGCCTGTCATGCATTTTCAAGATTTTATAAAGCTAGCTAGAACTAGTCAATGAGGGTAGATACATAAACAGTATGATAAATATAAATCAATAATATGCCATATATAAATAATATAAGGAAACTGCACAATTATATATGCTCCAATCTCGGTCAAGACAAAGTAGGAGACATTCAGAGGAAGTCTTCGCTCTAATGGTAAGGGACTGTCCTGGAAATTGTTTACTGTGCAGTGATACGACTGACATATCAAGGGTTCTTTCTTTAAAATGTTAATTCTAATTATCTTTCTCTCGTCATTCAAATGATTAGGTGAATGGATGCTGATTGATAAATGTGCTGGTCTCAGTTTGATTAATCGTTTCGACACGAGCCAGGTAAACAAATGTTTGGTTCACTGGGGAACAGGAACAATTAACTTAGAGTTGTGGTCCGAAGAAAGACCAGTTTCTAAAGAAAGCCTTCTCAGAATTTGTCATGAACATGAAGTGAAAAGATTCTAAATTACTTCCTTGATGCAAGAAGCAATTGCCATATGATTATGTACTTCTAGATGAACTATCTTCCAGTTATCTAAGAAGAACGACTGCTTGTATTATTACAGTTTAGTATATATCAAGAAATAAAAACTTGGAAGTACAGTCCAGATGCATCATTTGTAATTAAGTTTTAACTATTGTCAGTAATGAAAGCTTAATGTTTTAGTAGTTGGCTAAGTTGCTTTCCTGAAAGCTTTACATCATTGGAAGTACCTAATTTTGCTTTCAGAAGTTAATTTTGATGTCTTTGAGAGGCTTGTGGCTAACTGCAAGTCACTAAAGGTCCTAAATGTGAATAAGAATGTCTCCTTGGAGCAGCTGCAGATGCTACTTGTTAGAGTTCCTCATCTTCCAGAGCTAGGAACTGGTCCATTTTTCTAATATTACATGGTCCCGACAGATGCCCACCTAGAAAATGAAAGTGTATTCAGTAAATGCAAGAATCTACGTACACTTTCAGGTTTATGGGTTGTTTCTTTCCTATTCCTTCCAGTACTATACCCTGCTTTCTTACATTTGTCATTCTTGAATTTGAATTATGCACTTCTGTAAAGTACAAAACCAGCGAAGTTCCTGCCACATTGTTGTCTTCTTCGTCTACTTTGGGTTCTAGACACAGTACAGGACGAAGATTGAAAAGCCATTGTAATAACCATACGGGATCCATGAGATAACAAAGAAACTCCAACATTATCTAGTAAGAGATAAGAGTCATAAGAGATTGTACCTTTTGGAAACACTGAAGCCATGGGAAGATTAGAGCTGAAGAATCGCATGGTATGGGATCCAGGTATAATGTAATTATTGGGTTTTGGTCTTTTACAAAGTGAATTTTAGTCCCACATCGGCTAGACCAAAGGAGTCGTATCTCTATATATTGGCTTTGCTAGTTTAGAGATGCACATGTGGTGTGGAGGTGCACATGGGTGTGCCATGTGGGGTTATTTTTCTAATGGGAAAAAGGCTAAATCAACAATAGAAAGCATTCATGCTTTTTGCTCTTGGGAAATTTATTTCCATGGGAGCTAAGCCCCGTAGGGGATTAGCGACTAGGGCTCATGAGGCATAATGTGGCATTTTGTTGGCGCACTTTGCACTTAGCACGTCAGCATCGTCGCTAGGCGCATAGTGCGCTTTGGTTGCGCACAGGTTGCGTCGGGTGCGCCGGGTGCGCACGTTGCGTACGTTGCGTATCTGGCGCACGTTGCTCGAGTGGCGCAAGGTGGCGCAGGTTGTGCCGTGGCGCATGTTGGCACAAGTAGCTCAGTGCGCGGAGTAAAAGGTGCGCGGGGTGCGCACAGTTGGTGCAACTTGCAGCAGAACGTGCGTTTGCACGTTCTGGGCGGTTGCTACATGTTCTGGGTGGTTTTTACCATATCCCTAACTTTATGGCAACCGAGCAGTTGCTGCAGGGCCTATATAAGGCATCCTCTCTCTCACAAGGCTACATATATACAAGTAATAGAAGCCACCACAGAAAGTTTATGAAGTATTTTTTAACACAAGTAAACAGAGAATTCAGAAGTGTTCTTTAACACAATTCTGATCAGAATTTGCTTACGAATTCTAGCAGCCTTCGAGAGAGAGGAAAGGCGTCGCACCAGCGTTGCTTTTGTACAGGAGTTTATGTCCATCCGAGGAGTCAGAAGAGCATGAGTGTTCCAAGTTCTCCGACGAACTTACTGGTTCCTGGAAGCTGTTCGTGTAGGGCGAATAAAGCTTTGAGCAACGGTAATTATTCACCCCAGCAGGAGTTCTTCCATCTTTTGCCAGTCACCTTCTTCATTGCTGCCGGTAATTATGATTGTATCTTCTTTTTAGAAGTACTACGATCGATTGCTGTGGATTACAAAATCTTTTTAGATTCTCGTAATACTAAAACGAGATCTTTTTAGATCTTTGTTATACTAGCACAACCTTCCTAGAAGTGTTGCGTTGGAACATTGTTTTTACAATTGTTTTATCTTCTCAGTTTTCCATCGAAAAATTGTGCCCCGGCACTAACAACCTCAAAGCTTTATTGCTACGATGGAAAACGTTAATGCTTCACTCCTCAATACTGACTTTTGTAAGTTAGAAAAGTTTGATAGAGAATATTATCAAGTCTGGAAGAGGAAGGTTTATCTCACTCTTCAACTCAGAGACATTGATCACGTGCTTATTGAAGAGGAACCTACCGTTCCAGATACTGGGTCTACTGCCGCAATCACTACGGCTACTAAACTTCAGGCCAAGTGGAGAAGGGAAAATAGCATTTGCAGACTGCTTATTCTGAATGCTATGGAGGATTCTCTTGCAGAATCTTACAGTAAAAAACCAATTGCCAGAGACATATGGGAGTCTCTGGAGAAACTGCACAAAGAAGACAAAAACAGGAGCAAGATATTTGCGGTTGAAAAATATCACAAATGGCTCTTTGAGGATGAGAAGTCCATGTTGCCGCAGGTAAAGGAATTTCTGAAACTGCAACAAAAGTTGGAAGACGAAGCGATGCCCCTCCCCAACAAGTTTATTGTTGGAGAGATTGTCTCAAAGCTCCCCGCTGGGTGGAGTAAGTTCTATGCAAATATGCATAGGAAGAAGCTTGAGATCAGCCTTGAAGATCTCTTGCAGGAAATCTATGTTGAGGACCAGATGCGGGCTAAACTGAAGGTGGACGCACTGTCCAAGCAATTGTCTAACGCCAATTTGGTTCATACCAAGGAACCAAGGGAAAAGCAGGCAGCTTCCTACAGCAAGAAGAAGGACCCTAACAATCTGAACGTGAAGGGGACTTCCTCCAAGCGAAAGAAGGTAAAGTCTCAGATGCCTTATTTCAAGTGTGGCAAGAAGGGCCACTTCAAAAGTGAATGCAAAGCAAAGACCAAGCAATCAGAGCAAGGAGAGCCTAGTAAGGTATCTATGATCATTGACGTTGTTGCTATGATTGTACAGGTTGATGCGGTAAGGACTGACTCTGACTGGTGGGTAGACACTAGAGCCTCCTGCCATGTCTGCTCCAGTAAGGAGTGGTTCACCACCTATACACCTACTTCTGAAGTGGTTATAATGGCAAACCAGGCACAAGCTGAAGTGCTCGGGATCGGGACGGTGGTATTGATGCTGACTTCTGGGAAGTCTCTGACGCTTCAAGGCGTGAAGCACGTACCTACTATCGCCAAGCACTTGATCTCAGGAGGCATACTCTGCAACGCAGGCCCCAGGATGGACATCAATGTTGGCCATATGGTGATGTCTATCAAGGGAACATATTTTGGAAAATCTTTTTATACCGAAGGAATGTTTAAAATTCAGCTTATAAATTAGTCTAATATAATTAATGTGATTAATAAAATCACTTCTTCTGCTTATACTCTTGAGTTGTGGCATAATAGGCTAGGATATGTTCATTGTAAACGAATAAACAGAATGTCTAGTCTAGGACTTATCTCCAAGTGTGGGGGTAAGGTAGAGAAATGTGAAGTTTGTGCTCAAACAAAGATCACAAGAAAATCCTTTCCTCTGGTTAATCGAAGTACAGATCTTCTGGAGTTGGTACACTCCGATATCTGTGACTTCAAACAGTTCTCTACAAAGGCCGGGATGAAGTATTTCATAACCTTCATCGATGACTTCTCAAAGTATGCGTTCGTTCACTTGCTGAAGGCTAAAGACGAAGCATTCGAGAAGTTCAAGGAGTTCAGAGCTGAAGCTGAGCGGCAGACTGGACAACAACTCAAAAGAATAAGAAGTGATCGAGGTGGGGAGTACAGGTCTCATAAATTTGCATCGTTCTACAAAGAACATGGAATTGTCAATGAGACTACGACTTTGTACTCTTCTCAATCAAACGGAGTAGCAAAGAGGAAGAATAGAACGTTAACAGAAATGATTAACTCAATGCTGTTGACTATGGGTCTTCCTAAGTGCTACTGGGGAGAAGCTGCACTGACAGTCACTTTTATTCTGAATAGGGTTCCTCATGCAACTTCTGACATTACTCCTCATGAACTCTGGTTCAAAGTTAGACCTAACTTGAATGTCATTCGAGTGTGGGGGTGTCTGGCATATGTCAAGCTTTCAGATCTGAAGATTCAGAAGCTTGGAACAAGGACTACTAAGACGATCTTCTTGGGGTATGCCGAGAAGAGTGATGCTCGAAGATTTCTTGATATTGAGTCAAATCATATCATTGAATCTTACGACGCAGAATATTTTGAAGACAAATTTACAAGGCACAAGAATATTGTTCTTGTGGATGTTCCGGAGAATAATGAGGGTGCGCAGGTCTTCAATGAAGATGTGGTCCAAGAAGATGTTGTTGTTGAAACAACGGTTGAACCAGATCTCGCTGAGCCGTCAACGAAGCGAGTAAGAAGGCCGAAGGACTTCGGAAGTGACTTTGTCACCTATCATGTGGAAGCAGATCTGCTTACCTATGATGAGGCGATGAAGACCAGAGACACAATTTTCTGGAAGGAGGCGATTGACAATAAAATTGATTCCATCACCTCAAATAAGACTTGGGTGTTGGTTGATCTTCCTGAAGGAGCGAAACCCATCGGATGCAAATGGATCTTCAAGAAAAAGACGAAAGCAGACGGAACTATTAACAAGTTCAAGGCTAGATTGGTAGCCAAGGGGTTTTCTCAGAAGCAGGGGATTGACTACTTTGACACGTATGCTCCAGTAGCCCGGATGACCACCATCAAAATGTTGATTGCTCTCGCAGCGATACATAAGATGGTGATACATCAGATGGATGTGAAAACAGCTTTCCTAAATGGCGAGCTGACCGAAGAGATATACATACAACAGCCAGAGGGATTTGTCGTCAAGGGTCTTGAAGACAAAGTCTGTAAGTTAGTGAAATCTTTGTACGGTCTTAAACATGCTCCCAAGATGTGGCATGAGAAGTTTGACAAAGTTATAAGGTCAAATGGCTACATGGTCAGCGAGACAGACAAGTGTGTTTACACGAAGTTCGCTGATGGAAGAGGTGTGATCGTTTGTCTGTACGTGGACGACATGCTTATCCTAGGTACGGATATGAGCTGTGTCTTGGAGACAAAAATTTTTATCTCGAGCAAGTTCAGTATGAAGGACTTGGAGGAAGCTGATGTGATCTTAGGGATCAAGATCATCCGGACAGATACTGGACTAGCGCTGCTACAGTCTCATTATATTGAGAAAATGATCACTCGTTATGGGTATCGGGATCTTACTGGGATTGATACGCCGTACAGGTATGATTTGAAGCTGAAGCCTAATTCAGGGGAAAGTGTCAGGCAGCTGGAGTATGCAAGCATAATCGGAAGTTTGATGTACGCTACTACTGCCACAAGGCCTGACATAGTTTTCGCCGTGGGAATGTTGAGTCGTTTCACGAGTAATCCAGGTGCTGAACACTGGAAAGCTGTGAAACGGGTGATGATATATCTCAAGAAGACTCAGACATATATACTGTACTACAACGGAGATCCGTCGGTAGTAGAAGGCTTCAGTAATGCCAGCTGGTGCTCAGAGGTGGAGAGCGAGAGGTCCACAGGTGGATTCATTTTCACAATGGGTGGAGCTGCTATATCGTGGAAGTCGAGGAAGTAGACTATGCTTTCGCGATCATCCATGGAATCTGAGTTCTTTGCACTTGATACCGCAGTCGAGGATACATAATGGCTTCGGAGCTCACGTATGATCTTCCAGTGGTTGGGGCACAAATACCGGCGATACCGATATACTACGAAAACCAGGCGACTGTGGCGGTGGCATCAAATGATGTCTTCAATGAGAAGAAGAGAACTGTGCAGTTGAAGCACATGGCAGTACATGATCTTATCAAGAGAGGTGTTATTGTGGTGATTGATATTCGGAGTCAGGAAAACCTAGCGGATCCGTTCACTAAGGGCCTCAAGCACCAGTTGGTCAATGACACAGCTTGTAAAATAGGTTTGAAGGCATTCTGATATTGTATTATTGTATTCCTACCATAAAGTTTTATGCTAATAGTTCAAAGAGAAACTAGACATCTAGCTTTTGGTTCAAGGGAGGACCACTAATCGGAAGAATATCAGGAACGGCGGGTACATGTTCTATTGGATATAGAGAGGTTACGGACCTACAACCACTGTTGTCTACTGTTGTTTTCTGCGGAAAACGGTTCCTGTGGGAAGGTTGGCTTAATTACCTTAATGAGTTCTCATGAAGAGTGAATGCCTGGTGTGCTTTATAGGAAGCACGGTAGAGCAGCACTACAAGGAGTGAAACTCTATGCTATAGTGGGGTGATTCCACAATAAGGTTCCTATATGTGGGGTGCTGCCTAGGAATAGGATAAAGCCTCAGCTTTGTAGGCCAAGTCACAGCTGCGTAGCACCGCAAATAGGCAGTTAGCCTAATGATGTATGTTAAAATAAAGATGGGTGTAATCAGCACTACAAAGAGGAGGAGTTCCTCATGTTACAGTGGCACGACCCCACGATGAGGTACCCGGTTAGGGATAAAGCCTCGGCCTTGCAAGCCATGTCGTTGCGGCGTAACACCGTAAGGGAGCCTAAGGCTTCATGCTGGGTAGTTTGGCACTACAAAGAGGCGGTTGCCTCATGTTACAGTAGTATGACACTACGATGAGGTTTCCGGTACGGGGTAAGGCCTCGGCTTTAAGCCATGTTATAGCGGCGTTGTACCGCATGGGAAGCGCAAAGCGCTTCATGCTATGTCTCTTTATAATGAACTCACCTATAGTGTATGGACAAAGAGATATCAGGCCGTCTCTTAATGGTAAACTTGTAGACGCCCAAAATTATACATTAAAACCAGGCTGGCACAGGGCCTTTAATGTGTAGCCAGAAGCACATGTAACTACACTATGTGAGTGGGAAGAATTTCAGCTATGATGCATAATTCAAGGCTTAGTCCATTCTTGTATTTTAGTCTGTTGTTTGAACCATGCGGGAAGATTCAAGTAGTCAGCGACATCTCTCCTAATGTATGATGGACAGTTACTGTGGGGAACACTTATACTCATATATAGAGATATGTGGGGGATTGTTGGGTTTTGGTCTTTTACAAAGTGAATTTTAGTCCCACATCGGCTAGATCAAAGGTGTTGTATCTTTATATATTAGCTTGGCTAGTTTAGAGATGCACATGTGGTGTAGAGGTGCACATGGGTGTGCCATGTGGGGTTATTTTTCAAATAGGAAAAAGGCTAAATCAACAATAGAAAGCATTCATGCTTTTTGCTCTTGGGAAATTTATTTCCATGGGAGCTAAGCCCCGTAGGGGCTCAGCGACTCGGACTCGGACTCGGACTCGGACTCGGGCTCATCAGCTCATGAGGCGTAATGTGGCATTTTGTTGGCGCACTTTGCACTTAGCACGTCAGCATCGTCGCTAGGTGCATAGTGCGCTTTAGTTGCGCTCGTAGTGCGAGCCACTTGCGCTGCCACGTTGTGCGCCACAGTTTGCGCGACCAAGGTACGTGCCAGGTTGTGCGCCAGGTTGTGCACAGGTTGCGCACATGTTGTGCACAGGTTACGCATAGGTTGCGCCGGGTGCACCGGTTGCGCATATTGCGTACGTTGTGCTAGTTGCGCGCGTGGCACACGTTGCGTGAGTGGCACAAGGTGGCGCAGGTCGCACAGGTTGCACAGAGGTGCAGTACGCACAGTGGCGCAGGTTGGCACAAGTGGCTCAGTGCACGGAGTGCAAGGTGCACGGGTGCGCGCAGTTGGTGCAACTTACAGTAGAACGTGCGTTTACACGTTCTGGGCGGTTGCTACATGTTTTGGGTGGTTTTTACTATGTCCTTAACTTTGTGGCAACCGAGCAGTTGCTGCAGGGCCTATATAAGGCATCCTCTCTCTCACAAGGCTACAGATATACAAGTAATAGAAGCCACCACATAAAGTTTACGAAGTATTTTTTAACACAAGTAAACAAAGAATTCAGAAGTGTTCTTTAACACAATTCTTATCGAAATTTGCTTGCGAAATCCAACAGCCTTCAAGGGAGAGGAAAGGCGCCGCACCAGCATTGCTTTTGCACGGGAGTTCGTGTCCATCCGAGGAGTCAGAAGAGCAGGAGTGTTCCAAGTTCTCCGAAGAACTTGCTGGTTCCTGGAAGCTGTTCGTGTAGGGCGAATAAAGCTTTGAGCAATGGTGATTATTCACCCCAGCAGGAGTTCTTCCATCTTTCGCCAGTCTCCTTCTTTATTGCTGCCAGTAATTCTGATTGTATCTTCTTTTTAGAAGTACTACGATCGATTGCTGTGGATTACGAAATCTTTTTAGATTCTCGTAATACTAAAACGAGATCTTTTTAGATCTTCGTTATACTTGCGCAACCTTCCTAGAAGTGTTGCATTCGAACATTATTTTTACAATTGTTTTATCTTCTCAGTTTTCCATCGAAAATTTGTGCCCCGGTACTAACAACCTCAAAGCTTTATTGCTACGATGGAAAACGTTAATGCTTCACTCCTCAATACTGACTTTTGTAAGTTAGAAAAGTTTGATGGAGAGCATTATCAAGTCTGGAAGAGGAAAGTTTATCTCACTCTTCAACTCAGAGACATTGATCACGTACTTATTGAAGAGGAACCTACCGTTCCAGATACTGGGTCTGCTATCGCAATCACTGCGGCTACTAAACTTCAGGCCAAGTGGAGAAGGGAAAATAGCATTTGCAGGCTGCTTATCCTGAATGCTATGGAGGATTCTCTAGCAGAATCTTACAGTAAAAAACCAATTGCCAGAGACATATGGGAGTCTCTGAAGAAACTGTACGAAGAAGGCAAAAATAGGAGCAAGATATTTATGGTTGAAAAATATCACAAATGGCTCTTTGAGGACGAGAAGTCATGTTGCCGCAGGTAAAGGAATTTCTGAAACTGTGATAAAAGTTGGAAGACGAGGCGATGCCCCACCCCGACAAGTTTATTATCGGAGGGATTGTCTCAAAGCTCCCTGCTGGGTGGAGTAAGTTCTATACAAATATGCATAGGAAGAAGCTTGAGATCAGCCTTGAAGATCTCTTGCAGGAAATCTATGTTGAGGACCAGATGCGTGCTCAACTGAAGGTGGATGCACTGTCCAAGCAATTGGCTAACGCCAATATGGTTTATACCAAGGAACCAAGGGGAAAGCAGGCAGCTTCCCACGGCAAGAAGAAGGACCCTAACAATTTAAACATGAAGGGGACTTCCTTCAAGCGAAAGAAGGCAATGTCTCAGAAGCCTTGTTTTAAGTGTGGCAAGAAGGGCCACTTCAAAAATGAATGCAAAGCAAAGACCAAGCAATCAGAGCAAGGAGAGCATAGTAAGGTATCTATGATCACTGACGTTGTTGCTATGATTGTGCAGGTTGATGCGGTAAGGACTGACTCTGACTGGTGGGTAGACACTGGAGCCTCCTGCCATGTCTGCTCCAGTAAGGAGTGGTTCACCACCTACACACCTACTTCTGAAGTGGTTATGATGGCGAACTAGGCACAAGCTGAAGTGCTCATGATCTGGACGGTGGTGTTGATGCTGACTTCTGGGAAGTCTCTGACGCTTCAAGGCGTGAAGCACGTACCTACTATCGCCAAGAACCTGATCTCAGGAGGCCTACTTTGCAACGCAGGCCTCAGGATGGACATCAATGCTGGCCAGATGGTGATGTCTATCAAGGGAACATATTTTGGGAAAGCTTTTTATACCGAAGGAATGTTCAAAATTCAGCTTGTAAATCAGTCCAATATAATTAATGTGATTAATGAAATCACTCCTTCTGCTTATACTCTTGAGTTGTGGCATAATAGGCTAGGACATGTTCATAGTAAACGAATAAACAGAATGTCTAGTCTAGGACTTATCTCCAAGTGTGGGGGTAAGGTAGAGAAATGTGAAGTTTGTGCTCAAACAAATATTACAAGGAAACCCTTTCCTCGGGTTAATCGAAGTACAGATCTTTTGGAGTTGGTACACTCTGATATCTGTGACTTCAAACAGTTCTCTACAAAGGCCGGGATGAAGTATTTCATAACCTTCATCGATGACTTCTCAAAGTATGCATTCGTCTACTTGCTGAAGGCTAAAGACGAAGCATTCAAGAAGTTTAAGGAGTTCAGAGCCGAAGCTGAGCGGCAGACTGGACAACAACTCAAAAGAATAAGAAGTGATCGAGGTGGGGAGTACATGTCTCATGAATTCGCATCGTTCTGCAAAGAACATGGAATTGTCAATGAGACTATGACTCCGTAGTCTCCTCAATCAAACAGAGTAGCAGAGAGGAAGAATAAAATGTTAACAGAATTGATTAACTTAATGCTGTTGACTGCGGGTCTTCCTAAGTTCTACTGGGGAGAAGCTGCACTGACGGTCACTTTTATTCTGAATAGGGTTCCTCATGCAACTTCTGACATTACTCCTCATGAACTCTAGTTTAAAGTCAGACCTAACTTGAATGTCATTCGAGTGTGGGGGTGTCTGGCATATGTCAAGCTTCCAGATCTGAAGATTCAGAAGCTTGGAACAAGGACTACTAAGACGATCTTCTTGGGGTATGCCGAGAAGAGTGATGCGCAGAGATTTCTTGATATTGAGTCAAATCATATCATTGAATCTCGCAATGCAGAATATTTTGAAGACAAATTTGCAAGGCATAAGAATATTGTTATTGCGGATGTTCCGGAGAATAATGAGGGTGCGTAGGTCTTCAATGAAGATGTGGTCCAAGAAGATGTTGTTGTTGAAACAACGGTTGAACCAGATCTCGCTGAGCCGTCAACGAAGCGAGTGAGGAGGCTGAAGGACTTTGGAAGTGACTTTGTCACCTATCATGTGGAAGTAGATCCGCTTACCTATGATGAGGCGATAAAGACCAGAGACACAATTTTCTGGAAGGAGGCGATTGACAATGAAATTGATTCCATCACCTCAAATAATACTTGGGTGATGGTTGATCTTTCTGAAGGAGCGAAACCCATCGGATGCAAATGGATCTTCAAGAAGAAGATGAAAGTAGACAGAACTATTGACAAGTTCAAGGCTAGCCAAGTGGTTTTCTCAGAAGCAGGAGATTGACTACTTTGACACGTATGCTCCAGTAGCCCGGATGACTACCATCAGAATGTTGATTGCTCTCGCAGCGATACATAAGATGGTGATACATCAGATAGATGTGAAAACGGCTTTCCTAAATGGCGAGCTGACCGAAGAGATATACATACAACAGCCAGAGGGATTTGTCGTCAAGGATCGTGAAGACAAAGTCTGCAAGTTGGTGAAATCTTTGTACTGTCTTAAACAGGCTCCCAAGATATGGCATGAGAAATTTGACAAAGTTATAAGGTCAAATGGTTACATGGTCAGCGAGACAGACAAGTATGTTTATACGAAGTTTACTGATGGAAGAGGTATAATCGTTTGTCTGTACGTGGACGACATACTTATCCTAGGTACGGATATGAGCTGTATCACGGAGACAAAGAAATTCATCTCGAGTAAGTTCAGTATGAAGGACTTGGGAGAAGCTGATGTGATCTTAGGGATCAAGATCATCCGGACAGACACTGGACTAGCGCTGTCACAGTCTCATTACATTGAGAAAATGATCACTTATTATGGGTATCGGGCTCTTCCTGGGATCGATACGCCGTACAGGTGTGATTTGAAGCTGAAGCCTAATTTAGGGAAAAGTGTCAGGCAGCTGGAGTATGCAAGCATAATCGGAAGTTTGATGTATTCTACTACTGCCACAAGGCCTAACATAGCTTTCGCCGAGGGAATGCTGAGTCATTTTACCAGTAACTCAGGTGCTGAACACTGGAAAGCTATGAAACGGGTGATGAGATATCTCAAGAAGACTCAGACATATGCACTGTACTACAACGGAGATCCGCCGGTAGTGGAAGGCTTCAGTGATGCCAGCTGGTGCTCTGAGGTGGAGAGCGAGAGGTCCACAGGTGGATTCATTTTCACAATGGGGGGAGCTGCTATATCGTGGAAGTCGAAGAAGCAGACTATGCTTTCGCGGTCATCCATGGAATCTGAGTTCTTTGCACTTGATACCGCAGCCGAGGAAGCAGAATGGCTTCGGAAGCTCACGTATGATCTTCCAGTGGTTGGGGCGCAAATACCGGCGATACCGATATACTGCGATAACCAAGCGACTGTGGCGGTAGCATCAAATGATCTCTTCAACAGGAAGAAGAGAACTGTACGGTTGAAGCACAGGGCAGTACACGATCTTATCAAGAGAGGTGTTATTGTCGTGATTGATGTTCGGTGTCAGGAGAACCTGGCGGATCCGTTCACCAAGGGCCTCAAGCGCCAGCTGGTCGATGACACAGCTTGTAAAATAGGTTTGAAGGCATTCTGATATTGTATTATTGTATTCCTACCATAAAGTTTTATGCTAATAGTTCAAAGAGAAATCTACTAGGCATCTAGCTTTTGGTTCAAGGGAGGACCACTAATCGGAAGAATATCAGGAACGGTGGGTACATGTTCTATTGGGCATAGAGAGGTTACGGACCTACAACCACTGTTGTCTACTATTGTTTTCTGCGGAAAACGATTCATGTGGGAAGGTTGGCTTAATTACCTTAATGAGTTCTCAGGCAGAGTAAAAGCCTGGTATGCTTTACAGGAAGCACGGTAGAGCAGCACTACAAGGAGTAAAACTCCATGATATAGTGGGATGACTCCATAATGAGGTTCCTATATGTGGGGTGCTGCCCAGGAATAGGATAAAGCCTCGGCATTGCAGGCCAAGTCACAGCGGCGTAGCACCGCAAATAGGAAGTTAGCCTAATGCTGTATGTTAAAATAAAGAGGGGTGTAATCAGCACTACAAAGAGGAGGAGTTCCTCATGTTACAGTGGCACGACACCACGATGAGGTACCCGGTTAGGGATAAAGCCTCGACCTTGCAAGCCATGTCGTTGCGGCGTAACACCGCAAGGGAGCCTAAGGCTTCATGCTTGGTAGTTTGGCACTACAAAGAGGCGGTTGCCTCATGCTACAGTAGTATGACACTACGATGAGGTTTTCGGTACGGGTTAAGGCCTCGGCTTTAAGCCATGTCATAGCGGCGTAGCACCGCAAAGGAAGCACAAAGCGCTTCATGCCTGTCTCTTTATAATAAACTCACCTATAGTGTATGGAGAAAAAGATATCAGGCCGTCTCTTGAGGGTAAACTTGTTGACACCCAAAATTATACATTGAAACCAGGCTGGCACAGGGCCTTTAATGTGTAGCCAGAAGCACATGTAACTACATTATGTGAGTGGAAAGAATTTCAGCTATGATGCAGAATTCAAGGCTTAGTCCATTCTTGTATTATAGTCTGTTGTTTGAACCATGCGGAAAGATTCAAGTCGTCAGCAACATCTCTCCTAATGCATGATGGACAGTTACTGTGGGGAACACTTATACTCATATATAGAGATATGTGGGGGATTGTTGGGTTTTGGTCTTTTACAAAGTGAATTTTAGTCCCACATCGGCTAGACCAAAGGAGTTGTATATCTATATATTAGCTTGGCTAGTTTAGAGATGCACATGTGGTGTGGAGGTGCACATAGGTGTGCCATGTGGGGTTATTTTTCTAATAGAAAAAGGTTAAATCAACAATATAAAGCATTCATGCTTTTTGCTCTTGGGAAATTTGTTTCCATGGGAGCTAAGCCCCGTAGGGGCTTAGCGACTCGAACTCGGGCTCATGAGCTCATGAGGCGTAATATGGCATTTTGTTGGCGCACTTTGCACTTAGCACGTCAGCATCGTCGCTAGGCGCAGAGTGCGCTTTAGTTGTGGTCGTTGCGCGAGCCCTTGCGCTGCCACGTTGCGCGCTACAGTTTGTGCGACCAGGGTGCGTGCCAGGTTGCACACCAGGTTGTACACAGGTTATGCACAGGTTGTACACAGGTTGCGTATAGGTTGCGCCGGGCGTGCCAGTTGCGCATGTTGCGTACGTTGTGCAAGTTGCGCGCGTGGCACACGTTGCACGAGTGGCGCAAGGTGGTGCAGGTCGCGCAGGTTGCGCAGAGGTGCAGTACACGTTGTGGCACAGGTTAGCACAAATGGCTCAGTGCGCGGAGTGTAAGGTGCGTGCAGTTGGTACAACTTGCAGCAGAACGTGCGTTTGTACGTTCTGGGCGGTTGCTACATGTTCTAGGTGGTTTTTACTATGTCCCTAACTTTGTGGCAACCGAGCAGTTACTGCAGGGCCTATATAAGGCATCCTCTCTCTCACAAGGCTACAGATATACAAGTAATAGAAGCCACCATAGAAAGTTTATGAAGTATTTGTTAACACAAGTAAACAGAGAATTCAGAAGTATTCTTTAACACAATTCTGATCAGAATTTGCTTACAAATTCCAACAGCCTTCGAGAAAGAGGAAAGGCGTCGCACTAGCATTACTTTTGCATAGGAGTTCGTGTCCATCCGAGGAGTCAGAAGAGCAGGAGTGTTCCAAGTTCTCCGACGAACTTGCTGGTTCCTGGAAGCTGTTCGTGTAGGGCGAATAAAGCTTTGAGCAACGGTGATTATTCACCCCAACAGGAGTTCTTCCATCTTTCGCCAGTCACCTTCTTCATTGCTGTCAGTAATTCTGATTGTATCTTCTTTTTAGAAGTACTACGATCGATTGCTGTGGATTACGAAATCTTTTTAGATTCTCGTAATACTAAAACAAGATCTTTTTAGATCTTCGTTATACTTACGCAACCTTCCTAGAAGTGTTGCGTTGGAACATTGTTTTTACAATTGTTTCATCTTCTCAGTTTTCCATCAAAAAATTGTACCCCGGTACTAACAGTAAACACCTCAATAATCATCCAAGTTCAGTTAGTAATATCCAATCCTAGTTTACTGAACAATGAAGACCACTGAACAGGAAGGAGTATCAGCGACAAAAGCCATTAGAGCTTTAGTTTTAATCTTAATCAACTAATAAATCTCAGTTCAGTACACTAGCAGCTCAGTAGCTGGTATCAGTTAGTATATGTCACCATAGTCAGTGTCAGGGATCACACATCTCAAAAGTATGAGGCCAAGCTCATTATCATTGACTCACAAGTCAAGTATCAGTGACAATAGCAATTAACTCAGCTCAATCCTTATGAGCAACTCCCAAGAACAACCTCTACTTTGACCTTGAGACAAGGTCAAAATAAGGGGAAGGGAATGATACGATCCTAAAAGAAGCAGCTTAGTTTAGTATCATTGTTCTACTGGAAGAGTGAAGAAGTAGCAACATAAGCTAAGTATCAGTAGAGATGAGTATCAGAGTGAGTTATGTTGACACAAAATCACAGTCAACCAAATATTGATATAATTGACGATATAATACTTGTAATATTTTAATACGACACATGAAGACTGAATTCAGTATAAGACGGACGACGGCTCGTACCTGCAGTGCTCAAAGTTTTGAGTCTGTATTTTACACTTTTCTTGAGTCTAGATATATGTAAACTAAGTCGTACTGAGCAATTTGGGACTTAACCTATACATATACCACAAACCAAAAGCTCCACAAAAATCAAAGTAGCCCATTAGCCCATTGGACCACTTCTGTCTCCTGGAGACAGAGTTCGGGCCGAACTCTGCCTCTACACAGAGTTCGGGTCGAATTCTGTCCCCTAAAATCCAGGACCCTAATTTTTAGGGTTGGCTGGATGCTAGTTGTCCAACGACCAAAATTTTGAATTTGACCCAGAATTCTGGCCGAATTCTGCCTGCCTATAATCCTATAAATAGGCCTTGAATTCTCTCATTTTCAATCTTCCAATTTTCTCTTCTCTCTAAAGCCTTATACAAGCCATACCCTTCTCATCTACTAGCCACAAGCTTTCTAAGCCTCACAGTGCTCTGTACTTTTCAGTTAGGAGTTTGTGCAAGAGTTCAAGAAGTCACTTGGAAAATTCCAAGCATCGCCACTGCGATCTCTGTAAGAAGTTGACGTACTCTTCTGAAGAAAAGGCACGGGGTGTAACTAATATTTCACAAATAGTAGATTTAATCCTGAGCTAGAGTTCTCAGGCCTGGACTAGTCCTCTACGAGGGAAACCAGGTTAAAATCAGCTGTGTTTGCGTATGCTTTCTTGCTCTTTATTATTTTCGTATTTACTCGGATTATTTACTGTCGGTGAAAGAGTTTAATTTTTAACTGGACATTATTGTCATAAACTCTATTCACCCCCCTCTAGAGTTGCCTATTTGTTCTTCAATTGGTATCAGAGCTCTGTTCTCTCAACAAGGACTAACATCCTAGAGCTGATCCATGGCAACCACACAATCCATGATTTCCAATCACGGTGAAGGGCAATCGACTCATAGGCCTCCTCTATTTGATGGAACAAACTATACCTATTGGAAAACAAGGATGAGTTTTTATCTCAAGTCGCTAGACTTCGACCTATGGACCATTGTTACCGATGGTTACAAAAAGCCCGCCAGGATAGTTGTCAATGGTGATCTCGTTGAGAAACCACACGACAAATATTCTAACAAAGAGAAGAAACAGGCGATTCTAGACGTAAGAGCTATTAATGCTTTATTTTGTGTAATAGACAGGAATGACTTTAACAGGCTCTCAACATGTACCACCTCTCACGAAGTATGGAGACTTCTAGAAGTGACGCATGAAGGAACCACCCAAGTCAAGGAGTCAAAAATAAGTCATCTCACTCAAGAATATGAGGAATTCAAGATGAAGCCAAATGAGACGATCACACAAATGTTTACAAGATTCCTCGACATCATCAACCCCTTGTCTTCTCTCGGCAAACAATATACAAATCACGAAAAGATCCGCAAGCTACTTAGGGGGCTACCAAAGATTTGGAACCCTAAGGTGACAGCTATTATAGAAGGAAATAATCTCACTACAATATCCATGGAGACTTTGATGGGAAAGCTGATGACTCATGAGCTTGACCTCAAAGACTTCGAAGAGCCTGCTCCTAAGGCAAAGGAGATTGCCCTTAAAGCTTACCGTCGAAGGGCTGATCCTGAAGATATGGATGACAACAACTCGGAAGGTGATGATCAAGCTCTCCTTGTCCGCAACTTCAAGAAATTCCTTCGTTTCAATCGAAGAAAGAAGGAACCACAAGAAGATGACGAAGAAGAGCCAACATGCTACGACTGCAAGAAGACTGGACATGTCCGAAAAGACTGTCCATTCACAAAGAAGAGCAACCGATATGAGAAACCATACAAGAAGGTTTTCTCAAGAAAATATGCCAACACAAGCATTTGGCCTGAAAGCGAAGCTAGTGACTCAGAGGAAGAAAAAGACTCTCCTCAAGACACCGCCAATGTATGCCTAATGGCAACATCCGATAAGGTAACTAGCAAAATTTTCGATAATTTCACTTTTAATAAGCTTGACGATGTATTCAATGATTTACTCAATGACCACAAGAAAGTCATTAGTAAATATAAACATGCCAAGGAGAAGATCAAAAGTTATAAAGTCGAGATTCAAAGACTCTCTTCTTTGTTTGATAATATTAGAGACACTTCACCCACAGAAGTCACAAATGAGGTGTCTAAGCTTAAATTAAGCCTTCATGATGCCGAAGCACGTATTGAAAAGCAAACACAAGAGATCACAGCGCTCGATACTGAGCTTGCTGAAGAAAAGATAGACACAAGATCTCTATTACTAAGATTTATGGTTTGAATGGTAAGATTAGTGAACTGCAAGCTGCCTCTAAGAAATTAGAGACTAGATTGGGAAAACAGGTTGCTCAACCTCAAACCCAATCACATGAGACACACACAAAGCACAACACTATTCAAACTATTCAAACACGTCATCCACCTATAGCACGCAAATATAGATATAATCATCACTATGTTGCACATAAACAAAATTACCACCATACTGCATATAGGTATAATTATCATCCTGCTGCCACATATAGTCATCATCATGCTACTCCACACCACTCTTACCATGCTACATATAGACATCATCAACATGCTCCTAACATAAATAGGAATGCCATTTGTACCTATTGTGGATTACATAGACACATCTCACCATAATATAGAGTTAGGAGATTAGTAGATATGAATATATATGCATGGTTGCCAAAAACTAACTTTTCAAGACCCTCAAGAACTTGGGTACCAAATGTCACATCTACTCTTGATGTAGGTGGACCTTCCCTCCTTAACTAAGAGTAAGTGGATTCTCGATAGTGGATGCTCGCAACATATGACAGGAGACGCAAATCTTTTCGCATCACTTTGATGAAGAGAGAAGGATATATATCATTCGGCAACAACCTAAAAGGGTATATCATAGGTAATGGTACTATTGGTCATCCTCCTTCTCCTGTAATAAAGAATGCCTGCCTAGTGACCGAGTTAAAGTATAACCTGCTCAGCATAAGTCATCTTGCTGATCATGGATATGATATTAACTTTGGACAAAATAAATACTATATTTATGATAGGTCAACAGGAGACATCGCTTTTGAAGGGATAAGAGAGGATAACATTTATATTTTCTGTCTATCTAGAGATACTAACAGTGCAGAAAGATGCCTTTATGCTCACAAGGATGAGAGATTACTATGGTACCAGCGTCTTGGTCATGCCAATATGGATACTATATCCAGGATATCGACTAAGAAGCTAGTTAGAGGCTTGTCCGATATCACATTCAAAAAGGATATGGTATGTGCCGAATGTGAGTTAAATAAGACAACCAAGTCCTCATTTCATTCCATAAACTCTGTAAGTACTACTATACCCTTACAATTACTTCATATGAATTTATTTGGTCCTAGTAGAGTAGCCAGTCTTGGTGGAAAACTCTACGCTTTTGTTATAGTAGTTGACTTTTCTAGATTTTTTTGGGTTTTCTTTCTTACAAACAAAAATGATGCCATTTATGTTTTCAAAATTTTTGCTAAAAAGGTTCAAAACGAAAAAGGCTACATGATTACTCGAATCCGAAGTGATCATGGAGGCGAATTCGAAAATACTGATTTTGAAAAGTTTTGTGATTCAAATGGTTTTGATCATGAGTTTTCTTGTCCAATAACTCCTCAACAAAATGGTGTTGTGGAGTGGAAGAATAGGACACTTAGCGATATGGCTAGAGTTATGTTGAATAAATTTTCACTTCCGAAATATTTTTAGGCTGAAGCTGTCAGTACAGCGTGCCATATTTTAAATAGGGTGCTCATTCGTCCTATTATGAAAAAAATACCCTATGAGCTTTGGTTTGGAAGAACTCCAAACGTTTCATATTTTAGAGTTTTTGGTTGTCGATGTTTTATCCTTAACACCAAAGACAACTTAGGCAAATTTGACGCCAAAGCTGACGATGGTATTTTCCTTGGCAATGCTGCCAAGAGCAAGGGATATAGAGTGTTCAACAAACGCTCATTAATAATAGAAGAGTCTACCAATGTGACTTTTGATGAGGATAACAGTACAGCAGCTACTCTTGATGATGATGTTGAGCCATCAACTTCTACTCTGATGAATACCATCACCGAAACCAATTCTCTGGAAGGCTTGCCAAAGAAATTCTCTTTCAAGCTGTCACATCCAGAAATTTTGGTAATAGGTGAGGTTTCACGCGGAGTAAGTACTCGATCATCATTAAGAGACTCTATTGCTAGCACTGCCTTTATTTCACAAATTGAGCCTAAAAATGTTTTAGAAGCTTTCAATGATGAATTTTGGATTTCTGCCATGCAAGAGGAACTCAACCAATTCGAGAGGAGCCAAGTCTGGAAACTTGTTCCTAGGCCGGCAAATCACTCGATTATTGGTACTAAATGGGTTTTTCGAAACAATGTAAATGAAGATGGTTCAGTTACACGCAACAAAGCTCGTCTAGTAGCTCAAGGATACAACCAAGAGGAAGGTATCGACTACGATGAGACGTATGCTCCTGTTACAAGACTGGAATCCATTCGGATGCTTTGTGCATTTGCTAACTTTTAAAAATTTAAATTATTTCAAATGGATGTTAAAAGTGCTTTTCTGAATGGATTTATTAAGGATGAAGTTTTTGTAAAACAACCCCCTGGTTTTGAAAATCACAAATTTCTCGACAATGTTTTCAAACTCAAGAAAGCGATATATGGCCTCAAACAAGCCCCTCGAGCTTGGTATGAATGCCTAAGCAATTTCTTGCTTAAAAAATATTTTCCAAAAAGGAAAATTGATACTACACTGTTTATCAAAAGTTTTCAAAACACTATTCTTTTAGTGCAAATCTATGTAGATGATATCATATTCGGTTCTACTAATGAAAATCTTTGCCAAGATTTTGCTAAGTGTATGCAGAACGAATTTGAGATGAGCATGATGGGGAAGCTCACCTACTTCCTTGGATAGCAAGTCAAACAAACTTCGTAAGGAACTTTCATCAGCCAGTCTAAATATATAAAGGATATGCTGAAGAAATTTGATCTTGACAACGTCAAACCAATCAGCACCCCTATGGCTACTTCGACCAAGCTGAAACCTGATGAAAGCGACAGACCTGTTGACCAACGTAAGTATCGAGGTATGATTGGTAGTTTACTTTACTTAACTGATAGTCGTCCCGATATCATGTTTAGTGTTTGTCTGTGTGCTCGTTATCAAGCCAGTCCTAAGGAATCACACATGTCCGCTGTTAAGCGTATCTTTCGATACCTTAAGGGTACTGTTACAGTGGGCTTATGGTATCCCAAATCCATATCCTTTGACCTTATTGGTTATTTAGATGCTGATTTTGCAGGATACAAAGTCGACCGTAAAAGTATAAGCGGCACGTGTCATTTATTAGGCAAGGCTCTAGTCACTTGATTTAGCAAGAAGCAGAATTCTGTCGTACTATCTACAACAGAAGCTGAATATATTGCAGCTGGTCGTTGTTGTGCACAAATTCTGTGGATGAAGCAGACCCTTGAAGACTACAACCTTTCATATATGCACATTCCTATATTTTGTGATAATACTAGTACCATCAATCTCACTAAGAACCCTATATGTCACTCACGCATGAAACACATTGAAATACGTCATCACTTTTTGCGTGATCACTAGCAAAATGGCACTATTAACTTAGAATTTATTGACACTGATCATCAGCTAGCATATTTCTTTACAAAACCACTATCCGAAGAGCGTTTCAACTTTCTTTGTCGTGAACTAGGAATTTTGAATGAAGCTGTTATTCACTAAAGTAACCTGCATAAATATCGATTATGTCTTGATTCTTTATGATGAACTTGCTATGGGTACAAGCCGAAAGGGTCCTTCTAACAACAAGGCGTAAAAGCCTAAGCGACATGGTGCACTAGTCTTCAGGACTACCGCTAGCTGGGATCCGGCCCCTGCAGCTACCCCATGGCATCTTCAAAATATTGAATTGTGGCATAATTCCTTGTTTATTACATGGTATACTTTTATTTATCACATGCTAAATTCAAATTTTTAAGCTTCATTTTTTAGCTTTTACTTGTTGCTATTCTCTTTGAACTTCTAATTTTTGTATATGCATCCATCCATTATTTTTACTCCTTTTAGTCTCACACATTTTTCAAACTTCATTATTTAGCCTGATTTCTGTTCTGGCCACAGAACCCAGAATTCGGGCCGAACTCTGCCTAACACAGAGTTCGGGCCGAATTCGGTCTGGTCCTTCCAGAACTGTAAGCGGGCTCAGCCGCTGATTAAATTTTGATCCAATGGTCCAAAATTGCTCCGACCATTCGAACCATTACAACTATAACTGGGTTCTCCCTCTCTCTCTCTCCTCTATTTCCACCTTCCAAACTTCTCAAAACACCTCCTCTTCAAACCTTAACCCTAGTTCTTCCATCCTAGTGCATCTTTCTTCTCAAAAATCAAGGAGAAGGATTCTTGCACTATTCTCTTCCATCTTTCATAAACCAATTGAGGTATATTTTCACACTTCTCTCCATCTTAATTTCCTCAATTTTCTTCATTATTCATGGCTCCCAAGTTGTTCAATAGACGAAAGAGACTTCGAACCGAGGGTGCGTCCTCTTCGAATGCTCCTCCTCGTGTTGAACAACCCATTGAACAACCTAACCAACAACCCATTCACCCGTTGTTCAATCTACCTCGTCCACTCGACCCCAACACGTACGATGACCGAATATTTGTATCACTAGATGCCTCCAATGAGTGGTTTAGTGATTTTCGATCACGTCCCGTGTACGCGGGTCATCCTATAAATTTCACCATCTTTTCACAATATGATCCTTTATTTCAAGATCTATGTCTTGATGAACTTGTTACTACTAATTACGTTATTTATCTCAATGCCATCCAAATGTTTTATTGCAATCTTACTCATTATGACACACATCTATATTCACGTGTTGCTGGCATTGATATTTTTTTGATGATTTTGACTTGGCCGAATACCTTGAAATTCCAGAGCCAAACTCATGGGAAAAACTTGTCGAAGTTCGCAAGTTTCAATTCCCCGATGGGTCATCCCTAGAAAGCTTTAAGGACGACTTGTGTACCTCTAGCACACGTCCACGCAAGCTTCTCGCCAAGTTTCTCAATTCTTACTTCTATGAACTTCATCGCATTGTCTTTAACACGATTCTGCCCAAAACGGGATCGACTGATGAGGTTACATACTTTGTGTCACTACCACATTTCTATTTTGAGGGTATTTTTGACATTTTTGGGGTTATTTGAATTTATTAGAATTTATTTGAATTTATGAAAATTTTTAGAAATTATTTTGGAATTGTTTGAATGGAGGTTGACTAGGTTGACTTTGACTAGCTTTAACTTTGTGACCTAACCCTAGTTGAGTTTAGACTTGGTTAGATTGAGACCCTAGGTTAAGTTAAGCTAACCATACTCTAGTTATTAGAATCAATTGGGAATATAGAGTTAGACTAGAAGACATTAGACACAAGTCATGACTTGTGATTGAATATTGATTAATGCCTAAACCTAACCCACTAGCCATTAGCCAACCTAACCCTAGCCTACTCACTTGGCCGGCCACATAAACCTAGACCTAGGGATTCCTCCTTATAAATATTCTCCTAGAAATTAGGGCTAGCCTCTTAGGAAGAACAAAGCTTTGGAAAGAGGTGAGTTTCCATCTTCACAAATCCCTAAAAATTCCATTTTTGCTCCATTATCCCTCAAACAAATTGCAATAGGTTTTAAATTAAGTATTCTTGCTTTTGTTATATATTTCTCTCAGATTCTTACCAATTTGGAGGAGTTTGCTAGCAAGAGGAACCCTCCCCATTTGAGGCTTTCCTTGCATTTGGTTACTTATAGGTAAATCTATGTAAACTTCATTAAATTCTGAATTTCTTTGCATGGAGACCTAGATCTAGGTGTCCCCTAGCTAACCCTAAATTTTTGTGTCATTTTGGATTCATTTCGTGTCCGTATCGGACACGTATCCGACCTAGGTTTAAGGTGTCTGATGAAATGCCCCAATGGGCATTTCGTAGTGATTTTCGATTTGTGTTTAAATAGAAATTATTGTTTTGATGTCGCTTACACGTTTGTAATCGACTGAGGTGATTTTGGTTTGGTGTCGTGTCTGTTTGGACACAGGGTCACATCCGCGCGCGCTCGGGACTGCCTGTCCTGCTGTTCGGGGGCTGTACCGGACACGACACACGGCCACTGGACACAAGATTCGACACACCCTATGGGGCAGTGACTGACACGCCATGTGTCAAGTTTTAGGGGCCCACGTGGCGTATCGAGGGAGTAATCCTCGTCGCACTGGTTGTGCACAGATGGTTTGGTCTGTATTTTTGGGTTCGGACACGGCTTTGTAAGTCGGACACGGCGACACTTGGGTGCGAATCAGGGTGTGTCAGACCTAGACTAATCCTAGGCGTACCCACTGACACGAGCACGTGTCCTAGCTCGTGTCGTGTCGTGTACACGAAACGCATGAATATGTGCTCTGTACAGCGTGTTAAACGTGCACTGTAGGTGCTCGATTCATGCTCTATGGCTTGGATACGCGCTGTGTCGCATTGTGTTGGACACAAATCCACCTAGAAGACACGAGCACTTGTTGTTCTTTAATTACCAACCCTTGGTTCTGTATTTTAGGTTGATTTCAAATCGAAATTAGCATTTACCCAAACTGTTGTGATACCAGTTCCTGTATCCTGAATTCCTTGTATTTCCAGATTTTAAAACATGAACTTTGTTATCTAATTAACCTAATTTAATTCTGTTAACTACTGTTTAGAGTCTCTAATATGATTCTCCTATACATAAACTAACTGTATGTTAATTTTGGGCATGTTTGGTTTGGTTTTGAATTCAAATGGGATTGATGAACTGTGGGGACTGAAAACTGGTTCAGTTTTCATTAACTGAATGCATTGATTTCCTTTCCTGTCAGTCTAATTTCTGAATGTTATAATATATGAACTGATTTCCCTTCTTTCTATTTCCTGTACAGTCCAGTAGGGGCTGCCCTCACTCTCTCTCTACACACACACACACATTCCTCACTCACCCTCACTTTTTCACAGTTTACACACACACACAAGCACTCTCTCTCACACCCACATGGTTCCTCTCATTTACACACACACACCTAGCTAAGTTCCCTGTCACTCACATCACACACACTTAACTGTCACTCTTCACACATCACACACACACACTCATGCTTTCCTACCCTCTCTATATGCATAATGTATGATTATGTGTATATATCAATTTAAGTAGTGTAGCTATATATAGTAATGTATATATAGAGTATTGAGCCTATATATATATATATATATATATATATATATATATATATATATATATATATGTGTGTGTGTGTGTGTGTGTGTGTGTGTGTGTGTGTGTGTGTGTGTGTGTGTGTGATGTTTCCTAATTAAATGTACTATAACCTATGTAATGTACATATATAGGTAATATGTAGGAATGCAATATAAATATATATCTATATATATATATATCCTTGTGATGCATAGATTAGGTAGCCTATAGCCTACAGTTATGGCTCATTGCCTAAGGGTATGTGTGAATGCCAACTAACATGTGTAGTTGGTTTGGATAGCCTTGTAGTGTTGTGTACTAGCTAGTGTAGGTGGAGTGACCTAGTATAGACTAATGTAGACTAGTATAGGCTAGTTTGACCTAATTTAGACTTGTTTGACCTAGTTGACCATAGTTGACCTAGATTTGACTTCTTGGTTGACCAAGGTTGACCAAGATGTGACTTTGGCCTAGATTGACCTAGATTCATCTAGAATGCATTGAATTGCATATTGTTATCATTTTAGACTTGTTGTGACTTGTGCTGTTCTGATTAGGAGCCAGACACCTCTCCTCGGACAGTATATTTCATTCGAACACTCAGATACCAAGCGAGTACATTCTCTGGTCATTTCATATCCTGCTTAGAATTATTTTTCTGCTTTAAATTAATTTACTTGTTACTGTCACGTTGGTCACACGGATTGGTACTATATGGATCCCTTCTTGAGATGTTATCCTTAGGAAGCATCGGGTACTACATGTTCTGTGCGTTTCACTTACATGGCGTATTACTATGCTTCATTGGTTTATTGATCACTTGTGACATATACTCTTATGATCACAGAGTCTCCTTGAATCCTTATCCCATTTACTGGGTATCCTAGAATCTCCTAGAATCCCCATTTATGGGACATCCATGTATCACCCTTCGAGGGCCTTTGTATGGAATCATAACATAACCTGGTTGGATCCTTGTGTATTTATTGGGGGTACGGGGGAGTAGAAGTAGACATATGAATAATACCCAAGTAGTATCTCATCAGAATCTTTCTATAGTGTCTCATCAGAATCTCCTATGCCATTTACATGTCTATATTGTACTCTGACTCACTAGCCAGTGTTAGTCTCTATTTATATTAGATATTTCTATTACAACTCTCTCTGTGTTTACATACTGCATTTCCTTCAGTACATGTATCTTACTTTACTGCATGATAATATTTTCTAACCTGCTATGAACTGTTGAGATGTACTGTGCTCGCTCCTGTCCTGACTGGACCTGTTGAAAATATTACAGAGGACAAGGAGGAGGCCTGTGTGGATACCTTCTGCGGGACAGCCCTTGACGACACTTGCGAGCTGGACTCTCAGGAGGACCCAGCTCTAGCTGAGGACATTATCCCCATTGCCTAGACTAGCTTAGTTAGGCCTTATCTTATTTTATGTTGTCTTGAGACTGTTTAGCTAGACTTTACTTCTGTTCAGAGATTTTGAGTTGTATATATTCTTTCATATTCAGTAGCTGAGTTTTGTATTCTGGATATTTGCTGAGATGTTATCTTAGAGTATTTTATCATCTGTATTTCCTTGAGTTCAATATCATATCGTGCTTCTTCTTCCTTAGTTGTGATTGAGTTTACTTTTATCATGCCACCCCCATTCGGGGAGTATAAACTGCTTAGTATATTATTGCTAGATGTTGTGACCTAGGACAGCGTACTACCGCCGACACTGCGGCATAGGCTGGACGTACCCATGTCTCGTGCCCTTACTCCAGGGTGCGGGTCGTGACACTTTGAAATCTCTGCTTTGTATCACCTACATTTTCATGTTCCTTTTAATCTTCCACGTACCATGATGGACTGGATGATTAATGCTAGGAAGAAGCCAAGGTCCTTGGTTTATGCTCTTTATCTTCCTATGGTCTTTCGTGCCTTTCGTGTCCCACTTGATGAGTGTCAATTCCTACCTGCCCCTGCCTTCCTTTCTAAGGCACTACGGCTTCAGGCGGCGATTGGCTCACCTGCTGCGTCTGAGCACTCTGACGATGAGCCTGACGTACCTGCTCTTGGATAGGATGCGCCTCCTCCTCCTACTACTCTTGAGTCAATACAGACTATGCTTCGCGATCGATTCACTTTAGAGGATGATCGATGGACTCAGCTTGACTACCGTACCACCGTGCAGATGAGTGCCATCAGCAACTCACTGTACGATTTTTGATACTCTATGTCCCGGCGTCCTTCTATGCCTATTCCTATGGAGCTGGGACCCTGCTCGCGATGGATACCGTATCGATGACCCTTGAGTTATCTGCAACCTGGATCCGGATGCGGCTTTCGTGGACCCTCGTCGTTCCTTCACTGATCCATCTGATGACGCTGGGCCTTCACGAGCTCCGTGATGGATGTGGATTACTACTTGCTGCTGCTGCTGAGGATCTTAGTTTATTTTCTGCACTTTGGATTTTTAGTTGATGTAGTTGTTTTTTTTGCACTTTAGTTGTATTGGAATTCTCTATCATCTGTGACTTTTGAGACATTTTTATGTAGTTTATTAGTTTATGCAGTTTATTATTATTATTTTTGGTGTATTTGCCAGTTATTATTGCTTGATAAATGCCAAAAGGGGGAGAAATATTTTGCTATATTCATATTCATATCATCAATTCTAGCATTGTGTATCTGTGTTTTGGGAAAGAATGTATTTATCAGGACAACATGAACGAAGCAATGTTTACGGGGGAGCTATTGCTAGCTCTGCACTAATTACGGGGGAGCTACGCTACTGCTCTTTAATGTGTCCAAGTATGAACATTGAATATACAAATATCATTTTGTCAATTATCAATATGGGAGAGATTGTTGACACAAAATTGCAGTCAACCAAATATTGATATAATTGACGATATGATACTTGTAATATTTCAATACGACACATGAAGACTGAACTCAGTACAAGACGGACGACGGCTCGTACCTGCAATGCTCAAAGTTTTGAGTCTGTATTTTACACTTTTCTTGAGTCTAGATATATGTAAACTGAGTCGTACTGAGCAATTTGGGACTTAACCTATACCTATACCACAAACCAAAATCTCCACAAAAATCAAAGTAGCCCATTAGCCTATTGGACCAGTTTTGTCTCCTGGAGACAGAGTTCGGGCCGAACTCTGCCTCCACATAGAGTTCGGGTCGAATTCTGTCCCCTAAAATCCAGGACCCTAATTTTTAGGGTTGGTTGGATGCTAGTTGTCCAACGGACAAAATTTTGAATTTGACCCAAAATTCTGGCCGAATTCTGCCTGCCTATAATCCTATAAATAGGCCTTAAATTCTCTCATTTTTAATCATCAAATCTTCTCTTCTCTTCTCTCTAAAGCCTTATACAAGCCATATCCTTCTCATCTACTAGCCACAAGCTTCCTAAGCCTCAAAATGCTCAGTACTTTTCAGTTAGGAGTTTGTGCAAGAGTTCAAGAAGTCGCTTGAAAAATTCTAAGCATCGCCACTGCGATCTCTGTAAGAAGTTGACGTGCTCTTCTGAAGAAAAGGCACGGGATGTAACTACTATTTCACAAATAGTGGATTTAATCTTGAGCTAGAGTTCTCAGGCCTTGACTAGTCCTCCACGAGGGAAACCAGGTTAAAATCGGCTGTGTTTGCGTATGCTTTCTCGCTCTTTATTATTTTCGCATTTACTCTGATTATTTACTGTCGGTGAAAGAGTTTAATTTTTAACTAGACATTATTGTTATAAACTCTATTCGCCCCCTCTAGAGTTGCCTATTTATTCTTTAAGTTAGTGATCACATTGCAATGTGGTACTTCTTTTACTTGGAAACATGATGTATGAGAGCAATGAAGAGTGGACTGGAGTCTATATCCTAGTCTAGAGAGGCATAGTCAATAATCCAGCTCAATAAATTATATGCGTCACTATCCATCTTAGCCAATTACCAGTTTATCTTAGATAATCACTGGCTCAGTCAGTTAGCACAGTTAGTTAGTGATTAGTGATGTAAATCCTCACTATATATAAAGAGGATTAGGGGAAGAATAAGGCATCGGATAATTGAACCATTTCATTTCCTACTTGAATTTTTTCTTCTTATAATAGTTTTACATTTCCTTGTACTTTCTTCTTTAACCTTTCAATACAAATTCCAAAACCCTAGTTACACATTTCCTCTTCTGTCTTCGTCTTCTTCAAATTTCTACAAATTCTGTGTGAATTGATGGCCAATTTCCATTGTGTTCCTGTCATGGTTGGATAATTAGGTTGGGAACCTAACATAATACATAGGTAGAGAGGAATTTATACAACCACAAAGAAATGCAAAGCATAACACATCCATCTGTGAGAATTGTTCAACTCAAGATCAACCGATTACATAAGAAAAAGCTCAAACTTGCAGTAAATAAAATAGTTAAAAACTTTATGTACCTTTCATAGTACTATACTTTCAATGTCAATGCTGCCTAAAGAAGATTACTTTGTTCAAGTGAACAACTGGCAGCCCAAACTACAATAGCAAAGCTTGAAGGAAACATAGAACCGTCGCAAAATGATGGACATTTCCAAATTACTTTGACAGAAATGAAAAAAAATAGAAAAATGCCATACGAACACGTGTCTAACCTCTCGCCTCCTCATGGCCGAAGTAGCAGTGGGCCGTGAGGAGGACGGTGCGGACGAGGATGTTGGAGTGGAGGGAGGTCAGGGAGGGGATCTGCCGGTCCAAGTGTGTGAAAGACTGCCGATCCGAAGACGTCATTATCGACCGTAACTCTGGACTCCGATGGATCTAGGGTTAGGATTTGGGGACGATATTAGATGAATTTGGGGATTAGAATTTTGGGATTGAGAAATGATCTATGTAAGAGAGAAAGAAGGAGGAAGAGGAAGAAGAGAAGAAAGATGGAGATGATGAAGAGGGGTTTGTTGGTTGGGGCTCTCCTTCTCCATCACAACAACATCGAAGGAGAAATAAAGTGACGAAGAAAGCATCAGAAAATAAATAAAATGGCATTAAAGGACAACCGTCAACATAGATATGCATTAAAAAAATAAAAAATTTACCAAAATGACAGCTGAAAAAAATTATGCCAAGTTTTTTTGCACATACATTAGTTGACGGTTATTACCAAACCGTCAATAAATAAAATGACGTTTTTTGACGGATCCTCTAAAACCGTCAACTATTATACTGTAAAATTGTTACCATGACATAAAACGTGTCCTTTCTTGACGTAAGTCCAAAACCGTCACGATAACCCATGTTGTTGATGGTTTTTCATGACCGTCGAGAAATAAACCGTCAAAAAACGTCATTTTTCTTGTAGTATTTGCTAGTCCCTTGTGCTAGAGATTTTTTTTCGCTTCTTGAGAGAGATTTCTAGTGTTCATTCACCTCATCAAGGAGGCCGATTAGGGTAGCTTCAAGAGGTTCATCTGCAAGCGCATTCTTTTTAGCTTCTCTGAATTCTGGGGTGGTTCTGGCCCCCAACTGTGATCGTTTGGCACTTACAAAACTATTAGACAAGGTGAACCCCTCAAGAAAAGGTATTGACCGAAGTATAAAAGTTCGTATATGTATAACATACGCGGGCCCATCTCAGGAGTAGCATTGGGCAATGAAAAAGTAGCTTTGGTGCCCCTGGCGCTATAATATCTCCATCCTCTGGCGCCATCGATCAAATAGCCAGAATCTTTTAAACAAGTAGTGGCATTGCTGATATGCATTTGATCGTAGCCGAATTGGTGGGCAAATCGGCTGGGTAGATACGGCTCCAGACTACATTCCCCACCAAATCGATACACCTGGTGGGAGGGTCTGATCATCTTCAACAACATGAAGGCAGCTGGTGGTGGACTAGCAGCCATAGGCTCTAAATCCATGAGCAAAAAAGGAAGATTCTCTATTCGATAAGGTAGGGAAATGCAGTAGAACCTCCATTCTGAAACCATATTTAATGCTTTTCGGCAATCGGCAAGGGAGTTTCCTTTCCACCGACATGTGGCAAAACGGATGATGAAGTCCCCTCCTACGACGCCTAGAGCCGGATCCATCAAAATGGGGTTGTGTAGTAACAACCAGCCAAATAAATAAGTATATGTTATTTCAGTATAGGAAATTATCCCGGGTACTGGGATCCGTCATCATAGTATTTGTGAAAGAGTAAAGACCCATTTTCAATCGGTAAGTCATCATAGAGAGAATATCCATCTTGTGCCCGAATACTAAACGCACAACGGCGAATAGTACACCGCGATGGATCCTATCATCAATACTTTCCTGGGGGACTACGAATCATCGCAGCCACAAGGATAAGAAGCCAGCCAGAGTCGCTTCTCAAGGCATTTGTCTTCCACCTTGTTTGACATAAGTCTCGATGGGAGTACCAACCGTGAATCTACGCCAATCCTCTGTCAATTCTTTATTAGCATGCCGGGACCTTTTCTATCAACTTTTGGATAGTACTGCGGTCGAATGGCTCAAAGAAGCTAGGATCACAATCCATATGTTCTTGCGCCTTATCTTCATAAATGCGGCCCAGAAATAAATATGCCAACCATTTGGACAAATAACATGTCCCCTGTGCATGGCGCTTATATAGAATAGTGCAGATCATGAAATAACATAACAATTCTTCGAAGACTGCCACCATTATCAGGCTTTTCTCGGCTAAAGCGTCCAATTCTTCATTGGTTGGCACATACTCTTCATACGGGTCTTCACCCATTGGTAGATGAGAAATATATTGCATCTCATGAAGGGCGAAGCCTATCTCTCCATGAGAGGTCACAAAAGTGCCCATCCTACTGTTGTATCTCTCCACTAAGGCTAAAAACAAGTTGGAATTGGTGCGAATTCCACAAGAAGTATTCTAAATTGGCTCATAAAGCTCTAAATCCAACAGTTTATCTTTAAAGTTGTTCAGAGCCCAGATTGAAAGACGGTTCTAGCATTTGTTCTCTGGACTCATTAAACCTGTCAGCCGTATATTCTTATCTAGATACCTTCCTTCAGCCTTAGCAAACAGGTTCGCGAAGAAAGGAATTCTAACTGGGATCATCAGAGATGAATCCTCATGCGGCATGCAGCTTGGTTTCAGACCCCTCAAATAATTATTACTTCTTTTTGATGAACTATAAAATATGTCCTTATTATGGAGACCTAGTATGTGGCATATCTTTCCAACTCTGGCCTGTTGAAAAGGAGTTAGGTCCCATACCATATATTGAGGGCAGCCGACAAAAGCATAATGGGATAGAGACAGATGTCTCATCATGTCAATGAGATGAATCAATCTGTTCCCGCTTTGATACACTCGCTTCTCTCGTTTCGTATTAGTCTGACAGTCTTTCTTGATAGCTTCACCAAATAAGAAGACTGGCTTCTTATGGGGAACCTGATCCAAGCTTACAAGGGGTTCACCATTCATCAAGCTTAATAGGGTCTTGTCATCCTGAGACCTTAACACAGCTCTCTGGGTCTCAGACAGGTCATACTGTGAAAAAGGGACATTATACAAGTCTTTCTGGTATTCAGACACCTAAAAAGCAGATGCAAGTTCCTTGGCATAAGGGTCTTCTCTCAGATTAACTACAAAAAGAAAATTCAGAGTTAAAAATCTTGAAAAGATTGTTTCTTCAATACTCGGCGCCAATCATGGATGGCACAGGGTATAAAAAACCAGTCCTTAGCCAACACATGCAAAATGATAATTTTCAAGTCAGATAGCGCATCAATCGATTAGCGTATGGTTTACACATAGTGATAGATGGCGCAGCATGCTGAGAGGATGCAAATGGCGCATGGCATCATTAATTATGATTATTTCAGCCAAACACTCTGAAAGAGGTGGCACAAAGCATCGACCAACACTCTGAAAGAGGCGGTCAATGTCGTCCTATTCGTGCTATACGTAGATGGCACGAGCAGTCCTCTGTCATCTTCTCCGTTCAATTTCTTACCTTCCAAGGCTGGGTTCGCCTCTTCGGCTCTCGCCGACAACGTGATGTGCTATGGCACCCTCAGTGAGGGCACACGTGAAGTGGCTCCGGCTACTTTCTTTCCCTTCTCGGCAGTGGTGGATCTCTTTGGGGCCATTGCGATTGGTTGAAAGCATCAAAAGTTGAAGAAGAAGAAGAGTTAGAGTGAAAGAAATTTCAAGTAAATAATATTTTTCTCTTTTATCAACTATTTACAGCAAAGGCTTAGACGTAACAGTCGCTTGATATGCACTTAAAAGTCGGGTCGGTTATGATACTGCTCTGTGCCAACCACTTCTTATTTAAAGTATTTTAAATTTTGAAGCTTTTTAAATTTGAAAACTTTAAAGGGGGTCTTGTAGAAGCCTAAAAAGTATAATCAGCATCAGGCACTATTTATAAATAGTACCAGCAATTAAATTATCAAGTGGCGCCAGACATCAGATGGGGCAGGACATCAATAGGCACTGGTCATCCAGTGGCACTGCCTGCCACATGGCCATCTTCTTGGAGAAGCTAAACAGTTATCATCATGACTGAGAGTACGCCAGTCGAGACATCTGTTCGAATCCCGAGCGCATGGCACCTGAGGAGATTTTGTCAGATGTGTCAGATTCGTTATAAATGACCAACAACTATCCCGCACCATCTGTAGTTGGCACGAGGTAATCAATGAAACCACATCATTCAGAAACTCATAAAACAACAAGTAGCGTCTGGCGCTACCTAGCAGTTGTGGCTACTTGATCAAATCATTCCGAAGCAGTTAGATGACGTGACACACATGCTACTAATCTCAAAGAACGTATCTGTGATACTTTCCATAACCAAGAACATATCAATCACAGCATGCCACACATCTAAGCAGTTAAACCAACCGTTCGCATCAAGGGATGAATGGCGCGTCAATTGTAGTGTGCGCCAACCAGGATAACTACTTAACAATTATCTCTAAACTCTATAAATAGAGTTCCAAATCACTTTTAAATGATCACTAATGAACATAATCTCCGGAGCACTTGCTGCAGCACTCTCCAAAGGCTTTCTTTTTCGACATCGCATCGTCAAAGGGATAAAGTGATCATCTTCTGATCAGATTCCTACAGTTGTACTTCCCCAAAAATCAATTGTACTCTTGTATTCTTTCTTAGTTTGTAATCAAACCTTTATTTTTTGTAAACAATCAGTAGACCCAAAGATAATATCATCTACATAATTTTGAATTAAAAGAAGATTTCTATTAAAAGATTTTATAAAAAGTGTAGTGTCAACCTTTCCTTTTGTAAAACTGTTGTCAAGTAGAAAAGAGCTTAAACGATCATACCAAGCACGAGAGGCTTATTTCAAACCGTATAAGACTTTCTTCAACTTGAAAACATAATCAGAGTTTTTGAAATCAGTAAAACTTGGAGGTTGCGCTACATAAACTTCTGCTTTTATAAAACCGTTCAAAAATGCGCATTTAACATCCATTTGAAAAAGCTTAGAATTATGAAAACATGTAAATGCATATAGCATGTGAATGGATTCTAATCTCGCAAGTGGGGCATAGGTCTCATCATAGTCGATACCTTCCTCTTGGTTGTATTCTTGAGCTACGAGTCGAGCCTTGTTACGAGTAACTAAACCATTCTCATTAGGTTTATTTCGAAATACCCAGCGGGTGCCAATGACCAGATGATCAATGGGCTTGGGAATAAGTTCTCAAACTTGATTCTGTTTAAATTGCTTTAATTCCTCTTGCATGACATCTATCCAAAAATTATCACTACATGCTTCTTCAATAGTTTTGGGTTCAAGCTGTAAAATAAAAGCAACACAGGAAACTATATCTTTGCTAGAGGAGCGAGTACTTACACCCCCTAGTAGTCTCACATATTACCAAGTCATTGGGATGGTCAGCCAAAAACTTCATTCATTTTGGCAAACATTTAAGGTAGTTGGTTTCGGCTTCTGGTTCTGTATGTGATTTACCTGAAAGATCAGCTGGTGCTATGCTTGAAGGTTCTACAGGTGCTGTACTTGGTGTACTGAAGTCTTTATCATCATCATTGATCATATTTGATTCAGTTTGTCAAACGTGACAATTATTGACTCTTCGATGATCATGGTTCTTTTGTCGAAGACTCGGTATCCTTTTCTTTTGGCAACATAAACTAAAATTATACCTTCATCGGCCTTTTCGTCAAACTTTTCTAAATTGTCTTTAGTATTAAGAATAAAGCATTTGCAACCAAATATTTTGAAATATAAAACTGATGGTGTCCTATCAAACCATAACTCATAGGAGTCTTCTTCGATTTTGGTCAAATTAGAACCCTATTGAGAACATAGCAAGCTGTATTGATAGCTTCAGCCCAAAAGTATTTACGTAAACCAAACCGGTTTAACATTACTCGAGCCATTTCAGATATAGTCATGTTCTTATGTTCCACAACTCTATTTTATTGTGCAGTCCTAGGGCAAGAGAACTCATACAGATAACCGTGTGTGTCACAAAATTTCTAAAACTCTGCATGTAGTTCCCCATCCCTACATCGTGCCCCGTTTCGGTCTATGGAGTGCGCGAGAAGGAACACTGTCGCTATCGATTCGGTCGGGACCGATAGGTCAGAATCGGCCGAATCGATCGAACGTGAACGATTGAATTAAGATTCTTTTTTCTTTATGGAAAGGCTTCTTCGGAATTAATTCCCACATTCAGTGGGTTGTGCCTCAAGGATTGGCTCTGCGGCTGAGTCGGGAGAGACCTACCGTTGCTCTGGTTTTCATGCCGCACTTGATTTGGCTTTGGCTTTGGTTTTCGTGAATGCGTTTTCGTGAATGTTTTTGATGGGTTTTCATGGCTTGCGTCTTCGAACATCGCATTCGTATCGAAACTTCTTAAATAACACAGTGTTCTAATCAGTTGCTTATGCGATTACAGGTAATCGCGTAGGCGACATTTGTGCAGCCAACCAGTCCCTCGCCTGAAGCAAAGTCTAAGGTGAGTGGCTGAACTTCTTCGCCTCGACCCTCTGTTTCAAAATCAAACATGAAACACAAACAAATTTCTTGTCAACATAGTGTAGAATCAAAGAAATTATGGCACAATTCTTTACGACACTCTTGCTATAAAATTATTGTACGCAAAAATGATGCATGCTTTCTTATGTCCATTTACTTAGCCTATGCAAATAGAAGAGTGAATTGATTAACGTTTATCGCAACGGTACGGCTAAAGTGAATAAATTGACTAAGTTCAAAAGAAAGGCTAAGTTTCACACATAAAAGAGAAATGATAAGGTTCTAAAAAAGAGATATCATTTTTTAAGACTCTGCAAAACGATCATTGGATAACTTGTCGACAAGGTGTAGTTTCCTCGAACGGTTGCCTAGGCCAAGGAACTGATTCGGCCGGGAAGGAAGAGTATAGCAAGCGCCAGCCTTACATCGGCATGGGTTATTCGAAAACTTTCGCATAGGGCTCGCTACCCGCCGTGAAAGGGTTACCGTCTAACCCAGCTATAGTACGTGATGGCTTGACATTTCCAGTGACCTTCACACCCTTTTATGGTTTGAATCAATACACGTGACATGGGATAAAGTTGGATAATTGCTTGCCTCAAACATGTTAATATGCAAATAAAATAGTATGGTTAGAAAGATCACAAATATAGCTAACATGTTTATAAAATTGCTTGAACCAAATGCAGAGCTTAGATTTAATTAGTCACTCGCCAGTACATGTGATCGTACTGACCCTCGCTCTTTGCAGGTGCCAGGAATCAGGAAGAATGCGCCAACTAGCTAGGCGACGTTCGTGCTTTTGAAGCTTCGACCCCGCGTCTAAGGCCCCGTCGCTAAACTTTTGAAGACTCTCCGCAAGTCCAAGGAACATGTCTCGGCATCCCATGCATACAGGTGGCTAGAATACTTTTGTTGTACATGAGGGATGTATGTATGGAACAGTTATCTCATCGGTACTCCTTTTGTAATCGAGTCATGTTGTAAAGTCTGTACGACACGATTGTAATGGAGTCTGTAAATGATGTCTATTATCAATAAAATAAAAAATTTCTTTATATCAATGTGTTCTTCAATTTGTCTGCGTTCACTCTCTTAGATGCTGTATTTTGGATTATCTTATGACTATGCCTTGTGCGATCGCAAATTAGGTTCATACGACATCACGCCGGGGGACAACTATCGATTCTACGGAATATGGGCATGACATATTGGTATCAGAGCACGAATTTACGTCATTGGCCTCTAGTGTCGAGTTCTAGTCTCAAATCGTTGACCTCGTGTCGATGAGATGAGTCGTTCTATACGCTGAACCCATGACATTTTCTGAAACTAACGAGAGTTGCCTTTCTTTTCCCTACAGTTGCGAAACCTCGGGCATAGGACTAGACGAGCGCTTCCAGCGGCTCTAGTAGTTCCAGACCCGAGCATTCCGTCAACCCAACGAGGATAACGCCTACCGTAGCCGGATCTTTTGGTGACCCAATACAATGGTTGCTGCAGATGCTTGAAATGCAGCAACGCCAAAATAAGCTCCATCATCAGCAGGCGGAGGCTCGTCAGACCCAGTTTGAGAATCGATTCGAGGCTCAATTCAAGCTACAACAACAACAGCTGAATACACTCCAACAAATAGTACAATCGGTCATGGCCAACAACAATTCTATGATAATGCCTACCGTGATCGAGCCTGCAGTTCGATCCAATAAAGCTGAACCGGAGGTGCCCGTGCTCTCACCTGTGGCACCGAGAAGTTCTAACTTTGACGTGTCAAAATTCACAAAAAGTTGTCGTACTTCCTTCAGCAGCACAGAAGATCCCTCCGTGGCGATCGACTGGTTGGAGGAACTGGAAGATAAATTTAAACTTCTAGGTGTTGAAGACTCAAGAAAAGTCACATGTGCTCAACTCCTATTTTGAATGAACGCGCACGATTGGTGGGCCGTACAGAAGTGGGCAATTTGACGTAAAGATGAGACGACGGTGATCTCGTGGGCCACATTCAGAAAAACGTTCGAGACTGAATATCTTTCTGCAGCCGTGCGGTAGGAAAAAGAAAATGAAGTTATGCAGTTGAGGCAATGGAATATGACAGTACGATAGTATATGGCCGAATTCAACAAACTGGCCAAATTTGCTGAAGCATATCTACCTACAACTGTAAGTCGAGCTCGACGATTCGAAGTGGGCCTGCGTTCCTCTATTCGTGCCCATGTTTCGGTACCTAAATACAAAACCATGGGCGAGGCACTCAACCATGCCCTCCATCTGGAGTCCGAGTATCCTCCTGCTACTACTAGTGCTGTTCACTTTAATGACAAATGCCATAGTAATACGGGAGGCAATAATGCACACAAGCGTCAAAATTGCGGCAACGGAGGCGGCAACCAGGCAAATGACCGAATAGTCTGCAATTTCTGCCACAAGGAGGGGCACGTGGCCAATGAGTACCGATTGAAGAATGAAGCATGCTTCGGGTGCGGTCGAACGAACCATATTACACGCAACTGTCCGGAGAAGCCGAACCAATACCCCCAACAACATCAACAGAATGGAGGCCAAGCACCTCGGGCTCCACAGACCACACAACAGGATGGCCAAGACCGTCGCCCTAATGCCCAGGGCTGCATCTATGCCATAACTTGAGACAAAGCGTTCGCATCTGATACAGTCATGACAGGTATAATATATTTTAATAATAAACCTGCTTATTTATTGTTTGATTCAGGTACCACGTATAGTTTTATATCGGTGGACTTCACCGCTGAGCACAAATTTCTCCTGACACCGCTGGGTCTCGATCTTACTGTTAATGTACCATCGGGCATGCCACTACTTATATATTTAGTCTGCGGAGACAGAATCATATGTATAGGTGGTCAAAAGGTCAGACTTGATGCGATAGTTCTAGATATTAAGGACTACGACATCATTCTGGGGATGGATTGGCTCGGTCCTTACAATACAACCATCGACTGTGCTGAAAAGAAGGTCATATTCTGTATACCTGGAGTGCTTGAATTATGCTATTCATGTGGTAAGGCATCACCGACCTGCATAGTGATCTCCGTAATATCTGCTCGACAAATGCTGCATTCTGGGTGCGAAGGCAATCTAGCATCCGTTTGAGAGATGCGACAGAATGGTACAAATGTGGGTCAGACCGATGTTGTGGCAGAATTCCCAGATGTGTTCCCAGACGAACTACCCAACATGCCATCTGATCGAGAGATTGAGTTCACTATTGACACATTCCCCGATACTCGACCGATCTCTAAAGTCCCATACAGAACGGCCTCTGTAGAGCTTAAAGAACTCAAAGTACAGTTGCAAGAGTTGCTCGACAAGGGATTCATACGATCCAACATCTCTTTATAGGGAGCACCCATGTTGTTCGTCAAGAAAAAGGATGGCTCAATGCGTCTTTGTATCAATTATCGCAAGCTGAATAAAGCCACCATCCGGAACAAATATCCCTTGCCTCGCATAGACGACCTATTTGATCAGCTGCAAAGAGCTACCGTGTTCTCTAAAATTGATCTACGCTCAGGTCACCATCAACTCAAGATCAAGCTGAAGGATGTGCCGAAGTCTGCCTTTCGCACTCGATACAGCCATTACGAATTCTTGGTAATGTCGTTCAGCCTAACGAACGCCCCGCTGCCTTCATAGATTTAATGAATCAGGTGTTCTGACCATTCTTCGACAAGTTCGTAGTAGTCTTTATCGACGATATACTCGTCCAACAACACACTGAGCATCTACGGACCGTACTTCAGACCCTTCGAATAAATTAGTTATATATGAAGCGAAGCAAATATAAATTTTGGCTGAGCAGCATCGCATTCCTTGGACACATCATTTCAGCTGAAGGTATTGCAGTCAACTCAAAGAAAGTTGAAGCCGTTGTCGATTGGAAACGGCAAGCGTCCGTCGGCGAGATTCGAAGTTTCCTTGGCTTAGTGGGAAACTACCGACTCTTTATGAAAGACATCGCAAAGATCGCATCGCCTCTGACTCGCCTCATCCAGAAAAGAGTCACATTTGAATGGTCAGACGACTGTGAAGCTTCCTTCCAGGAATTAAAGCAACAGCTCGTCTCGGCCCCGATACTCGCACTTCTAGAAGGGACTGAGGGTTTTCAGATGTTCAGCGATGCATTCGATCAGGGCTTGGGGTGGGTGCTGATGCAGTAGAAAAAGATAATATCTTTTGCTTTCTGACAGCTAAAGTCGTACGAGAAGAACTATCCTACTCATGACCTGGAGTTAGCGACGATTGTGTTCGCATTAAAATTGTGGCATCACTATCTTTATGGTGTGGCATGCACGATCTATACCGATCATAAGAGCCTCAAGTATCTATTCACGCAGAAGGAACTGAACTTACGGCAAAGGCGTTTGCTTGAACTGATCAAAGATTACGACTTGACTATTGACTATACGCCAGGAAAGGAAAATATTGTGGCGGACGCTCTGAGTCGGAAGTATATCGCCTTGCTATCCATTGACCGCAGATTGCTACACGACCTAGAAGAGATGGGCATCGAACTCCGAGTCAGATTCCGGAATGTATAGTTAGGAAAGTTGCAGTTAGAGCCGAGCTTGCAAGAAAAGATCAAGACCGCTCAGAAGGATGATCCGTACCTAAAAAAAATATGAGAGCTAATCTCGACGGGTAGGATGACCGACTTTACGAAAGATGAAATCGTCATGCTTCGATTGAAGGGTAGGCTATGCGTTACGAATAATTCAGAACTTAGAAATAAGATATTGTCGGAGGTGCACTATGCAAAATACACCTTGCATCCCGGTAGCACAAAGATGTACAAGGATCTCCGCACAAACTTCTGGTGGAACAAAATAAAAAGAGATGTGGCACACTTCGTGTTACATTACAAGGCCTGTCAGCAGGTGAAAGCTGAGCACCAGAGACTGGGCATGGAGATTCAGAATCTGGCGATTCTGGAATAGAAGTGGCAGCACATATGCATGGATTTTATTATTGGTCTGCCGAAGACGTCATGGGAAAATAATGCCATCTGGGTCATCGTCGATCCTAGCGGTAGTTCGAAGACACTTGGCACCGTGCGCTTAGGCTTTTACGTCTAGTTGACAGAAGGACTCTTTCAGCTTGTACCCAAAACAATGCAACATATGCAAATTTTGATTTAACAATTATTTGTGTAGGTATAATTTATTGTATGGCATTTTTATCCAAGATTCCCAATTCTCGACGAAGAAAGTTGAAACGCTCTTCGATAAGTAGTTTAGTAAAAAAGTCTGCTAGCTGATGATCAGTGTTAATAAATTGTAGTTTAATATTTTCTTGTAATTGATGATCTCTTAAAAAGTGGTATCGTATTTCTATATGCTTAGTGCGTGAGTGACATATTGGGTTCTTAGTCAAGTTAATAGCACTATTATTATCATAGAATATATGAATGTGCTGAAAAGATAAATTATAGTCTGCTAAGGTTTGCTTCATCCACAAAATCTGAGCACAACAACGTCCTGTAGCTATGTATTCAGCTTCGATTATAGACAGTGTGACAGAGTTTTATTTCTTGCTAAACTAAGAGACTAAAGCTTTGCCTAATAAGTGACACGTGCCGCTGGTACTTTTATAGTCGACTTTGCATCCAACAAAATTAGCATCCGAATAATCGATTAGGTCAAAGGATATGGTTTTGGGATGCCACAAGCCCACTGTAACAGTGCCTTTAAGGTATCGAAAGATACACTTAACTGTGCTCATGTGTGATTCCTTAGGGTTGGCTTGATAACAAGCACATAGGTAAATACTAAACATTATATCAGGGCGACTAGCAATTAAATAGAGTAAACTACCGACCATACCTCGGTACTTATGTTGGTCGACTGGTTTGTCGCTTTCACCAGGTTCTAATTTTATTGTTGTGGCCATCGAAGTACTAATTGGTTTGATGTTGTCAAGATCAAATTTCTTTAGCATATCCTTTATATACTTTTATTGACTGATGAAAACCCCTTATGAGTTTTGTTTGACTTGCAATCCAAGGAAGTAGTTAAGTTCCCCCATCATTCTCATCTCGAACTCATTCTGCATGCACTTAGCAAATTTTTGGCATAATGCCTCTTTAGTAGACCCAAATAATGTCATCTACATAAATTTGTACTAATATAATTGTGTCATCAATTGATTTATAAAAAGTGTCGTGTCAATCTTCTTTTTTGAAAAATCTTCTTCAAGTAAGAAAGTTCTTAGGCATTCATACCAAGCGCGAGCGACTTGTTTGAGACCATAGAGAGTTTTCTTAAGCTTAAAAATATGATCAGGAAATTTATAGTTTTCAAAACCAGGTGATTGTTTACAAAAACTTTTACTTTAATAAAACTATTGAGAAAAGCACTTTTGACATCCATTTGAAAGAGTTTAAAGTTTTAGAAATTTGCAAAGGCACGAAGCATGCGGATTGATTCAAGTCGTGCAACAGGAGCATAAGTCTCATTGTAGTCGATACTTTCCTCTTGGTTGTATCCTCGAGTTACGAGACATGCTTTATTATGTGTGACTGAACCGTCCTCATTAACTTTGTTATCAAAGGCGCATCGAGTACCAATGATCGAATGGTCAGCAGGTTTAGGAACAAGTTCCCAAACCTGATTACTCTCGAATTGGTTGAATTCTTCTTGTATTGCAGATATCCAAAATTCATCAGAAAAATCTTCTAAAACATTTTTAGGTTCTATTTGAGATATAAAAGCAGTGCTATCTATAGAATCTCTAACAGATGAACGAGTACTTACTCCTCTTGATACCTCACTTATTACCAAGTTTTTTGGATGTTTGGGTGTGATGCAGAACTTCTTTGGTAAGATTTTCAGAGAACTGGTTCCAGATGTTATATCCTTAGAAGTTATTGATTTGATATGTACGTCATCGTCGTCATTAGGAACAGCTGTTGTACTATTATACTCATCAAAAGTAACATTAACAGATTCTTTAACAATCATGAAGTGCTTGTTGAACACTCTGTATCCTTTACTCTTGGAAGCATATCCAAGAAAAATACCTTTGTCAGCTTTGACATCAAACTTGCCTAAGTTGTCTTTGGTATTCAAGATAAAGCAGCGACAACCGGACACTCTAAAATAAAAAATAGTTGGAGTTCTACCAAACCAAAGTTCATAGGGAGTTTTCTTCGAAATAGGTCGAATCAAAACCATATTCAAGACATGGCACGCTGTACTTACAGCTTCTGCCCAAAACTATTTCGGAAGTAAAAACTGATTCAACATGACTCTGGCCATATCGCCAAGAGTTCTATTCTTTCACTCCATAATACCATTTTGTTGGGGACTTCTAGGACAAGAAAATTTATGATAAAATCTATTTAAATCACAAAAAATTTTAAAATCAGAGTTTTCAAATTTGCCGTCATGATCACTTCGAATTCGAGTGAAGCCTTTTTCGTTTTGTACCTTTTTAGCAAATTTTTTAAAAACAGAGATAGTATCACTTTTGGTTGAAAGAAAGAAAACCCAAGTAAAATGGGAAAAGTCATCAACAATCACAAAGGCTTAGAGTTTTCCACTAAGACTGGCTACTCTACTAGGACCAAACAAATCCATATAAAGAAGTTGCAAGGGTCTAGTAGTACTTACACAGTTGATGGATTTAAAAGAAGATTTTTTTACTTTATATTTCTCACATTCGGCACATACCGTATCCTTTTTAAATGTGATATCCGGTAGTCCTCTTACTAGCTTCTTGGTTGAAAGTCTTGATATGGTATTCATGTTTGCATGTGCAAGACGCATATGCCATAGTAACCTTTCATCCTTGTGAGCATAGAGGCATCTTTCTACATTGTTAGTATCTTTTGAGAGAGAGAATATATATATGTTATCTTCCCTTATCCTTTCAAAAGCGATGTCTCCAGATGATTTATCATATATAGAGCATTTATTTTTCCCAAAGTTAATATCATATCCATTGTCAGCAAGATGACTAATGCTGAGCAAGTTATGCTTTAACTCTGTTACTAAACCGATATCTTTAATGACAGGAGAGGGAGGATTGCCAATAGTACTATTACCTATAATATAACCTTTTAGATTATTGCCGAAGGATACATATCCTTCCTTTTTCATCGACAGTGTTGCGAAAAGATTTGCATTTCCAGTCATATGTCGTGAGCACCCACTAACGAGAATCTATTTGTTTCTAGAAGATGAAGGAAGGTCCACCTACACCACGAGTAGATGTGACCTTTGGTACCCAAATCCTTGAGGGTCCAGAAATGTTAGTCTTCGGTACCCATGCATACATGTTTAAATCAACTAATATTCTGATTCTACATTATGGTGAAGTGTGTCCATATTTACCACAGGAGTGACATATAGCATGCATATTTGTGTTAAAAGTAGGATGATAATGATGTCTATGTGTGGGTGATTTTCGTGCTGTATGAGAATATGTGTAAATAAAAGCATGTTTGTGTGCAGCATGTGCATGTGTTTTTCCCTTATGTCGTGTACTCTTGTATTGAGCAGTCTTGTGTCTCGTGTATGTATTATGATGATTTAAAATGAGAGGAATCAAGCCCTATTTATACTAGGCAGGGGAGGCAGAGTTCGGCCAGAGTTCTATCCAAAATATTCATAAATTCGAACATTGGACAGCTCCCAGCAAGGTAATCCTAAAAATTAGGTTGCTGATTTTAAGGAGGCAGGGTTTGGCCAGAGTTTGGTCTTAGGCAGAGTTCGGCCAGAGTTCGGTCTGCCTCAGACCAGAAGCCTTATATGGGTGAGGGTGGTTTGGTTTGGTTCAAGAATTGGTTTATTTGTATGGTGGAGCTTGGAGAAATATGTCTAGGGGTTGAGATGACACAGTGCGACTCAACGTACATATTTTTCTATACTCAATAAATCAAAAATTACAGACTGAGAATAAATTATATTTGTAATGCAACAGCTTGTAGATGACGTCTGTCTTGAACTTGATGTGTCATAGGTGATATTCTGTGTTGCACTTGATGTGTCGTATTGGATCATATCAGATATCAGTTGTTAATTATCTAAATCAGGTTGACTGTGTTCCAGTTTGGGTCAACACAGACTCTATTACAATTATCTTTGAACAAGCTTCTGAAGAAGAAATAAGCTTGAGAAACTAGGCTATACAGCAGCATGATCGAAGTAAAATAAAATATAAAATTGGACGAATATGAAAAGATATGAACTAAATATATATACCTGAAATCTCGGAGAAACAAACATCAATCCTCCAATGCATTCTACCTCGATAACTTCAACTAATCACCAGGTCCTCAGTAGACTAGCAAGATACTTAATATACAAGCCAAAATGTAGCAGTACAACATATACAGAGAAATAAGAAATGATCAAGGAAAATTCAACTGGGGCACAATAAACTAAGACACCAAGATCTAAGACACAAGGAACCTAAGACACTGGCATGCCATACTAGTCGTGGCAAACTGGTCAAAGCTATAGACTGTAGTCAAGACAAGCACTCCCAATCTATAGTATCTCAATCGTAGTCAAGGCAAGCACTCACAACCGAGATTGTAGCCATTCCTAGTAAAATATTCCTATAGATCATAGTGAAGTTAAGCACTCACAATATATAGAATGTCAAAGTCAAGTGCTACTCAAGTCATGTCAAGTCAAGTCAAGTCAGGTCGAGTCATACTCAAGTCAAGGGAATCGTGGTGTAGGACTAGATGACTCTATCACGGAACACGAGTGAACACGAAAGCAATATAACATATAGTGAATGTATAGTAGGAATCAATAACATGATTTTACACTAAATACAAGATAAAGTGAAAGTGGAAATAGAATAAGTAAACTAGCCACAAGATATAACAATCATGGATATAACAAAATGAGGAAAAGAAACCATAAAGAAGTAAAGAACATGCATATAAAATGTATTGTTCAAGCTGGCAAGGTGTACTTGCATGATCCTACAGTGTGAGATGAAGGATCACTATCGTGTCCATGCCCCCGGAATCCAACGCTCCTTAAATAATTATTTAACAAGTTTAAGTAATTAATCATAGAACTTATAATATGACTTAATTAGCTAAATTAATATTTTAAACTACATTAACTATATTCAAATCTCTTGTGGAACTATTTATATTCATACACAACACACACACATGTTCCACGGGACATCAGAACCTAGTTTTAAGGTTTTCGACTTCCAAATTGTCGTTTATGCCCCTACTTCAATAACACACATAAAAATCATCTAAAAATTCATAAAAATATTATTTAAATTATTTTATATAGAATTAACTCTGAATTCTATATTTGAAATTCTAAAGTAAATATATGGCTAGTTGACTTCTATGTCAGCTAGTCTACTCGAAACTTGTCCGGGATATCGTCAATTACTCAATATGGCTTAAATATACTATATAATAATTTAAAACAGAATTAATATCAATTATTACTCAGAAATTACTCATGAACACAAGGATTAACTTATTCTACAATTTTTTACTACAACAAAAAACCTATTTAACAACGTTTCATTTACAACGTCTTCTAAAAATATTGTAAAAAGTTAGATCTTTAACAATGTTTCTAATGAAAACGTTGTAGAATATTGATCATAACAATGTTTTATAATTAAATGTCGTGAACCTTATTTTTTTACAACGATTTAGAATAAATATTGTAAATTTAACATTTAACAACTATATTTATTTATTGCAGATTCAAAAGATTAGATGGGTCCACGTGAAATATCCCAGCGGGATTTTCACCAAAAATTTTCCTCCCTAAGTTTTGGCTTCCCGCGGACCCAAACCCCTCTCTCAACCGTGCAATAAAACCCCTTTCTCTCTCAACTGAGTAAAACCTAAACCCCTTTCTCCCAAAAAAAAAATTCGCAGCGGCCTCTCTCCGTCTGTGGCTAGAAGAGATCAGTGGTGAATATGAAGAGATCCGGAGGTAAAATTTCTCTATTGTCGTTGGTTTAAGTCTCTCCCTCTCTCTTTTGGCTTCCTGCGGACTCTCTCTGTATGTGGCCGCTGCAATTTTTTTACGTCACTTTCTCTCTTTTGGCTTCCTACGTATTTTAAGTCTCTTTCTCTCCTTCAGAGGTGAAGACATAGAGATCCATGGTGAAGATGGAGATCCAGAGGTGAAGACGAGGATATTTTCACTTTTTGGGCTGTAGTTTCCAATTTTTGTAAGTTTGTTTCAATCTCTCTTTGGATTTCTTCATGTTCATCTCTATCTCTTTGCATGCTTGCGGCTAAATTTTAGTCACTCCAGAATCGAGCGATGGCGTTTAAATTCCTTATTTTTTAACAAAAAATTTAAATTTTGGGTTTTCCCTAATTAAAGTCCTAAATTTTGGTGCTCCCAAATCGATCGGTGGCCTCAATTAAAGGAATTTTTGTTGTAGTGTGGACATAGTATATTATTTGAATTTAATCCATATCGATACAGGGACTTTGAGCAAATAATGACAAGCCTTTCTCTAATTGCTGATATGTTCGATAATTTTTTTTTGTTGCTAATTTTCCATCCTCGACTAGGGAGTAACACTTGACAGCAGAACAATGGAATTTTGTTCAAAATAAATCTGTTTGTATATATAGGTTAGGGATTTTATTTAATTATAATGATAAATCTGTTTTGATTATTATATTTGCTCTGATTTTTCAGTCATCATAATTTTTAGGTTTTCTTTATTTTGTGGTAGGGGAATGACAATGGAGATTTTTTCTCATGTTTCCATTATCATGTGTACTTTATTCAGATGATAAAGGGGATAAGCACAATAAAGTTTAGAATAAACTAATATTTGCAAAAGATTAGAATAAAGGTGATGGTTTGAATCTATTTTCTCATTCAAGGGCTACATCTTTATCACATTTCTAGCCTTCCAGGTTATATGATTAAACTTTAGATGCAAATGTAGTTATTTATGTTGATTATTTTTGTTTTGTTTTAGATCATTATAATGACATAATTATGTTAAATAGTATACGAGTATGTTCGAGTCACACTTCCTATTATTTGCATGCTAGACTTGATATTTATCTTCAGGCCATTTAGTTTAAACCTAAGTCATTCTTCTATGATATATGAACATCCCCCGAATAAACTCTTGTCTCCTTTTATTTCTTATTGCAACATTTTACTTGATTCAATTATAAAATAGTTGATTTGATTTTCGTTGTAGCTATCCCTAATGCTCTTTTTGTTTGGTGTGAATTAGAGTACCGTCGTATGTTTTCAGTGATGGATAAAGCTTGGTTGCATTTAGAAAGGTTTTGAAGTTACCTGTAATAATTTTTTTTGTTATTAGGTTTACACTACACCATTTTGATGTTCATTCAATTTTTTTCTTGTAAATATGTAGACACACCTCTGAATACCAACAAGGAGCAATGAATTTTGTAACTATTGCCTTGAAGAATCTAGGTACAGAAACAATTCCATGTCCTTGTATTAAATGTAAGAACTTGGATCATCTTCCTGGTTCAATCGTGTACGAGCACTTAGTTTGTAAAGGAATGGATCCACTGTACACTACTTGGGTATTACATGGGGAACAATCTACTGCTTATGCATAGGTGCATCAAGGTACAATAGCATCTGATATGTATCAGATGTATGCAAATGCACTTACTCAAGATAAAGGGATTATATATCCTAGTAGTGATATAAGAGAAAGGTCTGCTAATGTGCCGGAAGATGTTGAAACCCCTTTATACACAGGTTGCACGAAACAAACAAGATTTTCTGCAATGGTAGCTTTGTATAAAATCAAAACTACGAATGGTTTATCCAAGGTTTGTTTTGACGAACTTCTTAAAACTGTTGGTAATATGCTACTAAAAGATAACATGCTTCCTAAAACCTCGTATGAAGCGAAGAAGTTATTGAAGTCTTTTGATCTAAATTATGAAAAAATACATGCTTGTGAGAATGATTGTTGTTTATTTAGAAAAGAACTTGCAGATAGGGATAACTGTCCCAAATGTGGTTGCTCTCGTTGGAAAGCGAATGAGTGCAATATAGAGAATGAAAATGAGAACAAAACTAAAAAAAAGATTCCAGTGAAGGTGCTTAGATATTTTCCCATCATACCAAGGCTAAAAGGAATGTTTCTATCAATAGAAATATCTGAACAATTGAGGTGGCATGGCACAAATGCAAGTAAATATGGCAAGTTACGCCATCCAGTTGACTCGTTAGCCTGGAAAGCAGTCGACAGAAAGTGGCCCGCTTTTGCATCAGATTCACGAAATATAAGACTTGGTCTTGTTGCTGACGGATTCAACCCTTTTAGTAATCTTAGCTCTACCTATAGCTGTTGGCCTGTGATGCTTGTCGCGTACAACCTTCCGCCATGGTTACTCATGTTGAAAGAGTATCCAATACTGACTTTATTAATTCCAGGGCCGAAGCAACCTGGTAACGATATTGATGTTTACTTGCAGCCACTTATAGAGGATTTAATAGAGTTATGGAACAGTAGGGTAGAAGTTTATGATGCTTACACTAAGACAACGTTTAATTTGAAGGTGATTTTGCTGTGGACAATAAATGATTTTTCTGCTTATGGAAATCTAGCTGGATGTACAACAAAAGGAAAGATGGCATGCCCTATTTGCGGTGATAATACTTTATCAATGTGGCTACCACATAGCTGCAAGACTGTATATATGACCCACATTGGATTCCTTCCTCTAAAACATCCATTTCGAACAAAAAAAAATTGGTTCGATGGAAATCATGAAGATAGGAAAAAACCTGTAATAATGACTGGTCGTGATGTATTAGAAGCTACCAGTCAAATTGAAAATGAGTGGGGGAAGAAAAAAACAAAAACCAAAGAAAAGAAAGAAGACAAATGCTATAATTGATGGTGAGGTACAAATATGGAAGAAGAGGTCAATTTTTTTTGTACTGCCTTATTGGAAGGTAAGTCATTTTAAATCAATGTAGTTTCTTATATTTATTTTAGTTTTAATATTTTTGAGTTCAAGATATAGTTCGTAATTAAATGTAACTTTTTTTGTTATTAGGATTTGCTTCTACGCCATAATTTGGATGTAATGCACATTGAAAAGAATGTTTGTGAGAGTATACTTGGCACACTTTTGGATATTAAAGGAAAATCAAAAGATGGACTTAATTCTCGAAGAGATTTGCAAGAAATGGAAATTAGGAAAGAGTTGCATCCACAAGATAGAGACGGTAAAGTATTCCTTCCAGCAGCACCATACACGTTATCAAAGACCGAAAAGCAATTATTTTATAATCGATTAAGAAATTTGAAGGTACCTGATGGGTATAGTTCGGACATTAGAAATTGTTTCTCAAAGGATAACAACATAAGTCATAAATCTCATGATTGTCATGTTTTGATGCAACAATTGCTATCTGTAGTTTTGAGAGGTCTCTTGCACAAGGCACCGAGAAATGCAATACTTCGATTATGTGCATTTTTTTAATGAAATATGCCAAAGGGTTATTGACCGGGATAGGTTGGAATATCTTGAGGCTGAAATTGCTGAAACATTGTGCATGTTAGAAAGATTTTTTTCCTTCTTCATTCTTTGATATTATGGTACATTTGACCATTCACTTGGTGCGAGAAGTACGTTTATGTGGACCAGTACAATATCGTTGGATGTACCCATTTGAAAGGTACTCTACTATCTCATCTTAGGTTTTTTTAAGCATATTAGTTAATACCTTTCGTGAATAACTTAAATACCTTGTTATTTGTTTATTAGGTATATGAAGATATTAAAAGGATATGTCAAAAATCCAGCACGTCCTGAAGGATGCATAGCAGAGTGCTATCTTTCTGAGGAGTGCATGAGGTATTGTAGTAGCTACACAGAACAAGCAAAAGAAATAGGTGTTCGTTATAGACGTAATTAAGATTCTCTTGATAACTCATTACATGAGGGACGTCCATTATCCAAAGGAGTGCATCTACCAATATCTCATGAAATGTTAAAAATTGCACATCGATATGTGCTTTTTAATACGACAAAGGTGGCACCATATGAAGAGTAAGTATAAGGAGATTCATTATAAAAAATTAACAATTTAATGTTTAGATTAGGCATGACCATGTGTTTTCTTACCATATTGTTTCATCTAGAATGCATTTGACTGAGTTAAAGAATTCAGATAAGCATCTTTCCACAAATGAAAGCAAACTTTGGAAGAAACACTCGAATACATTCTGTGATTGGTTTCAGAAAAAGGTATTAGTTCAAGTGTGTGTGTGTGTGTGTGTGTGTGTGTGTGTGTGTGTGTGTGTGTGTGTATAATTGCAATATGTTTGACATCATTAAATCTTACTATGAGTTTTTTATAGGTTAAGGAGGAAATCAGTACAGGCATTCATGTTTGTGATACAATAAAGTGGTTAGCATATGGGCTTGTAAAAGAAGTAATGTCATATTCTGGGTTCCTTATCAATGGGCATCGATTTCAAACCAAAGATGTTCAAAGGTCCACTCAAAATAGTGGTGTTTCTTTAGAAGCAAAAATCGTATGCCAATTAGATTCAAATAACAATGCTGGAAATTCAAGCTCAAGAGCTTTTTATGTGGTCTTGCGTGATATTCTTGTTTTAGACTATAATACTTTTCAAATCCCTATTTTTAGGTGTGACTGGGCTCACATTTATCATGGTGTTAAGGTTGAAGACGGTTTTACGTTAGTAAATCTCCATCAATTTAAAAATCAGTTCGAAAGTGACCCTTTCATTTTAGCATCACAAGCGAAGCAAGTATTCTACTCTAAAGAGTCAGATTCTTCTAGTTGGTATGTGGTGTTGAAACCACCACCAAGAGGTTTCCACGAATTGGAATTATATAATGAGAATGCAGAATCAAGCTCTCAACTGTTGGATGTCTCAAAACTTGGCGAAGCTATTAATGACGAGGATAATTTCTATGAAAGAAGGGATAAAGATTGTGAAGTCATATTAGTTTAATTGTTGCAATTTTGGAACACATTTGTTTGGAAAGGGATAAAAGTAATTCTTTCAATGTTTCTTTGTTCTTTACAGACTAGAGTAGCACTAGGGTTGTATATGTTAGTGCATTTTTTGCTCGTCTCTACACATGTAGTTGAATTAATCATGAACAAGGAGATGCAAGAAATTAGAATTAATGTACTGGTTGTAGAATGGTTCACTGTGGTGGTTGTATATCTTCCATAATTGATATGTTTGGAAGAGTCTTCTTCTTAGGTAATATATAAAGTATTTTGCATCTTGTTTATTACTCTTGCTCTAAACTTTACCTCTGTAATATGTATAAAGTTTATATTAAGACAAATTTTCGTTTGAGTATTATTCATGTGGCTTGAAAGTTGTTGTTTTTGCTCTTGACACTGAACTCTACTTTTTTCCTTACTAATTTTTCCTCTGTTGCTTAGGTTGTAGACTTGTCTGACATCTGTAAATTCAGGGCCATTCTTAGTGTGCTCTACTAGGGAGGACCTTTTTGTCGCTGACATTTGTCTTGTTGTTTAGGTAAAGTGTCTAAAAAAGTATTGTACATATATGTGCTCTTCTTGGCCTGGTTACAGGAAAAATACCTATCATTTTGTGTTTAGAATTCGGTGTCATTCATCTATGCCACTTGAAAATCAAAGTGATACGTTGTGCAACTATTCTTCCTGGCCTGGTTACAGGAAAAATGTCGATCATTTTGTATTGAGCATTCGGTATCATTCATCTATGCCACTTGAAAATCAAAGTGATACATTGTGCAACTATACTTCTTGGCCTGGTTACAGGAAAAATGCCTATCATTTTGTATTGAGCATTCGGTATCATTCATCTATGCCACTTGAAAATCAAAGTGATACATTGTGCAACTTTCCTAGCCTGGTTACAGGAAAAGTACATATCATTTTTGTATTGAGCATTCTGTATCATTCATCCATGCCAATTGAAGATCCAAGTGATGCACTGTGCAACTATTTGATTGCTGGTCCTTGCTGAATCATTTCAGAAATTAGAGTTTTTCAACTATTCAATATTTGACATGCCTAATTTAGCTGGCATGTTTTTGCCTTTGCAATCAATATATAATTGTTTATATATGCTCCCTGCAGCCTGCTTGGAAGTGTACTGATTGGCAGGAAGTGTACTGATAGTGCAATTCTATAACTAACCGAAATATTGTGCTACTAAGTCTAGTGTTAGCTCATATCTTAGAATGGTGAAAATTGATGATTCTTGCACATTAGTGGCCTACTTTGATGTGTGTCAGAAATCATTGGGGACTATGCCTTTATTTATAATAAAAATGTGTGTGCGTGTGTGTACAGGAATGAGAGTGGCAGGATTGTAAATAATTATAGATCTGAGGGTATTCCCCATGATAGGATAATGGAAGTGTAGGTAATTTAATATGGATCTGGGGGCTGAAAGTAGGTTTAGTAACATAATTCTAAATTCAAATTTAAACAGATTTTCCAAATCAAAAATAGTTTTCAAACAGATCTCAAACAGATTTCAAATTCAAACTAGTTTTTCAAATAAAAAATGATTTCAACAGTTTTCCAAATATTAATATTTAAACAGAATTTTAATTCAAAATTCAATTAGTTTTTTCAAAATAGATTCCCTAATTACAAAATTACAAACCGTTAATAAAATCAGTTCTCCTTTAATACTTACTAATAATAATTCCGAAAAATGGTCAATAATATTATTTGTCTCTCAAACAATATTATTAAGAAATCAATAAGGTTATTATTATGAAATAGAATATTTATACATAAATATTCATTTAGCTACAAAACTTCATTTATTATAAAAAATTATTGTTATTATCGCAAAGCAATTACGTGATGCACTCTATTAGAAAATTTTCAACATAAATCAAATCATTAAAACTATAACAATAGTATTCAAAAATGCTTTCAATTTGAGAAAATTTATTAACAGATAGAATTCGTTTAATCAACTCTTCAATCAAAATTAGATTTTCATAAAATAATATTAAATTCAAGGAAAATCTTAAAAAACTCAATTTTTACCAAATATGATTTTTGGGAGTTACATGGCATTAAAAGCGTTCTACCACTGACATTGCGGCATAGGCTGGCTCGGACACGCACTCGTATCCCAAAAAATAGGTAGTATGTGTCGTGACAAGATGCCTCCCATTATTACTATTGCTGCCCAGAAGGAAGGTCGCTCTCAACCTTCAGTAGCAGATAAGCAGAAGCAGAAATTGGCTCGTTTTGACAAGCCTCTGCGAAAAGACGATGCTTCAGGATCGATCAAACCCCACAACTTCGACATAGTGACACAGCTTACCAATACTCCGGCTAGACTATCACTGTTTGAGCTTCTCTAATTATCCAAAGATACTCGGAAGGCTCTATGTAAAGCATTGAAGAATGTTGAGTCCTTTATCAGTCATGTTAAGCAGCCTGAAGAAGATCCAACAACATGTCCGTACTGTCATAGTGTAGGAGAAATAATCCCCAACATCACATTCACTCAGTAAGACTTGCTACTCAAGAATAATCGATATAACAGACGATGTATTAATAGGATATGTTGGTGCCATCAAGGTAGATCGGATTCAAATCGATCCTGGGTCTTCCCTTAGCATTATCCTTTGGACTCTGCCCCAGAAATTAGGGATCCCGTTGCATCACCTGACTGCATCCAATGCTACGATCAGCGGCTTCAACGCTGGAAAGAGTGAGCCTATGGACAAGATACGGCTGAAGTGTCATATCGACGATCTCCATACGGAAGTGACTTGCTATGTCATTGACGTTGACATGACGTATGTGGATACATGAGTACATGGTGGTTTCGTCTACTCTCCACCAGTGCATGAAGTATGTGTCTACCAATGGCCTAGTCAGGAAGGAGTTCGCTGATGTCGATCCCTTCAGAGGGATCGTGGCATTCTTTACTGATTCGAATATGTATAAATCAATCCACTTAGAGGACGAGGCCAACGACGTCGATGATGAAGCATTAGCCAAAAAAGAGACCGAAGTAGAAGATGAGATGGCGATTGAAGCACCTCTGAAAGTGCGGCTCAAAGGGAAGCCTCCCTCGGTATTTGCCCCACTCATAGCCAAGCTGCCAGGGAAGGCTCCGACTTCATCTCCTTTGGTCGTCAAACTCCTAGGCCGGGCCCAAGAACCAATTCGGGTCATACTCCCGAGAAGGTCTCCAGAAGCTCCTCCTGCCAAGACAACGGCTCCTCTGGTGGCAAAAATCTGACAAAAGGTGCCGACACCTCCTCAAAAGGCTGCTCCAATCCTGACGGATGAAAAACTAGGAGATTATATATATGCTAATATTGATGCACCTTTCCTGGACGATGTAATTCTTCGGGACAAGATCCCGTATTTTATCAATAAAAGGCGGTCTTTGAACTACTCTAATCTTCCACATTGGAATGCTATGTATACTTTAGATAATGCCTTAGTCATTGCAAACACAGATAACGACTATTAATCATGTTGTAAACCCCCTAAATTTTTACACTATTTTTTTAAATTAAATTAATTTATTATGCTGTTGATTTTTATTATTTGCCTTTGTTCGTCGAGTGTGAATACATATGTATATACGAGGTACATATTTTAAAAAAAATCTATTATAGATTTTATTGTATAGTTTTCAAAATAATATGGGATAAATATTTTTATTTGCTTAAAGTTGTAAAAAGCGTCGCATCGAGATTTTTCAAAACTTATTTTATTTTTATTATAAAACGATTATTTTATTTTATTGTACAATTATAATTAGTAATTTAGAAAACTATATTTTATGTGAATAGACTATTTATGTACGAGTTACATGAAATTAATTTCATGTCTACTTTGATTCCGAAAACTATTTTTAACTGCTTTATTTATTTATAAAAGGTATTCGAAATATTTAAAAATTTATTATGATTTTTGAAATGAATTATCATCATTATTTTATTATTTTGAAAAACAATTTTAAAAATTATTTGACTTAATGTTTAAATCAATTATGGTGATTTGAATTTGATTTTGATTTTTGATAGCTTTTAAGTTGAGGATAAAATTATTCAAGATTTAAATTAGATTTGGATTGGAGTGATTGAATTGACTGATTTAAATTTATTTATGAATTATCTAGGGAGATTTAAATGAATCATAGTTCTTATCCAACTAGGAGCACCCTCCTATATAAGGAGAGGCTCCTTGTTCTTTTTCCAAAAAATTTCACAACCCTAATTTCTCCATCAAGTATATTTTTGATGCGTCCGACCATCCCGGACACCTCCAGAATAGCTGCCCCGATTCCCCTACCGGCCACCAGCCACACATGACCATCCATTACCACCGAGATCCCACGGCAGCCCATCAGATCCCTTCGTTTTCCTTCTGGAACCCCCATCGTGCTTGAACCACCAGACCCCACTGCGGCCTCCTGCCACCATCGTCCCCACCGTCAACACCACTACCAAAATCCCCTCACCATCGAACCGTCACCACAATTTCGATGACAACCCCATAACCACCACCATCATCATCACTACACTCCCCAGCCGACCAACCCAACCGGTCGTCGCTAAGCCCCATCGTGTTCGACACAGTCCCTATCCACGACACCACCACTTGCCGTAACCGCGGCAACGCACCACCACTTACCAATCCTCACTGCCCAGACACAAGACCAACCCCGACCGACTTGTAGGGGTGTAAAATGGACAAAGTAGACAGTTGTCCGTACGTGTCCGGCTCAATAAATGATTCAAACGCGGGCCATCCGATTGATTAACGAACAGAACTTGGACATTTTTTTGTCCGTTTAAAAATCGGACACTAACACGGTCATATCCGTGTCCGGTCTGAATTTGTCCACGAATCGTCCGATAGTGGAAACTCCTTTTGGCTTTGCATCAATTATGTCATATTATTTTGGTTTTGTATCAATTTTTTGTTGTCCGATCTCGATTTTCATTAACATTTTACCATTGTTTGTTGTATTATATAACCTTCTATTATATTTTCTTTCAACTTGATTTTTTTACCAACTATCAAGGTATCTTGATAAAATAATAGCTTTTGGTAATATATTTAATTTGTCCGCAGACCGTCCGATTGAACTTATGAACAGTGGTTTTCTGTGTCCGTCCGGCCAGAACTCGAACAATGGACTGTCCGTGTCCGTCCGTCCGAACTCATTTTTATTTTTGGACCGAACACGGACAGTGGAATGCCCGTGTCCGTCCGACCCGTTTACACCCCTACCGACTTGAGCCCTTTCCTGAATCCTCAACGACACCCCCACCGGGTCACCCGACGCCTGTATAACCATCACTCCCCGTCAGAACACCAACGTCACCATTACCTTTCCTCTTATCCCCGCCAATACCACCCAGGCCAGCACCCCAAGGCCCCATCGTCGAGAAAACCCAAAGAAAATGCAACCACCACCACCATTGACAAAACCCTTAACTTGCCTCCGGTCGCACGTCGCCGTGACGAGCGCCCCACTCGTTGAACTCCCTCCGCCTCCGCGCATGGACGACCGTAGCGCCGCCAGGCCGAGCACTGCATCCGTGACGACCGCGAGCACCGTCGCCGCTGCATCCCGGCGTCTCCCGCACCGTGCATCCATCCCACCGCCAAACTTCATGCTACTGCCTCCCTCTACTAGTGGATGCGCCCACGGAGAGCCCTTCTCTCCTCACCACCGACCTGCTCCCGACGCACCGCTGCCGACATCGGCATCCACCTAGCACCGAGCGTCGAGCACCGATGGCCTTCCCAAGTAAGAGCCCCTCTTCTTTTCCTTTCGGCAGCCCTCTCCCCCGATTCTCTTTCGCCCGCCGCTATCCTATTTCTCTCTCTCTCTCTCACCCTTTTCTTAACGAAAGAACACAGATGTGTGTGTGGGGGTGCTTATTTGCTTTTATTTTTTTATTTTGTTTATATTTTCAATTTTTCCTTTCTACTCCCTCGAAAAAGGAGAGGAGGATTCAGCTGTGTACAGCTGATAACAGTATATGGTTATTAACATTATTATTATTAGGAGTATTTGAATTATTTCTATATGCAATGTTATACAGTATGTACCTAAGTATGTATTGTGTATGTTGTGGACAATTAGCTCAACCTCTCTTTATATCAATATATGTCAATATCTTTCTACAAGCCATCCCAACCTCTCTTTATATAGGAAGAGAGAGGTTGGGAGTTACAAAGTGAAAAGTCACTTGGGAGTTACAAAGGTGAAGAGTCACCATGATGATGAATTACAACACTCCCTCTTGGCTCTTCACAAACTCTGCTTGTAAACACCTCTGAGCTTCTTTGTCGATCTGTAGCTTGCAGATTCAAAAATGACCACCTACTTGTGCCTCGTTAAAACCTTGCCAAAGAAAACCCAGTGGGAAAAAAACTTTGGTCGAAGGACAAAAGAGTACACACAGGTCAGTGTGATGGGGTAAACTTAACCATTGCAAAGGTGCCTCGTCAAAACCTTGTCAGGGAAAATCCAGTGGGAAAAACCGCTGATCGAAGGACAAAAGAGTACACGATGATTTAGAGGTATACACTGGATACTCCCCCTGATCACAATAGTCCTTAGTGAATAAGAGATTTGAAATGTGTCTCGTTAAAAACCTTGCCAAGGAAAACCCAATGGGAAAAAACTTAGTCTAAGGGAAAAAGAGTACACAAGCATACATCAGGATGCTCCCCTTTTCACTCGCACTCGACAGGGCACGGGATATACGCACAACAGGGCATTTGGGGGCGCTCGTTGGGGCGCTCCCCCTCACATGCACACAACAGGGTGCGGGAAACATGTTTCACTTAGGCTAGCTCTGAAAGCTTCCTAAGTCCAATCGCTCTGACATGTTTCTGGAACGAGTGTTTTGGCAGTGACTTGGTGAACAAGTCTGCACGGTTATTCTCCGATCCAATGTGTTGCACTTCAATCTTCTGAAGCGCTTGTTGTTCATGTGTAAAGAACAACTTGGGCGATATGTGCTTGGTAGCATCCCCTTTGATGTAACCATGTTTCGCTTGATCAATAACAGCGGTATTGTCCTCATAGACGACAACAGGTTCATCTGGGTCATATGGAAGATCACATGTACTTCGAATATGGCCAATAACAGCTCGAAGCCATACACACTCTCTAGTCGCCTCATAGAGCGCGAGTAGCTCAGAGTGGTTCGTTGAAGTAGCCACTAAGGTCTGTTTGCGAGACCTCCAAGAAATCGCTGTGTTCCCAATGGTAAAGACATAACCAGATTGGGAACGCCCCTTGTGCGGATCAGATAAGTATCCCGCATCGGCGTAGCCAACAAGGGTCGCGTTGCTTCGAGTGCCAAGAGCGTTGGACTCACTCAAAACCGCGTAGAGATAGAACAAGCCCAAGTCCGTAGTACCCTTAAGGTAGCGGAAAATGTCTTTTATGCCATTCCAATGGCGGCGTGTTGGCGCGGTGCTGTGTCGAGCTAGACAATTCACAGCAAACGAGATGTCCGGTCTAGTACATTGGGCCAAGTACAATAAAGCGCCTATTGTACCTAGATAAGAGCACTCAGGACTCAATATCTCTTCGTCGTCGTCCTTTGGACGAAATGGGTCCTTAGTAATGTCTAGAGAGCGGACGACCATGGGAGTAGCAGACGGCTTAACGTCAAAATGACTAAAGCGTCTCAACACCTTTTGGGTGTAGTTCGCTTGATGGACAAGAATTCCATCTTTACGGTGCTCGATCTGCAGGCCGAGGCAAAACCGTGTCTTCCCAAGATCCTTCATCTCGAATTCCCTCTTCAGGATATCAGCAGTTTCTGACAAGTCTTTTTCGGTTCCTATGAGATTCATGTCATCTACATAGACCGCGATGATTGCGTATCCTGAAGTGGATTTCTTTATGAACACGCATGGGCAAAGTTCGTTATTAACGTATCCCAAACCGATCAAGTATTCGCTTAGGCGGTTATACCACATTCGCCCGGATTGTTTCAATCCATATAGCGAACGTCTCAGTCTAATCGAGAACGCGTTCCGTGGTCGGGAACTACTTGATTCAGGCATCTTTAGTCCTTCAGGGACTTTCATATATATCTCTGTGTCTAGATCCCGGTAGAGATAGGCTGTGACCACATCCATGAGCTGCATATTCAGTTTTTCGGAAACTACTAAACTGATTAAGTAGCGGAACATTATGATGTCCATTACGGGAGAATACGTCTCCTCGTAATCAATTCCAGGGCGTTGTGAGAAGCCTTGCGCCACAAGGCGAGCCTTGTATCGCACAATCTCATTTCTCTCATTACGCTTCCTTAGAAAAACCCATTTGTGACCAACTGGTTTAACATTGGGTGGTGTTGGAGCAACGGGTCCAAACACACTTCTTTTCGCTAAGGAGTCTAGTTCAGCCTGGATTGCTTGTTTCCATTGTGACCAGTCCGTTCGTCGTTGACACTCGGCAACACTACGAGGTTCCATGTCATCATTGTTCATAATGTCAGTGGCCACTGAGTATATGAACACATCATCGATGACAGTTTCGTTTCGCTTCAAAATATCGTCTAAGCTAGCATACTCGACGGATATTTCGAGGTTATCGGCATGATTAGGAATAGGCGTTTCATCTGGAACGCGCTCTTCTAATACATCGCCGTGATCCTTAATGATCTCATGTGGCAAAACGCTTTTAACAAGATTTCTCCGCTTCCGGGGCAGAACATCTTTGGAACCAACCGGTCTTCCCTTCTTCTTGGGAATAGCGGCGGACTGGACGGCCGATGGCAGCGTCCTTTGCTCGGCGGGTTCGACCGGAGCAACATGTTTCACAGGAACATGGCGTCTCTCAGGGACGTCTATCCTTGCAGGCACATTTGCAGCAGGTATAATTGATCTCGTGACTTTTGCTAGGTCGCTAAATGCATCTAGCATTTGATTTGTAATATCTTGCAGACCTAGAATCCTCTGCACTTCCTTATCACTATGTGCAGAGGGGGGATCATGATGAGCAAAAGCGGGCACATGCCACGCTAATTCACGTCGTTCCTCATCAACGTTAGCGTGCATTTCTCCCCCTAACGACGGGAAGATTGCCTCATCAAAGTCACAATCCGCGTGTCTTGCGGTAAAGAGATCGCCTGTCAAGGGCTCTAAATAGCGAATGATGGACGGGGAGTTATAACCGATATATATTCCCTGTCGCTTCTGAGGTCCAAATTTTGAACGCCTTATCGGCTCAATTGGAACATTGACTAGGCACCCAAACACGCGTAAATATGAGATATCAGGCTCACATCCAGTAACCAGCTGGTACGCTGAAAGTGGTTGGGTGGCCATGGGCCTCAGACGGACCAAATTTGCAGCGTGCAAAATTGCATAGCCCCATGCAGATAGTGGGAGTTTGGTGCGCATAACCAAGGTCCTCGCTATCACTTGCAGTCGCTTTATAAAAGCTTCCGCTAGGCCGTTTTGGGTATGAACATAAGCAACAGGATGTTCAAGATTTATTCCCAAAGTCATGCAATAATCATCGAAAGTCTTCGATGTAAACTCCGCGGCATTATCAAGTCTAATAGACTTTATCGGATAATCCGGATGGTGAGCCCTTAACTTAATGATCTGGGCAAGGAGTTTAGGAAATGCTGCATTTCGGGTGGACAACAACACTACGTGTGACCATCTAGTCGATGCATCAACCAAAACCATGAAGTATTTAAATGGTCCGCATGTTGGTTGGATTGGTCCACAAATATCTCCATGAATTCTCTCAAGGAATTGTGAAACCAATCTCGTAGGTTTCACATGGAGTGGCTTGAGATTCGTCTTCCCAATCGAGCAAGCTTGGCATAGGCTTTTCGGATTTATAACAAAATTCTTTCCTCCAAGAGGATGCCCATGTGATGCATTCATAGTGCGAAGCATCGTATTTTGACCCGGATGACCCAGTCGGTCATGCCATAGCATAAAAGTCCTCTCATCAACTGGCGCTCGACGAATGATGAGATTACTCTCGATGTGTTGTATCGTAGTGAGATACAAACCACTTGAAAGACATTTCAACTTCTCCAAGATACGCTTTTGGCCGTACTGAGTGGAGGTAATGAAAAGATACTCGAAGCCATGTTCTCGAGCAGTTTCGACATGAAATCCGTTTTCTCGAATATCCTTAAAACTCAATAAGGTACGACTGGACCTTGGAGAATATAAGGCCTCTGATACTTCAACGGGAGTACCATTGGACAACGAAAAACGGGCTTTGCCAAAACCTTGAACAAGGGTTGAGGGTCCCGAAATGGTTGTCACTGAGGTTACTTTAGGCGTATAGGAGATAAAGTATGATTTATCTCTCAAGATAGTTTGAGTCGTTCCACTATCAACCAGACAATCCACTGCCCTGTGGTCCATGCCTATAAGTAAAAAAAATTAAAGTTTGTCACACGTTTGAGGAAAGTGCTCGAAATAGAACTTTAATTTTATCGAGAAAACAGAAAATACAAACCACCAAAAGTTTCATGACTTAAATCAAATATAGATAGAAAATGAAGATTTATTCTTCCATTTCTGCTACAAAATCGGGGGTCTCAAGATTTAGATTTTCGTATTCGTTGACCAGATTTGCTTCGGCCCGGCGCCCCTTGTGATAGTTATTAACTTCTTGGGGGGTCGCCCTGCAAGTCCGTTGTATATGACCATAAGCACCACATTTATAGCAGAGAGTAGGCGCTTGGCCTTCCACTCTCGCTTTGGGACGACTGGCCCGTTGGTTCTTACCATGAGACTGCCTAGGAGTCAAAGGTCCTTGGTTCTTGTTAGAACCTCGCTTTGGGTGGCGAGACTTAAACTCGCCTCTGTTCCTTGGCTGGGACGACTGGCCCTTGTCTCGTTTCCACCGTGGATTTGGTCCATGGAGAGCGTTTGCATCAGGCATTGGAATTGCCTTTGTTCCAGCAGGACGAGAATTATTGTTTCTCATTAAAATGAGACTGTTCTTCTCGTCTAGTAAAAGCTGGGTGATGAGCTCGAAAAACTTGGTGAACTTAGACTGACGGTATTGCTTCTGGAGCAAGTTGTCAGTGGAAGGAAATGTGGTGTATGTTTTCTCCAATAGATCACCGTCGGTTAATATCTCACCGCAGTATTGGAGAAGTGATCGAATCCTGCAGACTTCATTGTTGTAATCAGTTACACTCTTGAAGTCTTGGAAGCGCAGGTTCAACCAGTCATGGCGTGCTTCAGGTAGCCATATGGTCTTCTGGTGGTCGAAGCGCTCTTTCAAAGAGTCCCATAGCGTCTTCGGCGAGGATATTTCAATGAACTCCGACTTCATAGCGTCAGATAAATGCCTACGGAATAGAATTATCGCTTTGGCGTTCATTGAGCGAGTGACTTCCACTTCACGCTCTTCCTCGTTATAGATGACGTCCAAGAGGCCCTGCGCATCTAGATGGTTCTGGATGTCTTGCGTCCAGTCCAAGTAGTTCTTGCCAGAGGCTTCAAGGATGGGAAAATCAATCTTGATCGACATTTTTCTACAATAGGAGAAAAAATCTTGATCAGTCAACATATAAAACGACAGGTTTATATGGATTTGGTTTGTATAAGCAACAACAAACAATCGTAAATAAAAACAACGGTTTTGAAAAAAACGATTTTTGTTTAAAAATTATCTTCTTATATCGATCGACGGGCCGATATAGAGAGTTCAATTAATTTCTTGCAAAAATGCATAATTATAAATACAATTTGAGCAAAAAAATAATATTCGGTCAACCCCTTTCAGTAGCTCTACGTGAATATGACCAGGCGGGAAAATGGGGGAGGAGGGTCACCGGGGACCTTTTAAGAACCAAGCCCCAAGTTCTTTCTGACATCATACCCAAGTAGATGAGCCTATTCGGAGAGACGTCATAAAATTTTTGTCAAATGTAAGAATAAATAAGATTTTTCAAGAAATTCACGCTATTTGCGAATTGTGCAAAATAGGTGACAATTTAGTGCGTGCTCAAAATGAGCGTTGCCTTTGAAAAATTATTAGCCAAAAAAGTTAATTTTGGGAGGCCCAAATTTGGCGGTGCCAGAATTTATTTATATAGCCAAAACCAAATTTTCAATTTTTAAGCCATTACGCTAAAAAAAACGTACAACATAAGCAAGCAACAGCACACAAAAGAATTGGTGCCTAAGCAAGCGGCACCAAAAAAAAATATCAACTATTTTTTCGACGTCTAATGAAGCGACGCCAAAAAAATAGCGAGAAAAAAAATACAATTTTTTTTTTACTATCCATCTGTTACAATAATTCACTGAGTAACATAAAAAAAATGCTACTGAGGTGCTCGGCAGGGCACAGATGGCACTGAGGTGCTCGTCGGGGCTCTCCAAATCCATCATTACCAAAAAATGTTAGCATATAAAATTTCTCTTTTTCAACATGAAAATTTTCTATCAAAAATTTATTTCATCAGAAATTAACTAACAATTTTTTTTTTTTTTACTAATAATAAAATAACTATAGTACTAAAAACATCGATACTGTAGAATAGATTACTATTATCAAACACTTAAGAAACAGAGCCTACAAAGAGATGGGTCATAGGCACTTAAGACAATTCTTCAAATTTTCTATTATTAAACCATATGTGATATCAGTCTATTATCAATTTGACATATCTTTGCAGTAGTAAAAATTTACTATTATCAACAATTCTTCAAAGTATGAAATTATGCGTACAAAAGTTGACATTTCATAACATAGATGTTTGACATATAAGCAGATGGCACTGTTATCAAGATTGAAAACAATAATTCGAACTATTTGATAAACACGCCAAAGTATAAAAAAAATTTTCAACAAAATATTGTGTGGCTGTCTCATATGCAGAAATACCACAAAGTTTGTTTAAAGATGAGATCATATAAAAGTAAACGTTATACTTGATGTGACTACCTACGGTTTTTGCATATTATATAAGGATGAATGATACATGGATCAAAGATATGCAATTTTGATGGAATACAAACAATGTTTTCATCTATACTTCATTTAAACACTGTACAAAGAACAAGTTATAGAATAAGTTATATAAACAATGTTTTAGACAAAATAATCCACGTGCACACATATGGTTCTGGTTGTCAGTAAAGTTTGTTGATTGAATATATAACAACATGTAGCCTGAACTAATAACAATGTTTGCATCACTAATGGTAAGAGGTCTAATAGTATATTAACAAAAATAATTTACCTTTCTTACCTTATGCTGGAAGAAAGTGAGAAAACTATTGCGGATACACGAGATCGACGACGAGCGACGGGGTGTGCGCAGGGCAACGGTCGGCGGACGTCGAGGCGAGCGGTACGTCGAGTCTCCGGCGTTGCACGAGCATCGTGCTGATAACGTGTTGTGGACAATTAGCTCAACCTCTCTTTATATCAATATATGTCAATATCTTTCTACAAGCCATCCCAACCTCTCTTTATATAGGAAGAGAGAGGTTGGGAGTTACAAAGTGAAAAGTCACTTGGGAGTTACAAAGGTGAAGAGTCACCATGATGATGAATTACAACAGTGTACACAATATTATTATTAGTGTTTTTGTAATTTTATTATTAATATAGTTGTTATTATTAGTATTATTACTTTTTTTACTACTATTATCATTATAATTAGTACTATTTTAGAAAATGTACAAATATTCTCTAGCTAATTTCAAAGTTAATTTTTAACCCTAAAATATTCTTCTCGAATTATATATATATATATATATATATATATATATATATATATATATATATATATATATATATATATATATATATATATAAACAATTTATATATATATATATATATATATATATATATATATATATATATATATATATATATATATATATATTTTTTTTTATATATATATATATATATATATATATATATATATATATATATATTATATATTTTTATTTTATATATATATATATATATATATATATATATATATATATATATATATATATATATATATATATATATATATATAAAAAATATATATATATATATATATATATATATATATATATTCTAATTATTTTTGAGTAATTACTTAAATATTTTCATATACGAAATAATGTTTTTATCTAAAAGCACATTTTTACAAAATTAGGATTTTGCGTACAAATGATTTTGATTCTTCAAGTATTTATCTAGACACATATTTGACTAATAAAAAAACATAATTTCCAAATTATATATATATATATATATATATATATATATATATATATATATATATATATATATATATATAAATATATATATATATATATATATATATATATATATATATATATATATATATATATATATATAGAGAGAGTGAGAGAGAGAGAGAGAGAGAGAGAGAGAGAGATACTATTTTCAAAGTACTACGTAGAATTGTTTTTCAAGTATATCATAAATATTTTCGAAATAATATATATATATTGAGTTCCACAAATTTTTCTCGATTACCACCCTTGATCCTGACTAAATCGTGTTTTCCTCTTTTCTCGCGAATTCGAATCCTTACACATCGACCTCGGCTATTGGACAAAACATAACTTGTCAGATCATTGCACCACACCAGGCATCACACCAGGCAAGATACCTTGCCTTATTTACTGCTTATATTTAGTCTGTATTTTCTTTAGTTATTGTATATTATTGCCTGTGGTTATTTCCATTTGCCTTCTGAATACAATTCATACTTGCTTTCAGTAGTACATAATGGTAGTTTAGCACATTTTCATAAACTTGGACACATATGTGCCACGAGATGAGTGGTGAGTAGCATATAGCCTCTGGACTTGCGTGTTGGCTAATCACTGATACATATAGGACGTGCGTTAGGACAAACTGCTAATTAGATGCGTGTTGGAAGACTTGGCAGTTAGTAGAGGTACATGGTCATGGATACGACTTAGATAGGTGCATCGGGTGGGAATAATATTTTCTTATCATACGGGCCACGATTACACTTTCCTTTTAACCTGTAAGCTCCGTCGAAGATGTAGGTTATTGATGCCCTCTGACGTTCGCTGAACGTCATGGACGTACCCTTTATTGATGCCCTCTGACGTTCACGGAGCAATACAGACGTAGGCCCATGGTACCCTATACGGGAACCAAGCCAATCCCATTTATAGCCAGAAATGCCCATGCGACTAAAGGTTTGTTCTTAACTGTATATACACTGTAGAATGGTTAGGTGACCCTAGTTGATGTCATGTCACTTTACTTTTGCTTGTGACATGTTGGCATATTTTATATTCAGTTTATATGGAATGTTCTTCCTGTATCTTGTTATGTCCCGTTGAGGACGTGGTGAATTCTGCTTCATGTACATTTCCGCTAACTGCTCAGTAGTCTGTCCAACTCGAAAGGGAAGGAAATGAGCGACCTTCGTGAGTCGATCTACTATTACCCAGATCGCATTCTTGCCAGCCGGGGATCTAGGTAAACCGGTCACAAAATCCATCGTGATGTGCTCCCATTTCCATTCTGGATAGGAAGCGGCTGTAGCAATCTTGCTGGTCTCTGCTGCTCGGCTTTCACCTGCTGACATACCAGACACTTGGATACAAATCTCGCTATCTCTCTTTTCATGCCATTCCACCAAAAGAACTGCCTGATATCTCGATACATCTTCGTTCCTCCTGGATGAATGGAGTAAATAGAACTATGAGCTTCGGACATAACTTCTTGCCGAAGGTCTCCACTCGGTACACAGAGTCTGTTCCCAAACCTGAGCGTACCATCTTCATGATTCACTAACTCCTTCCTACGGCCTGATTCACACTCCGACCGCAACTTCTGAATCTGTGGATCTTCATGCTTGTGCTGCCCTTATCCTCTCTACTAAGGTTGACTGAATCTGCATACTGGTCATTCCTTCCTATATCCCTTGGCAAAACTACTTCGATTCCCATACTCTGAAGGTCTTCTAGAATATGCTTCTGCGAGGTCAAGATAAAGGCACTGTCTCTCCTACTCAGTGCATCTGCAACTATATTCGCCTTGCCTGGATGATACTGAAGATCTAAATCAAAATCCTCAGCAGTTCTAACCATCTTCTTTGCCTCATGTTCAAATCTCGCTGCGTGAATACGTATTTCAAACTCTTATGATCAGTATAGATCTCTACCCGATCTCCGTATAAATAATGCCTCCACAACTTGAGTGAAAACACCACAGCTGCTAACTCTAAATCGTGAGTCCGGTAATTCTTCTCATGGTCTCGAAGCTGCCGAGACGCATATGCTATCACTTTTCCATGCTGCATCAATACACATCCAAGACCCTTCCCTGATGCGTCACAATATACTGTAAAGCCTCCCGCTCCTACCGGAACCGTCAAGATCGGAGCTGAGATCAATCCTCTTCTTCAATTCTTCAAATGATGCCTGACAGCTAGCTGACCAAACAAACTCCACGTCCTTGTGCGTCAAACGCGTTAAGGGCGCAGAGATCTTGGCAAAGTCCACCACGAACCTTCTGTAGTAACCAGCTAATCCTAAGAAACTCCGCACTTCTGCAATCGTTCTCGGGACTGGCCAATGCTCTACGGCCTCAATCTTCTTCGGATCCACTGACACTCCTGCCCCAGAAATTACATGCCCCAGGAACGAAATGTGATCTAACCAGAATTCACACTTGTCGAGCTTCGCATAAAGTTGATGCTCCCTCAATGTCTGTAAGACAGTCCTAAGATGTTTCTCATGCTCCTCTTCACTGCTGGAATAGACAAGATATCATCTATGAACACCACCACAAATTTATCCAAGTACGGCAGAAAGATACGGTTCATTAAATCCATGAATACTGCAGGGGCGTTGGTTAGTCCAAAGGGCATTACTAAAAACTCATAATGCCCATATCTAGATCTGAATGCTGTCTTCTGTATGTCTTGCTCCCGGACTCTTACTTGATAGTATCCCTGACCGAAGATCGATCTTGGAAAAGACGCTGGCCTTGCTCAACTGGTCAAACAGGTCATCAATCCTTGGTAGTGGGTACTTATTCTTCACTGTTACTGCATTCAGCTTGCGGTAGTCGATGCACATCCTCGTCGAACCATCCTTCTTGGGAACTAGAATCACTGGCGTGGCCCAGGGCGATTTACTGTCTCGGATGAATCCCTTAGACTTCAACTCTTCTTCATGTTGATACAACTTATCCTGTTCTGACGGCGACATTCTGTAAACTCTGTCTGCTAATAGGCCTCGTTCCAGGGTTCAACTCAATGCTAAATTCTACCTCTCTGTCTGGGGGTATCCCTGGGAGCTCATCAGGGAAGACGTCGAGAAAATCTTCGACCACTCTCGGAATCTGTCCTGGCTCTGACACTGCTGCTGAGATGACGCCTCCGGCCTGATTCTTCAAGGTTCGAGTAAAGATGAATTGCTCTATCCCAGGAACGCTGAATATGACCCTACCTCCTCTACAATCAATTGTCGCATGACTGTCTCTCAACCAGTCCATGCCAAGAACAACATCAAAATTCCCCATAGGGAATTCAATCAATGATGCGGGCAATAAATGCCCACACACCTCCACCGGACATGAAAAGCGCACTCTGCTAACTTCTACGAGCCCATTGCCGGTAAGTATATCCATCCTCTCCGGCAATGCCTCAAACTCTAATCCAATCCGTGTAGCATATTGTGCAGAGATGAATGAATGAGTAGCGCCTGAATCAAATAATGCTACAGCGGGAAATAAGGTGACGAGAATTTTACCTGCCACCACGTCACTAGACGCTAGAGCCTCTCCCAAGGTCAATGTGAGAGCCTGGCCCCGCGGAGCCCCTTGTTGCGGCCTTCCTCGACCATGCTGTTGCTGCCTCAGAGGGCCTTCGGCTTCCTGTGCCTGGCGGAACATCTGAGCCTGCGTTGGTAGACGCTGGGCTAGGGGCCTTACTGCTAATACTGGCCCTCCACTCGGGGTTGCCACCGGAGCTGGCAACGCTGGAAACTGCTGAGCTGGCCCTCCTGGCCTCTGCATCATAGGACAAGTGGAAATACGGTGATCTGCACGACCACACCTCAAACATAAGCTATTCGCTGTCCGGCATACCTCCCTCGTGTGCCCTGCCTTCCCACAGAAAGTACAGCCCTGGGGTGCTCTCTGACGCTGCTGCTGGTTCCTCGGCTGCTGATGCTGAACTGGCGCTGTATTAGTTGACACGGCCGTCCTCCGCGGCACTCCTGCATCATGAATACGTACACCGGGTGCTGGTGCCGATGTTCGCTGCATTGCTCCTCCTCCAACCTGGGAATGAGATCTCTTCTGACCTCCTGTCCTCGATGCCAACCTCTGCTGGGTAAGCTCGTGTCTCCGAGCGGCCGTCAAACAGAGTCAAACGTCTGGTAGTCGTGTCCTTCCACAAGCTGTAATAGTTCTAAATGAAGTCCCTGCTGGAACCTCATAGCTTTCTCTGGCTCCGTTGCCACCATTGCTGGTGCGAAACGGCACAATCTGCAGAACTCTGCTGCATACCCATCTACGGTCTTGCCTGCTTGCTTGAGACTGATGAACTTCTGCTGGAGCTCATATCGAGCTACTACGCCAAAATACTTGGCCTTGAATCTGTCACTGAAGGTGGTCCAACGAACAGGGCATCTTGCACCAACTTCTTCTGAGGCCCACCAGTCGTGGGCAAGATCCTGAAGTACCAGTTTGACCTGATCAACCTTCTCATCATCTGGAACCTTGGCTGCCACAAGAATGGCTTCAATGTCTTGAATCCATGCATCCGCAGTGATGGCATCCTCCGTGCCATCAAAATACCTCGGGTTCAAGCGACGGAACCTTCCTGATGCCCCCGAGTCAACCCTGGTACTCCTCTCAAGAGCTAATTGAATCCCTTGGTTCAGCAACTCATTCTGCTCCTGCTGCCGAGTCTGTTGCTGTTGGTTAGTGACAAGAAACCCCCGGATGATCTCCAGGAGTGCTACGGCATTTGGTACTGCCGTCGCTGCTGGTGCTGCAGGGGTTTCAATAACCTGCGGCTGCACTGCCTCTGGTTCCATTTCTGCTCGTGCCTGCACTGGAGAAGGTTCTCTCCCATGTTGCTGCCCAGTCGAGCCATGCTCTTGCTGCTCTTCCTCATGGGCCTCACCCGCTACTGAGAATGAAGCACCCCTATGGAGAAGAATATAAGATTATCAAGTCTGGATGAGGAAGATTTCGAGGATGCAAGTCAGTTAGAGATCAAGGCAAGGACAGAGAATTCGAAACGGAATTTCAAGGGGAACAAGTTTTGATTGAGACTCCTAATAATTTGCAATACCCCACAAGTCTGAAAAACAGACCTGCATGGGCCACCACTAAAACCTTGTCACGCCCCGGTACCGAAATACGGAGACGGACTAGGCCAGCTACTCCATATGAGGTAAGTAATGTCATACGGCGATCGTGGCTGTCGAGATACTAGGGGGTACATGCTACAATCAAGTCTCCTATGGTCCCACAGAGTTCTACGTCTCAATCAATTCAAATTATATCAGCAATAAATGAACATTAAAGATAAAGCAGTAAGGCGTCCCCGACGCTTCATCAAAATGATCATGAGAGACTAGCTTTATAATTTAGCTATCTCAGAGAGTCAGGAGTACAAAATTATACACAGCTGCAGTCTGTTTAATTATAATTATGTACTGACACAAAATATCAAGTAATCCGGCTAACAGGTGCCGGTGGCTAAACGCCGCAAAAGTATAAGCAGGAGTGGTGGAGAAGAAACCCACTCGAGTCCCCGAACCGCCATGCTCCTAGTATGCACCATGGATGTCAGGGAGGAAGATCGTGTCCTCCGGCTCTACTACGAGATCTGACCAAACAAAACCAGCGGGGTCAGCCCCGAATAGCATGTACCGCCAAAGGGGCACAAGAGTTAAGATTAAAAACCCAGCTAATAGAATGACTGATAATAGTAATACTTATGCTACTATTATAGGGTAGCGCAACATCCTCGAACCCATATGGCACCCTTACAACCAAACAAGGACAAAAGGTGCCGCATGGAGTCGGGACGTGTCGTACTCTATAACTTTCACATAAGTTAAAAAGGTATAAACAATAAAATCTCCTGATCGTGACTTCGGTCGATAGACTATCGCAGCACAATAACCAACCCAACAATCAAACAAGAACATGGGTTGGATCATGTACCATGATAGACCATGTTTCTCTGTCATTCACAGAAGTAGCACTTCACAACCAGAATAAGTCTTCCGTTCATAACTTCGGTCCATAGCCAGTCATAGTACGATAACCAACCCAACAATCAAACAAGAACATGGGTTGGATCACGTACCACAACAGTCCGCTTCCCTCGATTATTCGCGGAAGGTAATAGGATACAAGGAAGTCGTTTTCACGGCCAATCAAGTCTACGAGTTTCTAGTGGGACGAAGTTATCCTCGCGTCATGTTATTAGAAAAATCCTCAGATCGTATCTTTCCAGCAAGGCTAGCCAACCCAGGGGTTCGCGTAGACAGGTGTCATGGAGCACAGGTCCCTCGTGAGGCCACCTTGCCAAGACATGTAATATATAGCAGGAATTAATCGGATACAGTCATCCACTCGTTGCGGACGACATAGTATCCGTGGAGACCAGCCGGCACGCCAAGACAATATCTCAGGGCGGCTGGTGTAACACGATCTCGGGACTCTGCCCTCCCCATGCATCAAGTATATTCAGTTGCCTAGTTTAACCCTAGGTGAAATCTTGGATTTTCATGCTGTGGCCTGCATGATTATCCTCCTAAAGTCGTACTTTAGTACGAGTACCCCAAAGAGGATCCATGTCAATCAGTATGTTAACATGTTCTACCCTCCTTAGTGTAATGCATCATTGCAAATACGCCACGTGGAGTTACGAGTCATTTGTCGAGCATGAACAAGAACTGGAACATTCAGGTACATGTGTCAGGTAGGAACACTTTGTTCTCCGGGGTCACATTAGTGCTCATATCATGCTCGGGACAAAAGGCGTAAGGATATAAAATGGGCATATAATATCTAATAAAATATCAAAAGCATACGCACAACAAGGCAGCGTGGGTGAAAAGTCACGCAGGCTCACACAAGACAGCGTGCGTAAAAAGTCACGCAGGCTTACACAAGGCAGCGTGCGTGAAAAATCATGCAGGCTCAAGGAGAGAGCTGCGTAAAAAGTCACGCAGGCTCAAGGGAAAGAGCAGCGTGAAAAGTCACGCACGCTCCAGGAGAGAGCAGCGTGAAAAGTCACGCAAGCTCAAGGAAGAGGGCTGCGTGAAAAGTCACGCAGGCTCAAGGGAAAGAGCAGCGTAAAAAGTCACGCACGCTACAGGGAGCAGCGTAGGTGAAAAGTCACGCACGCTACGGGAGACATGCTTCCAACAGGAAGCGTACCTAAGTCTGCGTACACAGCGCTAAAGAGCGCGCTTAGCTCAGTGTGCGTGAGCTAAGAAGCTCTGCACACTGCTCACTGTCTTCTCCAAACAGCAAGAACACCATGGCAGAACCCAAAACATCAAAACATCACAACTTGGCCATCCGAACTCCAAATCCGGATTTCCAAAGTTCCATCTTAGGTGAAATGGAATTCTCTTCCACATGGAAGCATCAAAACCCACAAAACTTCAACGAAAATAGATCAAGACTAAGGAAATCCGAAAATAATTAAAACTTAGATCTACAAAAATCAAAGCTTCAAAATAAAAATTTTCAAGTTCTAAACTAGTATAGATTGAGGAGAAGAACATGTTTTGGCAAATAGTTTTGTAAGAAATCATTAGCAAAATTATTGATCCCTCTCTTGAGCAAGTTGGTACTTGCCTTGGTTGGTGGAGGAAGTAAATGAGAAGAAGTAAATGAGAGGAGAGAGAAGGAGAGAAGTTATTATATAGAATTTGAACCCATGGGTTCATGATGAACCAAAGGGTTCATGATGAACCATGGGTGAACCAAGAATAGGTTACCCAAATGAGCCAAAACTGTAGGCCCAAATGCAGAAAATAAATTAGGAAATAATATTTTGTCGAATATTTTTGGGAAATGCATGAAGAAATACTGCATAATAAATATCGTATAAATACAAGGTAAATACAATTTATCGGTTTACGTATTAAAATACGTATTCCAGGATTGGAGAGTGACAACGTATTTTGGGACTGGGACATCACATATGTAAACTGAGTTATCCTGTACCGAGGGGTCTGCTATATAATTTTGTCTCAGAACAAGGACGAAGAGCCTATCATCTTTGGCAAGGTCGAATGTCATCATGACCTCTCTCTCTCCAGCCAAATCGGAACCAGATACTGGTAGATTGCAAATATACCAGTACACCAATCAAGCAAAGTATCTCATCCAGAAGATGGGTTACGAATTAAAAAGCGGTAAGGGCTTGAACTATGGGAAAGGTCGACGTCTTCCCCTACGACTTCCAATTCCAAAAGGGAAGTCAGAAGATTACTATCACCACACTCGACGGGGGGTAGGCTATGTCACACCACAGACAATTCCGGAGAGTTTAGTGGCTGAAGAGGTCGTGCACTCTCATTCATCTTAAGCTTCAACTTGGGACTTCGGCACCAACATTGGCCCAATCTTCAGGAAAGTGTTGTCAATCAACATGACATCCGCACATCCTCCAAAAGAAGAAGATGACGATCAGACAATAGAGTTCTTCGAGGAAGAACCCTGGGCTCAACTCTTAGGAGCACAATGGGAATCTCACTTCAAACTACGAGAACCTTCTACCGAAGATGAAGTCGAGCAAATCGGCTTAGGGGATGAATGCGTGCCTAAACCCATCTTCATCAGCAAAAGCTTTGCAGGGGCATATCGTGTATCCTGTAACGCCCCAGTTCCAAAATACGTAGGACTAGAAACGTAAACATACCAGCCGTATAATAAATATACGTAAGCTGTAAAATGCAGTAGATCCATAACTAATCTCATCCACACAAAAATAAATGAATAAAAGATATCATATAATGATAATGAACTGTCTTGATACAATATGTTGGACGGAGACAAATCCACTACCAACAAGTAAAGGATAAATACATGAGAAAAGAAATAATTTTGGTGAGCGAAGCGAAGACAATCAAAGTGCAATCATCCTCGAAGAAATGGAGATGGTCACGGCTAAGCTAGAGCACCTACGAAAGACAAGAGCACACACCTGGAGAGATAACCAGGTCCTCAGAGGGACGTAACAAGACACATAATATCATGCCATATAAACTGAATAAATACTGCTCAAATAGATAAGTCAATTGAATTATAACATGGTCCAATATGCACCTATTGAACAAGCGTACCATCCTCCTAACCAAACAAGGACAGGAGATGGTAAACTAATTCACGGTGATGTATCTTTCCATGCTAAGAATCCAATATGGTATCCGGACCCCAACAAGGTTCAATACCTTCTTATCGAAGTAGTAAGTCACACCTACAACCAAACAAGGACAAGATGTGACGAACTAATCCGTGACAAGTTATTGTTCTAAGCCACGGTCAGATACAAGTACCCAAAACAAAAGTACTCGTACCTAACGGATAAAGGTAGCCTACCGTTCTAAGTGTAATGTAGTTAAGAACAATCCTTTCTACGCATGGACCCTGGCTGAATAGGATCGACATAGTCCCCCCTTGGGGCACTAGAGGCCCAATCAATAAGAGCATGACGTTTCGCAGAATCGTCAGTGGCCGTCAATAATCATGGATCAACAACCCCGTATCTCCAGCGGAGAATCCGGGTCACAAGGGAAAGTGCATCGAAGCCCATACGCTAAGGAATTGTCCTCCCCACCCAATGTCTACTCTGTTGTATCCACAACAGTAAACCTCTATAACCGCTAAGTCAAACTAAGCATGCAACCTCTATTAGCGGTTATTCCTGTCGTACGGCTTGTACGTACTGGTGGCCAGCCAATCACGCACTTCTGTGTCCTATATGCGACACACAACTTCGTGTTACAACGTGTCAAGGCCAATGAATACAACACACAAGATGGTCCCTTAAATCTAGGTTTAATGTGAGAAAAATAATACATAACAGGAAATATAAATGAACAGTAGTTCTAACAGGTTATGCCATGTATCACAGTTTATTTTACATAAAGAAAATAAATAATGCATGAAATATGAGCTAAAATAAATAAACAGCAAATGGCAAGGTATCTTGCCTGGTAGGACGTCTGGTGTATTGCAATGATCAAGCTGGCATGAACCGTGACTTCGGTGCAACAACTGTGCAAGAAGACCTCTGATGGTGGCCGGACAGTTCCATTAGGTCCGGGATGGTTAGAATATTTAAGGTCGATATAGGGTAGTCTAGAATTGGTGAGGGAATATGAGTAATGGAATTTAGTTATGGACAAGGATTTATAACCGAAGAAATTTGAGAAAATAATAATAATACATATACTTATTAAAAATATTCGTAATGCTTCGAAATATATTCTATTAGTTAAAATAATTAAACACTTGAAATCAGAAAAAAAAAATCTTTTTAAGGCAAAAACTCAAAATTTGTTAAAATAGGATTTCGAGTTAGAAAATATATACAACTTTTATAAGTGGCTAATATAATAATACATCAAATATAAAATTTGAAATTATATATGTCACCAACCCCATACATTTTTTTAATTGATTTTGAAAACTGTATCTAGTAAAATAGTATAAATAAATATATTTTGGTTAAAAGCTTGTTTTAAAGCACCACACAATACTACAATAAAGCTTTAGCCTCTAAGCTAAATATCATATTTTTTAGAATAGCTAGAAAATACAATAATTTTAACCTTAATTTTTCAAAGTACTATTTTTAGACTGAAGAGCCATAAATTATTTTGACAAAATGATATCATGCTATTATATATAGACTATCACTAATATTAGTAGTAATTTGTAAGAATATATATAATACTAATACTGAACAAAATCTTAGTCAACTGTAAAAATAAAGAATAATAATAGTTCTAATAATAATAATAATAGTAGTAATAATAAACAAAATAGTTAAAATAGTAAAACAGTACTTAATAATAATAATAATAATAATAATAATAATAATAATAATAATAATAATAATAATAATAATAATAATAATAATAATAATAAATAAAATAGTTAATATAGTAAAACAATGGTTAACAGTAATAATAATAATAATAATAATAAAAATAATAATAATAATAATAATAATAATAATAATAATAATAATAATAATAATAATAATAATAATAATAATAATAATAATAATAATAATTCGACAGTTGTCTCCTTTCCTTCTCGTTTCACGAGAGGAAGTCAGCTGTCAGCACAATACACAAAAAACCAACAAAAAAAACAACAGAAAGAATAAAAACAAAAAAAAAAACAAAAAAAAGGAGAGCAGCAAGAATATTTCATGGGAACCCAGTAAAAGAGGGAAGGAAGACTGAGGAAAGAGAGGAGTGAAGAACCGTGAGCGGAGGGGGTCTTGGCTAGGGCTCGGTGCGGGGAGCCGGAGGCGCGGAGAGGAGGGTGGCCGGCGATGGACTGTGCGGGGAGGACAGTGGAGAGGCGGAGGGCGATCGGAGCTGGGGTCGTCGGGGCTTGGCGCGGGCGGAGGAGAAGCGGCGGTCAGAAGAGGGTTTTGGCTGGGGCTCGGCCGGACGAAGGGGTGTGTAGGCCGGAGAGAACCCGGCGCTGGCGTGGCGTTCGACGGCTGGGCGCCGAACTCGCCGACGGAGAGGGGTTCGAGGGCTATGCGGCTAGCGGCTAGGGTAGTCGGCCACGGTGGTCGCGGCGGTCGGGAAGGGGCGATCGTGGTGGCGGAACAGAGGGTCTTCACCGGCGCGAGGAGACGCATGCGGCGGGGGAAAGGGCACGGCGAGGAGGTCGCGGGTCAGGTCGGCGTCGCCTATGGATCTGACGTCGGAGCCCTCGACTATGGCGGAGGAACACCGGAAAGCTACTCCGGGACGCGGATCAGAGATCCAAGAGGAACGGGCTGTCGCGCCGATGGCAAGGAAGAAGGCGGAGGCGGGGCGACGGCTCGAGTCGGGCGGTGATGGATAGGTAAGTGGCGGTGGCGGTGATTGTTATTTTACTTTATTTATTTTTTTGGAGAAATTTTTGGGTTTTCCGGCGGATGGCCGATTTTTGGTGGTGGTTTCGGGTGGGTCGGCCGGTCGCGGTGGCGGTAACTGTGTTTGGTGTTAAGGGACGACCGGGGTGGTGGTGGTACTAATGGTGGTGGTGATGTCGATGATGGTGGATGCAACAGACGTGGGTGGCGGAGGTGAAGTCGGAGGTGGGGCGGCGGAGATGCCGAGGCGTTTAGGAGTCTATGTTTGCTGGTGGCTGTGGATGTCGGATCAGGGTGGTGATGGTGTGTTTGGGGTCGGAGATGGGCCGCCGAGGGGGAAGGGAACTGTGGCTAGGTGGTTTAATGTAGGTGGTACGGGTGGCTGGACGGGATACGGTGGTGGACGGAGCAGTAACTATGTTTAGGATTTTTATTTTGGTTGTATGTGTCGGGGTGTATCCGACACAAGGGATACAATGTATATGTATATATATTGGAATAAGAACGGGGAGGGGACACGGACACGGGCACGATGCACGACACGTTTTGTAGATGGTAGAAATATTTGTTGATGTGAATTATGGAGAAATTAATAAAAGTTGGAGGAGTACCTGCCTATTTATAGGATGTGAAAATTCCCAATTGGATAAGAATTATAATTCATTTAAACCCAATTTAGATAATTCCTAATTTAATTTAAAATCAATCAATCCAATCCAAATATAAATCAAATTTAAATCTAATTAAATTTTTAGTTTAAAAATCAAATGGGATAAATCAAATTACAAATATTTATCTATTTAAATAATTCCATAAATTCAAATTAAGATTTAAATGCCACAATAATTTCAAAATATATTTTCTAAAATACTAATAATATTAATTTCAAAAATTACATTAAAAATAAACTAATAAATAATTATAAATATATATGTATGCACAAATAATTATGTCTTTCCTAGTATACCATAAAATATTATTTATGATTAATAACTGCTAAAAATAAAAAGGCTTTTTACAGCAAGAATAATAATTGTATATAATATTTTGAAAGGGTATAATAAAATAGAAAAAAATATTTTTCTAAAATATGTACGCTCGCACATATTCGCACTCGACGAGCAAGAAAATAAAATTTTGTGCGCGTCGTACAATATGACTACGCGACGTACAATACAAAATAAAAAAAATTAAAATCAGTACCAAAATCGATAAAAATATAGTATAAATTTAGGAATTTTACATCCTACCCAACTTAAAAGAATTTCGTCCTCGAAATTTAGAATTTGTAGAGGGTGAGAAGACACAAGGGAGTATCGATGGGAAACAATCGATAACAAATCATGCCGTAAGAGATCACGATCTAGATCATAGAAAAATAATACGGTATGGTCACGGGTAATGAATGAGGGTCACGATTAAGAGAACGAAATAGATTCACTTAAATTAAACGATTATAGGGTCTTGATAGGGCCGAGTAGTTTGGGATGAAGATATAGCAACATCGAGTGAGAATGGTCATAGTCGATGGAAAGGTTAGAGGAAGTTCTAGTATGACGCTTTCGTCCTCCTAAAATAGGTGAGGGCGAAGCAATATAGAGTTTGAAGGAGGCATTATCGAATACGAATACGTGATTCAAGGACGACCGAAAAAATTTCAAAAGGAGTTGCCAAGGCAGTCGCGGATGGGACTGTAGAGGACAAGTTTAGCTATGTCCCCATCCACGTAGAACGATAGATAAAAGCGAACCAAAGTGCACTCGGTTGGTCAGACCATTATGTACCGGTTCTGATAGACAATATGTTAGTGGGGTACCTCCATTAACATATATGTCACGAACAAGCTTGGTAAAAGGCTAAGCTTGCAAAAACTAGGATACATTAGCATCATTAGTCTAGATAGTAAAATATAGACACGATAATAGATGAATAAAAATAAATATGAATAGTATAAGAGTCATAAGGATCTAAGTCTTGTTTATTCCTATACCATCATTCTACGGTTTTATTGACCAAGGCTTGGTTGACCAAATGGGTTAACTTCCTCTAGTCTCTATGGTATAGATAATACCATTTGTATTCCCTTAATGGTCAAGGGTGTGTGGGGTATTCTACCCAACTTAAAGAATTAAGCTAAGGGTGTTTAGGGAATCTAACTAGTAGGGTAAATCTCTAGCAAGCACGAAGGGAAGATAAGAATAATGATAGGAGGAATCAAGCAAGATGCAATTGATGAGTCGGCCGAATATGGAATCGAGGAAAAAGGTCAAGTATATGGATGAGATCCTAGACTTCTAATCCTATTCGCAGGCTTGTTTGGTACGGTAAAGTAACCAAACAATTTATCTTGACCTGTATGGGCCACCACAAAAACATGTAACGTCCCAGTCCCAAAATACGTAGGACTAGGAACGTAAACATGCCAGCCGTATAATAATTATACGTAAGCTGTAAAATGCAGTAGATCCATAACTAATCTCATCAACACAAAATAAATAAATAAAAGTAATCATATAATGATAATGAATTATCTTAATACAATATGTTGGGCGGAGACAAATCCACTACCAACAAGTAAAGGATAAATATATGAGAAATGAAATAATTTTGGCGAGCGAAGCGAAGACGACCAAAGTGCAATCATCCTCGAAGAAATGGAGATGGTCACGGCTAAGCTAGAGTACCTGCGAAAGACAAGAGCACACACCTGGAGAGATAACCAGGTCCTCAGAGGGACGTAACAAGACACATAATATCATGCCACATAAACTGAATAAATACTGCTCAAATAAATAAGTCAATTGAATTATAACATGGTCCAATACGCACCTATTGAACGAGCGTACCATCCCCCCAACCAAACAAGGACAAAAGATGGTAAACTAATTCACGGTGACGTATCTTTCGATGCTAAGAATCTAATATGGTATCCGGACCCCAACAAGGTTCAATACCTTCTCATCGAAGTAGTAAGTCAGACCTACAACCAAACAAGGACAAGATGTGACGAACTAATCCGCGACAAGTTATTGTTCTAAGCCACGATCAGATACAAGTACCCAAACCAAAAATACTCGTACCTAACGGATAAAGGTAGCCTACCATTCTCAGTAAAATGTAGTTAAGAACAATCCTTCCTACGCATGGACCCTGGCTGAATAGGATCGGCATAGTCCCCCATTGGGGCACTAGAGGCCCAATCAATAAGAGCATGACGTTCCGCAGAATCGTCAGTGGCCGTCAGTAATCATGGGTCAACAACCCCGTATCTCCAGTGAGAATCTGGGTCACAAGGGAAAGTGCATCGAAGCCCATATGCTAAGGAATTGTCCTCTCCGCCCAATGCCTACTCTGTTGTATCCACAATAGTAAACATCTAAAACCGCTAAGTCAAACTAAGCATGCAACCTCTATTAGCGGTTATTCCTATCACACGGCTTGTACCTACTGGTGACCAGCCAATCATGCACTTCCGTGTCCTATATGCGACACACAACTTCGTGTTACAACGTGTCAAGGCCAATGAATGCAACACACAAGGTGGTCCCTTAAATCTAGGTTTAATGTGAGAAAAATAATACATAGCAGAAAATATAAATGAACAGTAGTTCTAACAGGTTATGCCATGTATCACAGTTTATTTTGCATAAAAAATAAATAATGCATGAAATATGAGCTAAAATAAATAAACAGCAAATGGCAATGTATCTTGCCTGGTAGGACGCCTGATGTATTGCAATGATCAAGCTGGCATGAACCGTGACTTCGGTGCAACAACTGTGCAATGAGACCTCTGATGGTGGCACGGACAGTTCCACTAGGTCCGGGATGGTTAGAATAGTTAAGGTCGACATAGGGTAGTCTAGAATTGGTGAGGAAATAGGAGTAATGGGATTTAGTCATGGACAAGGATTTATAACCGAAGAAATTTGAGGAAATAATAATAATACATATACTTATTTAAAATATTCGTAATGCTTCGAAATATATTCTATTAGTTAAAATAATTAAACACTTGAAATCAGAAAAAAATCTTTTTAAGGCAAAAATTCAAAATTTGTTAAAATAGGATTTCGAGTTAGAAAATATATACAACTTTTATAAGTGGCTAATATAATAATACATCAAATACAAAATTTGAAATTATATATGGTCACCAACCCCATACATTTTTTTAATTGATTTTGAAAACTGTATCTAGTAAAATAGTATAAATAAATATATTTTGGTTAAAAGCTTGTTTTAAAGCACCACACAATACTATAATAATGCTTTAGCACTTAAGCTAAATATCATATTTTTGAGAATATAGCTAGAAAATACAATAATTTTAACCTTAATTTGTCAAAGTACTATTTTTAGACTAAAGAGCCATAAATTATTTTGACAAAATGATATCATGATATTATATATAGAATACACTAATATTAGTAGTAATTTGTAAGAATATATATAATACTAATACTGAACAAAATCTTAGTCAACTGTAAAATAAAGAATAATAATAGTTCTAATAATAATAATAATAATAGTAGTAATAATAAACAAAACAGTTAAAATAGTAAAATTGTGCTTAATAATAATAATAATAATAATAATAATAATAATAATAATAATAATAATAATAATAATAATAATAAACAAAATAGTTAAGATAGTAAAATAGTGGTTAACAGTAATAATAATAATAATAATAAATAATAATAATAATTCGACAGTTGTCTCCTTCCTTCTCGTTTCACGAGAGGAAGTCAGCTGTCAGCACAATACACAAAAAACCAACAAAAAAAATAAGAGAAAGAATAAAAACAAAACAAAAAAAATAAAAAAACCAAAAAAACAAAAGGAGAGCAGCAAGAATATTTCGTGGGAACCCAGTAAAAGAGGAAGGGAAGAGTGAGGAAAGAGAGGAGTGAGGAACCGTGAGCGGAGGGGGTCTTGGCTGGGGCTCGGTGCAGCAGAGCCGGAGGCGCGGAGAGGAGGGTGGCCGGCGATGGACTGTGCGGGGAGGACAGTGGAGAGGCGGAGGGCGATCGGAGCTGTGGTCGTCGGGGCTTGGCGCGGGCAGAGGAGAAACGACGATCGGAAGTTGGTTTTGGCGGGGGCTCGGCCGGACGGAGGGGTGTGTGGGCCGGAGAGATCCCGGCGCTGGCGCGGCGTTCGTCGGCTGGGCGCCGAACTCGCCGGTGGAGAGGGGTTCGAGGGCTATGCGGCTAGCGGCTAGGGCAGTCGGCCACGGTGGTCACGGCGGTCGAGAAGGGACGATCGTGGTGGCGGAACAGAGGGGCTTCACCGGCGCGAGGAGACGCACGCGACGGAGGGAAGGGCACGGCGAGGAGGTCGCGGGTCAGGTCGGCGTCGTCTATGGATCAGAGGTCGGAGCCGTCGACTCCGGCGGAGGAACACCGAAAAGCTACTCCGGGACACGGGTCAGAGATCCAAGAGGAACGGGCTATCACGCCGATGGCAAGGAAGAAGGCGGAGGCGGGGCGACGGCTCGAGTCGGGCGGTGGTGGATAGGTAAGTGGCGGTGGCGGTGATTGTTATTTTACTTTATTTATTTTTTGGAGAAATTTTTGGGTTTTCCGGCAGATGCCAATTTTTGGTGGTGGTTTCGGATGGATCGGCCGGTCGCGGTGGCGGTAACTGTGTTTGGTGTTAAGGGACGACCGGGGTAGTGGTGGTACTAATGGTGGTGGTGATGTCGATGATGGTGGATGCACGAACGTGGGTGGCGGAGGTGAACTCGGAGGTGGGGCGGCGGACATGCCGAGGCGTTTAGGAGTCTATGTTTGCTGGTGGCTGTGGATGTCGGATCGGGGTGGTGATGGTGTGTTTGGGGTCGAAGATGGGCCGCCGAGGGGGAAGGGAACTGTGGTTAGGTGGTTTAGTGTAGGTGGTATGGGTGGCTGGACGGGATACGATGGAGGACGGAGCAGTAACTAGGTTTAGGATTTTTATTTTGGTTGTATGTGTTGGGGTGTGTCCGACACAAGGGATACAATGTATATGTATATATATTAGAATAAAAACGGAGAGGGGACACGGACACGGGCACGATGCACGACACGTTTTGTAGATGGTAGAAATATTTGTTGATGTGAATTGTGGAGAAATTAATAAAAGTTGGAGGAGTACCTGCCTATTTATAGGATGTGAAAATTCCCAATTGGATAAGGATTAGGATTTATTTAAACCCAATTTAGATAATTCCTAATTTAATTTAAAATCAATCAATCCAATCCAAATATAAATCAAATTTAAATCTAATTAAATTTTTAGTTTAAAAATCAAATGGGATAAATCAAATTACAAATATTTATCTATTTAAATAATTCCATAAATTCAAATCAAGATTTAAATGCCACAATAATTTAAAAATATATTTTCTAAAATAATAATAATATTAATTTTGAAAATTACATTAAAAATAAACTAATAAATAATTATAAATATATATGTATGCACAAATAATTATGTTTTTCCTAGTATACCATAAAATATTATTTATGATTAATAACTGCTAAAAACAAAAAGGCTTTTTACAGCAAGAATAATAATTGTATATAATATTTTGAATGGGTATAATAAAATAGAAAAAAATATTTTTCTAAAATATGTACGCTCGCACATATTCGCACTCGACGAGCAAGAAAATAAAATTTCGTGCGCGTCGTACAATATGACTACGCGACGTACAAGACAAAATAAAAAAATTTAAATCAGTACCAAAATCGATAAAAATATAGTAGAAATTTAGGGGTTTTACATATCCTTAGTTCAACTTGTCAGGGAATACATCGACGTCTTCGCCTGGAGCTATAAAAACATGTCAGGTTTGGACCTGTAAGTCACAATGTACAAGCTTAACATCTTAGCTAACGCTAAGCCTGTTAAGCAGCAGCAACGACGCTTTTGTCCTAGCATCATGTATTCCATTGAGAAAGAAGTGGATAAACTCATAAACATCAGATTTATTTGTGAGGAGCAATATCCAGACTGGGTGGTTAACATCTTTTCTATTACTAAAAATAATAGAAAGATCCGAGTCTGCCTCGACTTTAGGGACCTCAACTCTGCCTGTCCAAAGGATGAGTTTTTCCTTCCGATCACCGATGTAATGATCGACAACACCCGTGGCTTTGAATACATGTCCTTCATGGATGGATATTCGGGATAACCTGATCAAGATGTTCTTGGACGACGAGAAGCACAGGTCATTTAGAACTCCAAAAAGGGTTTATTGCTACATAGTGATGCCCTTTGGCTTGAAGAATGCAGGTGCAACATACCAGCGAGCTATAAATACTATCTTTCGCAAACATCTTTGTAAGACAGTTGGATGTTATGTTGATGTCATCGCTGTCAAAAGCCGTCAGAGATGGGATCACCTACAAGATCTGAGGACGGTCTTTGATCTTATGCGGGCCCACCAGCTCAAGATGAACCACGCTAAATCTTTTTTGGGGTTTCCAGTGGCAAATTCTTGGGTTTTATTATCACTGCAAAGGGTATCCACGTTGACCCTGAAAAGACCAAGGTTATCCTTGACATGAGCCCTCCAAAGAACCTGAGAGAACTTCGAGGCCTACAAGGATGTCTCGCATACATCCGAAGGTTTATAGCAAATCTTTTCGAACGATGCCAATCCTTCACCAAGCTTATGAAGAAGGGAGTCTCTTACATCTGGACGGAGGAGTGTCAGAAGGCGTTTGACGATATCAAGGCCTATCTCATAAATCCCCTAATTATGGTAGAACCAATTGCGGGCAACCCTTCTTGCTCTATGTCGGTGCAGTGGATCATTCTCTCGGCGCCTTACTGGCTCAGAATAATGATGCAGGCTACGAACAAGCTATCTACTACTTAAGCAGGACAATGATCGGGGCCGAGCACCAGTTTTCATGTTCCACTCCCGCTGTTCGGTATGCGAGTATGTGTCCAAGTCCAGCCTATGCCGCAGTGTCGGCGATAGTATGCTATCTAGCCTGCAATAAAACAAGTGCTCAAAAATAATAATCTTTATTTGCTCATTCCCAAAACTAAATCTATTTACAACATTCAAGTTTTATATTTAAAAAAAATACAAGTCTCACAAAAATTGAATACAACTAACAATATTTCTATCAAGTAGTCTTCTAGGGTTGTCCTTCACTATACTTGTATCCTCCAAAGATCCAATGCAAAGAGTAGCTACGATTATCTAAAAAATGTTGGTTTCTATTCAGGAATTGAATAAACACACATATGACAGGTTATTCAAAACATGATAGAACTTGCAAAACATGAGAATAGCATATTAGAATTTAAACTAGAATTAAAACGACATCATGGTATAGGAGGATACAGGAACAAGCAACTCTATAATAAAATATAGCAACATGGCATGTGATAAAGAAAAACATGATGAAATAAGTGAAACAACATCTATCTACGTGAGTTGAAATATCCTGTTCGACATATGAATGACTAAGGGGTAAATTCGACCAACCGTACGTATCGTGTGCTGCTGCTAGCATTCATGATTAGCCAATATGATGGAAAGGATCGTTCAAACATCTACTAAGATATTTTTCCGTCCGACTAGTACTCATAGACTCAAACACGTCACAAGCACGATAATCATATGAATGGTAGTTACGAAATATAGCATGTAGGGTTCCATGATACTAACCTCGTGTAATCAGAGTGTCATTAATGCAAGAAAAGCATATATATAATATATGATAGAAAAACTATCAGGAATTGAAAGCAATCAGTATATGTACTTGCCTGGGGTCCTTAGCTGATGAAACCGATAGTACCATTGGGTCCAGAACCGTCTGATTGGCTAGGGTCGATATGAATGATTTCTGAATTCGTAAGAAAGTATGGAAGTATGATTAATTACGATCAGGGATAATCTAGGAGAGAATTGACTTAGAGGAAGATAATCCGCAATAAATCGTATATATTCCATTTTAGAAGATATTTTTATAATACCAATATAAACTTTATTAAAAGAACCATTAATAATTTTTAGGCTAATTTACAACATGATACCCTTAACTATCATAGTTTTTCAACTTGATACCCTCAACTTTTATAGGTACTAACTTGATACCCAAAAAAATTTGGACCAATTGCCCCTTCCATCTCCCCCAAACCCTTCCTCTATCTCCGGCTATGGGTGGCAGCGGACCGGCGGTACGAGCAGTCGTCGCCGCGCGGGACAGTACGCGTCGATGCTTGGGGCAGCCGGAGGGAGGGGGTAGAGGTGGTGGTCGTCGGTGTGGGAAGGGGGGTGGTCGCCGGTTGGGGGCGGGTAGGGGGTGGTCGGGGCGGCGACGGGTAGTAAGGGTGGTCGTCGATGGAGGAGTGGAGGGGTGTAGGAAGTAGCAGCCGGGAGGGGAGGGGAGGGGAGAGTAGATTAGGAATACTTTTTTTTTGGTATCAAGTTAGAAATATAAGTTGAGATAAGGTATTAAGTTAGTACCTATAAAAGTTGAGGGTATCAAGTTGAAAAACAATGATAATTGAGGGTATCAAGTTAGAGTTTAGCCTAATTTTTATAACTATAGAAAATATTTATTCAAAAGAAAGCAAAAAGCCCAACGTCAATTCATGATAACTTATTTAAGCAAAGCCAAACATAGTAAATTAGTATACCAAAGAAAACTTTTATTTTAACTACTGGGCTTAGGCCCATTAACTATATACTATTAAGCCTATTGGTTTTATAAGCCTGTTCTTAATAACCCAAAATATGTATATAATATAGCAATATTAATAAATTTAATGGTAGGAAAATACAATGATAATATTTATAGGTTAAGAGTCATGTATTTAAAATACCATAAATAATATATTTTAGGTCCAAAATTCCAATATAATATATAGTTACAATATAAGTTTAGAAAATATTATAGGTATATATCATCAAAATAAAAACAATAATACTAATAGTAATAATAACAGCATTTCCACATTCTTAGTTCAAACTATATTTTAATTTAATAATTTTTAGGAAATTATTGAATATAAGTTTTATCAAATAAAATACTATAAATAATACATGGTTTTTATAACAATAATAACTATATATATATATATATTTTTTTTAACAATAATAACTATATATATATATATATATATATATATATATATATATATATATATTTTATAACAATAATAACTATATATATATATATATAGTCGCCCCCCCTCCAACCGGCCATGAACGACTTCAATTCCTTCATGTTTCAAGCTAACTTACACCATCTCCCCTACTCCGGCAACACCTTCACCTGGTGCAACATGCAAGAAGGAGATCGTCGCCAATACTCCCGCCTGGACCGCGACCTTATGGACAACTAGTTGTCTGACATGAACCTCATATCCAACCTCTCCCATCTCAACTCCACCGAGTCAGACCACTCTCCTCTTCTCATTGAGATCAGCAACAACCCTAACCCTATCAAAAAACCTTTCAGATTCTTGGACTTCTGGAGATATCACCCACAATTCTAGAACATTGTTGCTAACGCCTGGAGGTCGGCGGACAACCCGAACCCCCTCATCTGAGTAGCCATGAGACTTAAGGCTACTAGGAGCGCCCTCACCTGTTGGAGTAAATTCGCGTTTGACAACATCTTCCAAGAGATTAAGGCAGCAAAGGACGACGTTAATCATGCCGAGACGAGGTTCACTTCGGACCGTTCCGCAGAATCCCGAGCCACGCTCAATCTTAACAAGGCCATCCTCAAATCTCGTATGAAAGTGGAGATAGAATTCTGGAAGCAGAAAGCAGGTTATCTTGGGATACCGAAGGCGACAACAATTTGGCCTTCTTCCACGCCTACATCAGGGGACGCAGGCATCAGCTCACCCTTCATGAAATCTCCAACGAGAACAATATGCTCCTCAAAGATCAGTGGAGCATTCAGACGGCTGTCACCAACTTCTACTCCAACCTATTCACCAAAGACACCGTGGTCAATGATGAGATATTCCTGGCCAAGGTGGCCCTCATCATCGAAGAGCAGGACAATCATCAGCTAGTTATCCCTCCATCTGCAAATGAAGTTAAGTCCGCGGTCTGGGCCCTGGACGAACATAGCGCCCCTGGACCGGACGGATTCTCCGAAGTTTTCTTCCGGTCCTGTTGGAACATCATTCGGACTGACGTCTATCTACACCCTGGCAGTTTTCTCTCCACCATTGAAGGTTCTCTCCTCCCTGGAGGCCCTCTTTGCCAAATTCTTCTGGGGTCACCAAGATGGCAAGGATAAGCATCACTGGGCCAGCTGGGACACGGTGGCCAAACCCACGGACGAGGGATGCCTCGAGTTTATTAAATTATCTCACATCGTCGATGCCAGCTCAATAAAATTATGGTGGAAGCTCAGATCACATATTTCTATCTGGACGCAGTTCATACAACGTGACAGCCGAAGCCAACAGTTGATCCTCCGTATCCTGGCGTCGCATTCTCAACGGCCGTCAGCTTGCCGAACCCCTCATCCGCTTGCGCCTCGGCACCGGAGATTCATCGCCCAGCCTAGAATGGTGGATTAGCAACAAAATCTATCAGTTGTCCCCGACCGCCCTTCCTTACTACACGATCAAGGATCTCTAGGACCCAGCTGCGGGATGGAGATGGGAGCAGATCAGAGATTGGATCGGGCAGGAGGCGACGTTAGAGCTAGACTCCGCTGATATCAGGATCAACGATCTCCAGACAAATGGATTTGGACCCCCAACATCGGAGGAGAGTTCTCGATGGCCTCCATCAGGCGGGAGGTAGGGAATGGTGGCATGCTTGCCCCACTGATCGCACCTTTTTGGCAATCATGCATCCCCAATAAGTGCTCTTTTTTGATCTGGAGATCTCAACGGAGGAAGCTTTCGACCGACAATTCCCTCACCTCCATCGGTTACAGCCTTGCTTCTAGTTGCCATTGCTGCACCTCTCACTATCCTGAAATAGCGGAACACATCCTTCTCTCCGAAGATCTTACTAATTTGATCTGGCGCGACCTCTCCCGTCACCGTAGGAAGAGGCATCGGCCCGGGGGCTTCAACAATCTCCTAGCTAACTGGGGAGACTCCAACAGCTATCAGATCGCTGCAGCCACAGGTATATGGGTTCTCTGGAAGAATTGGAACAAATTCAGGTACGAAGGTCATCAATTCAACCCTGATCAACTCACCCGCGAAGTCCGTCGTCAAATTCTTAAAATCAGGAACCGATGCTCCCACTCCCCGGAGCACTTTCGGCAGGCCTGGAGCTAGCCTCGCTTTGGCGCTCCCCCTTGGGCTGGATAGTATTGTTTCGTTTTGCTGTTTCTCCGCGCTTGACGTGCTTACTTGTATAGGCTTCGGCATTTTGCGCCTGATACATCAATAAAGGTTCCTTTATATATATATATATATATATTAAAACATAATCTTAAGGCCAAATGAAACTCTAAAATATATTTGTATAATTAGAAGGCCAAAATAATATGCATTCTGTTAAAGGACAATAGTCCATATTATAATGTATTTAGGAAAATTATTTATAATTTTTTTTTGAAAATAATTATAATACTTGAAACTCTAAATGTTTTGAAAACATAGGAATATCCTTTTAGGCTAATTCAAGTTTCGTAAAATACAAGTTTAGGTCAAAACTACAGTTGGAAAATATCTAGAATTACTATAATAATATTAATGAAAATAATAATACTAATAACAATAATGATAATAATAATAAAAACAACAACAACAATAATAATAATAATAACAATAATATGCTACATACTTATATACATAAAAATATATTGATACATACAGTAAAAGGAACAATAGCAATTTTTACTACTTCTATACCATTCCCTGTGTGATTCCAATAAAGTATACTTGAATTCTCTTCCTCTTCCACTGACCTCGAAACGAGGCAGCCCATGAAAGCAACTGTGAAAAGAAAGAGAGAGTGGTGGAGTGAATTAAAAGGGAGAGAGGGAAATTCGAGTGGGAGAGATCAAGAGAGGGGAGGATAAAAAGGAAACTTATAGAGGGTTTTCGGAGGGCTGGCTCGGTCGCAGTCGCTGGCCGTTCTAGATAGAGACACGGCTATGCGATCAAGACTATGGCGCGGTAGCAGTCCCACTATGGCGGACGGGAGGCGTGATGGTCGGCCATGGAAGGCGGCGTCCAGGCCACCCGCGAGCGGAGCACGCGATCGATTTGGCGCACATTGGGCGGAGATGCGGCGGAGGTCGCGAAGAATGGTGGCGACTGGCCACGGTGCGGAGAGCGGTGCTGTGTACCCCACGGGGTGGTCGGGTGCGGATGCCGGCAAGGCACGGCGTGGACCCTTGTGGAGACACGTGATTGGGTGAGTGTTCAGAAGTTTCCTCTTGGCTTTCTTTTCTTTCTGTGTTGGTGGTTGGGTGTGGTTGTTGGGACGTCCGTGTCGGCTTGTCGATACGGACACGGTAATTGGATTGGGGGTCCGGTTTGTCGGACATGAAATTTGATTATAATTTGTAATATGGTGGAATAAGGTGGATTGGACATGGGACACACGAGTCAGGACACGGTTTGGGTTGTCGAAGCATGAGGTTTGATCGGGCAAGAAATAGTGGTGGTTGGGTTCTTGTATTGGTGGTGGTGGTATCGTTGAAAAGTTTATAGGGTTGGGAGATGACGGAGTCAATTGCTACTCCCTACATATATGTATATATATGTTTTGATCTTTATGGGAAGAGATAGGAGGAGTTCTGTTCGAATTGTTCTATAGAGATTTGAATAGGATTATGAGTAATCTTTCAAATGTTTCAAACATGGGTAATCAGATTTGAATGGGAGAGGGAGGTCGTTCCCTGCTTTTTATTTGAATTGATTTTATTAACAGAAAACCCCCCTCTTGTAACTTCAGTTGCAAAACTCCCTTTAGTTTAAATTAAAATAAACCTTTACAATAAATTAATCTTATCAAAGCCTCTTAATACCAATTTAAATTAATACTTGATATTATCAAGTAATTTAAATTATAGAATTTTGATCTATATCAATTTGATGACAAGCATAACAATTAAAAATAATATTGAATATTTAACAAATAAATTAAAACATACAAATTCAAATATTTCATAATTAATTAGATAATACTCTATCTCATCGAGATAATATAAATTATAGAAATTCAAATCTTTTCAAATATTACTTATCATATTCAAATATAACATTTAAATTAAAATCAATCTAATCATAATCCACTAATCAATTAAAACCAATCTTAATTCAAGTAATATTGATATTATCAACTACAATATTTAGTATTTATCAAATAACATATTTTTAAATTAAAACGATAACAGATTATCTCTATAAATGATATTCGGCAAAAACTTATTTTTATTAATCAAAATTCCTATAATATATTTATAATTTTTAAAATAATTTTTGAAATTAATATTTAATAAAATCTGAAGTAGTAGCTAAACATCTTTTATAATTCTAAATAAAATATTTCTATTCAGCACTCTCAAAATTTTTAGTTTAAAACTCATTTTTGATTAAAAAAAGAATTAATCAAAAAATTCTCTTTAAACACAATAATTAAAATAAATAAATTAAAATTAAAATTAAAAAATTGGAAAGAGGAGTTACAAATCTATCCACCTTAGAAAATTTTCGTCATCGAAGTTTCGAAGGATAGGACTAGGCACTATTAAGAGTATAATTAAAAAAAATAATACGATTCAAAATTAGAGAAGCGTAGCGGATTGAATCGAAACTTTAAGAAAGGATGCGCTTTGGCACGATCCAGAATATTCAAAATGGTTGTCACGATTAAATTTTTATTTAAGGATGATCAAGGAATTCGGTTTAGCACGATTGATTGTTTAGGCATGATCAAAATATAACCAAATTATATGGTCAAGGATCTAGTCAAGATCAAAATCTAAGCATTCTTAAGGATAGAACCGAAATAGGATTAGCTAAACGAGGAAAGTCATTAGGCACGATTAACCTTTAGTTAAAATTATGCAAGCATGATCAACGCTCAAAAGTTAGACAAAGTTTTCACAGGATTAAAATTACTTAGAAACAAGTAGGATGTAGTTACGATCAAGGCTAATCACGCAAGTCATCCAAGCATGATTAAAAATTTGGTACGAATATGAACATGATCAAAATAATCATGATCAAAGTTGGAATAACATCTGAGCATTAGAAAAATAAAGTTTGAAATATAGGCACAACTATGTCTATAGTCAAAATAGTTTAGTCATGATCAAAGTCGTTTATCATAATCATATTGAAAACATTTCGGCACAATCCATTTACTAAATCAAATTATTTAGTCATGATCATAGATTCAATAGTCTAAGTATGATTATTAATCTAGTAGAATAGAAAGATGGGGTAAGATACTAAGAAACCTAATAACGATATAAAAATAAAATATAAGAAAGAAGGTTCAAGGAAGGAAAGGATAAGAACTAACTCAAATTCAAGTGAGAGTGCATGAAATTGCAAACCATCAATAGTCATATGCCAAAAGGACATAGTCTCTATGATACTCGAAACAATATGTATATATAAAATCATTTTACCGAGAATTTATGCCTCGCCAGTGTACATCTGGCTACAATAAACCTTTAGTTTTATGACTCAAATAAGTATTCGATATCGAATACTCTTTCAACTCTGCCCAATTCTTGGCATAAAGATAATTGAGATCAAAATAGGACAACTAAGACATAGTTTTAATAATATTCGATAGCCTATGTTTACTTAAATTACTTCAACTTAGGGGTCATGCCTCGCCAGTACGCTGCTGGCTACAGTGAACTCGCAGTCTCCATAATTCAAATAAATGGCGACAGTACGCATCTGGCTTGCCATTATAAGTCATCGAAAACTATTCCAACTATATCTATAAAATTTCAAGGAAATTCTAGAATTTCAACAAGTTGATCATGATAGAAAAATATAAGTATCTGTCCTTGAAGGAAAAGTATCAATTTTAAAAATAAAACGATCGATTAGGTATCGGTTTTGAAAATCAAACGATTGAAAAATTAAAGAAGATGACTTGGATCAGGTTAGGCTCAAATTCAATAGGTGGAAATAGAATTTAGACTCTTTAGGGAAAATAATTACTTATGGTCAATGGAAATAAATAAGTAATATAAATTTTATGATATGACGATGACGATTAGAAGGGATAAAATAAAATAGCACAAATGATCAAAACTAGGGATAGAATCCTAGGAAGTTCTAATTTACCAAGCGAAGGTCTAGCCACGTTAGACCCTACCATCGTATCAAAACACAATGGTATATTCCTCTATGAAAATTCTCAAGTTATCTAATAGGGTTTAGAATTCAATGAAGCCTTGGTTGAATCATATGGCCTACTGAGAAACCTTAACATCCAACAGTCAAATCGAATAAGGGACTCCTAGTCCTAATCATTCTGCTAAAATCAAATTAATCCTAATTGTGAATGAGCATCCTAGTCGTAGGCTTGCAATAGTACAACTAATATTGTACTACCACGAGTTCATACAATTTACAAAAATTGACCTGCATGGGCCACCAAAAAAACTTGTCACAACCCGCACCCGCTTTTCAGGATGCGAGTACGTGTCCAAGTTCAGCCTACGCCGTAGTATCGACGGTAGTGCGCTGTCTAGTCCACAATAAAATAAGTGCTAAAAAATAATAATCTTTATTTGCTCGTTCGCAAAACTAAATCCATTTACAATATTCAAGTTTTACATTTAAAGAAAATACAAGTCTCACAAAAATTGAATACAACTAACACCACTTCTATCTAACTAGTCTTCTAGGGTCATCCTTTCACTATACTCGTATCCCCAAAGATCTAATGCAAAGAGTAGTTGTGATTATCTGAAACATGTTGATTTTCAGTCAAGAATGGAATAAGCACACATATGACAAGCTATTCAAAACATGATAGAATTTGCAAAATATGAAATAGCATATAAGAACTTAAACTAGAAGTAAACATGCATCATGGTATAGCAGGATACAAGAACAAGCAACTCTATAACGAAATATGGTAACATGGCATGTAATGAAGAAAAAAAGGATGAAACAAGTGAAATAAAATCTATCTACGTGAGTTGAAATATCGTGTTCGACATGTGAACGGCTAAGGGGTAAATCCGGCCAACCGCACGTGTCATGTGCGACTGCTATCATTCACGATTAGACCAATGGGATGGAAATGGTAGTTCACACGTATACTAAAATATTTCTTTGCCCGACTAGTACTCATAGATTCAAACAGATCACAAGTACGATAATCATATAAATGGTAGTCACGAAATATAGCATGTAGGCATCCATGATACTAACCTCGTGTAACCGGTGTGTCAACAAAGTAGGAGAAGCGTATGTATAATATGTAATAGAAAAACTATCAGAAATTGAAAGCAATCAGTATATGTACTTGCCTGGAATCCTTAGCTGGTGAAACCTATAATACCATTGAGTAAAAAACCGTCTGATTGGCTAGGGTCGATGTGAAGGATTACGGAATTCACAAGAAATACGGAAGTATGATTAGTCACGTTCAAGGATAATCTAGGTGTGAAACCTATAGTTTGTATTTATTAATTAAATAATGTTTTGGTATTATTATTATTAGTATTTCAAAATAATTATTATTATTAATATTATTATTTTTGTGTGAAAAAGAATTTCAAAAAAAAATATTACAACTTGGACTTTTGATTTTCGGACCCAGACCCGAGTCCGAGCCCAGACCCAGGCCTGAGCCCAATTCTTTCTTTCTCAATTCTGATTATTTGGCTTAATCTTTATAAAAAAAATAAAAATAAATAAAACTTAGTCTTTGGGCTGGTCCCGAAGGACCAGTATTTGGTGTGGGGACTTTTTCTTCTCCACTACTTATTTTTTCCTAACTCCTCTCCTCACCATATGTTCCTAACGTTAGCATCCCACCACTTCATTCATAAACTACCCACTACTTCCAACTCCTCACTTCACAGGAGAGATCAAAACTCTCAAAGCCAACTCACAACTCTCTCTCTCTCTCGTACTCACCTACTCACCATTCTCTGTTCTCTGGAGAAACTCTCACAGAGTCAAACTCCTCCTCTTCCCCACCTACCCGAGCCTCTTCCACCTAACCCTCTTGGCCGCGCCCCGAGGTCCCCTCGGCCGACCACCTTGTGCGACCGCCGACCGCTCTCCGGCGAAGCCATCTCCGACCGCCCCCAGCGTGCGGCCCTAACCCCACGCGCGATTTCCCTCGCCCCCATGCCGGCCGGCCGACCACGGCGAGGCCCTCCCCGCCGTCCAGATCCGCGGCCCCCTCTCCCCGCGCCATTCTTCGGCGTACCCCCTTTTTCGCGCCACCCTCCGGCGAGCTCGACCAGCGCCGAGCTTCCCTCGCGTGCGGTCCCCGCTGTCCAGATCCGCCCGCCCCGTGCGGCCCTGCTCCGGCGCACCCCGTGCGCCCCTTTCCGTCGGCTCTCCGACGACTGTTCCCCTTTACGCTGCCGACAGCGTCGCTGTCCGCCGACAGCGCTGCTCTTCGCAGCGTCTCTCTTCTGGCCAGCGTGCCCTAGCGTTGGAGTTTACGGTATTTTCGTCATTGACGTCGCTGATTTCAGCCTAATTCGGGAACGTCGCTGCTGGACTTCTTTTATTTTCTTTCTATTATTATCTGAGAGCTCTAGCCGAGCATCCCAAGGTATAAATTCTCTGCCCCGTTACATTTTATTGGTAGTCGATGATGATAATGGTCCCCGGTTTCCCTTCGGAAATCCGGTTTAGCTACGTAGTAGTTCGGTTAGCTACGTTAGCATTTTTGTGATGTGGTTTGCGGAGATTTTATGATGTTGGTTTGATTTCGAAATTCCCGAGTATTTCGGGAAGGTTCTGTTGGTTGGGAAACAATTTCTGTGGTTATATTTTCGGTATAAATGGGTTATTCTTTGGTTGGAACAATTGCAGGTTTTGTTGGCGCATTTCCCAGTTTTGGGTTGTCCCGAAATAGCGGAAATGCTGCCCAAATTTTTACAAAACTTTATCTGTTTGGATTTCAAATTTGGTTTTCGAAAATGATTTTTAAAACTGATTTTCGGACGACGACCGTACCGGTCTGTGGGCCCTAGCGAAATACAAACGCACCGGTCCAACCGGGCGTTGAGGTATTAGCTGGATGTGACGATGGACCGAGTCTGAGACTCCAAACTTTTGATTTAAATTATTTTATTTAATGTTTAAGTTATTTATTATAGATAATTATTTACTGCACATTTTATTTAGGAACTAAACATTTCCCTCTTATTTTATGTAAAAGAATTGTAAAGGGCATAAGCCCATAACTCTAGGATGATTAGCTGTGCCCCTGTATTGCATAGTGTAGGTTTTACTTTCTTTTCTGGGTGGTTGATGTTGATCTCTTTTGGGTGGTTTTGGATTGGACGTGTAACCGTGGTTAGAACGTAATCATTTCTCGTAGATAATTAATTAAGAACTTCCAAGTAAAATAAATAGATAAAATATTAGTAAGATAACTAGTTCATGATTTGTCACTGGAAGAAACTATTTTTATAGATATATTACAAAAGCACAAAGTTTTCCAAAGATAATTTGTTCTTGTTATTATTTCCCAAATAATCAAATTAACCGGTTTAATCAACGCACGTAGCTTGCGACGTAAACGTTAGCTGTAGCCTAATAACAACTTAAAACCTGACTAGGACTTGTTACTAGAGATTGCAACTAGCACACTTAGCCTGGTTATACAACGGATCTAAGTCGAGTTCTCAACTGTAGGAACTCGAAGGCATACCTGACGTTCCTCCTCGGTATCAACCCGTCTTTCCAGTCATTCAATACAAGGCAAGTTTCAGATTGTGTATTCCTGTATTTTACTTAGTAAAGTTAAGCTGCATGTTAAACCACACTGCTGACACGGAACTCTATCTTAGGGTTCAACTACTGATTGATACTGTACTGATTGTGGGACTGGAGGAATAGTGTAGACGTTTATGACCAAAGCCCCTATGATATAACTGTATTAGCTTACCCCTCTTACACACGGGGATAAGCCATATCGTATCGCTAGGATACTACTGTTCAACCCAAGCCGGTCATAGACGTTTGCATATTCAAAACACACAGAACTGTTTTAAACTGCTGAAAATTATCAATTTAAATTGTTTATCCTGTACTTTCCAATTACTATTTAAATTATGAGATGCATATTTCGTTCTTGCTCCCTCCTGACTGGAGACAACATTTTAGGTAATACTGAGGATGATGAGCTATATTATAATAGCTATTATGACCCGGTTCTCTACCCTCCGACGGTACCGGAGCTGTCTCTGGAGGACGCTGATCCAGGGACTACAGAACCAGATGTTTAGATAGTTCTTCCTTTCTGCATTTTCTTCTTTATTTGGAGTTTATAGTTTTATTTCAGCATTTCCTTTCCAGTTGTACTTCTGAATATTTTATTAAATAAAGTTTCAATTTTCGAATATAGCAGTGTGACAAATGTACTTGTGTTGTTGTGAATACCTGCAATGGAACAGCTTACTGCCGTCGTCTCACCACGGTGCAGGCTGGGCATGGTCCGGTTCGACACATTAACTTGGGATCGGGTCGTGACATATTTTCAGTGGTGGCCCATGCAGGTCGCAACAACAACAACTTAGGAAAACCTATCTAGAAGCAACTAGAACACTAGAACATCAATTTGTCACGACGTAGGACCAAAATATTTTATTATTAAATATTTTTGATTGATATAGACTGGTAGGCTACCTTGCTTATGTATTACAACCTATACTTTTCAGAATATGACCAAGGGAAAGACCACCCCTGCTGGTGATGCGGTGCCATCCCCCGATCGCACCCCATCTCCCCCAGCACGACTAGAATCCCCATCCTTGCAGTTGACCGATCGGCCCCATGAATCACCAGCACCTGGCGCCGCTTCTGGAACTGCAGATCAAGCGACGGACCCTACCTTTTCTCGGGCTGAGGTGCAGGTCACTGCAGCAGTAGCTGCTCAAGCTGTGGCCTCAGTGCCCGATAACTCCTCCGACCTCGCAAGCTTGCTACGAGGTATACTTGAAGGTCAGAAAGCCCAAGATGAAGCCCAAAAAGCTCAAGAAGAAGTGCATCGCGAACAGAACGCGATCATGAGGGAAGGCATGGAGAATGCCCATAAACTGGCAATGGCTGCTTTCGAGAGAAGAGAAGCGCCTCAATTGGAACCAAGACCGGCTAAGGTAAGCATAGTTGTAGAGTTAGTTTATGCAACTTTAAGAGCCATTTAATCTGATGGGAGATATAATAATATTTGAAGGTCGGTGACATAGAGAGTTTTAAGAAGCAAGGCCCTCGACCTTTCAAAGGAACCGAGGGTATCATCTACGCCGATGAATGGCTAGATAGCATGGAGCGTCTCTTGAGCGTTGCTCGACTCCCGGAGGACCTCAAGACTGAAGCTGTAGGACTCCAACTACAGGATGTGGCGAGCATTTGGTATCGGAATGAACCCCGACTCCAGGACAAGCAGCTCGACTGGGACACTTTCAAGAAGCTGTTCCGCAGGAAGTTCTTTCCGACATCGGAGATGCGGGACATGGAGAGGCAATTCCAGGACCTGAAACAGGGAAACATGTCAGTCAGCGAGTATACGACAGAGTTCGGTCGACTAAGCCGATTTGTCCAGAACCTGGTAGCTGATCCCAAGGATCGTGCTGAGCTATTCAGGTATGGCTTACGAGAAGAGATTCGTACCCCTGTGATCGCAGGTGGTGCGAAGACCTATGAGAGGATCCTGACCCGAGCTCAGGATGTGGAGAAGAGCCAGCCTTCTCGATCCAAGAGGGAGTACCCTGGGAATAGCAACTACCAGGGTAACCAGAAGAAGCCCCATGTCAGCAATTTCAACCCAACACCAGCAGCAGCACCATCAAACAAGGAACAACGACAAGTCGCCTCAGAAGCAGATTCCTGTCTGCGACTACTGCAAGAGACCAGGACACCAAGCGAATATCTGCAGGAAGAGACTAGGGCACTGCCTAGTTTGCGGGTCTGCCACCCACCAAGTGAGGGACTGCCCCGCATTCCAATTCCGTAGCGGAGGAGCACAGAAGAAGGCTCCCCTACCTACTCAGCAGCAACAGTTTGGACAGCACCAACAGAAGACCGGGCGAGCTTATGCCCTAGCAGCTGATGAGCAGAAGCCAGAGCAGGAACCCACCGCAGATGTTATCACAGGTTCCATTTATGTGTTTTCACACCCTGCTCTAGCATTATTTAATTCGGGTACATCACATAGTTTTATTTCATCCAAGTTTATATCTGCACACCACATAGATTCGGGACTTAGCAAGGTGATTAGTAGGGTTATGACCGGTGGTGGACCTATACCCATCACTGAGGCTTGTAATTATCCCATAACCATATCTGGCCATCAGTTTTCAACACCTTTACTAGTGATGCCCCTGCCCAACTATGATGTAGTCCTAGGGATGGACTGGTTAAGTGAACAGCATGTGCTGATAGATTATCACCGGGGATGTGTAATCTTCAGTCCACCAGAAGAACCGGAGTTTGTAATCTCTCGGGCTCCGGAAAATATGAAGAGTATTTTCTACTCCTCTATCACCGAAGAACCCGGGCCTCCTCACCCTATTATTGCGGAATTTATGGACGTCTTTCCAGATAGTCTTCCAGGATTGCCGCCGGATCGAGGTGTGGAATTCACCATCGATCTAGTACCCGGCTCTTCCCCTATTTCTTGGGGATGCTACAGAGTCAACCCTAAGGAGGCTAAGGAGATAAAGGATCAGATCGACGAGCTGAAGTCGCAAGGGTTTATCAGAGACGGAGCTTCACCCTGGGGAGCACCAGTATTATTCGTGCCCAAGAAGGATGGAACTGTGAGGATGTGCATAGACTACCGGGCGCTGAACAACATCACCATCAAGAATAACTACCCCCTGCCCCGGATCGACGACCTATTTGATCAACTGAGCGGAGCCAAGATATTTTCAAAGATAGATCTCAGATCAGGCTACCATCAAATCAAGGTCAGGAAGGAAGATATTCCCAAGACGGCGTTCAACACCAAGTATGGACAGTTTGAATTCTTGGTCATGCCATTTGGACTGACAAATGCTCCTGCGGTATTCATAAACCTCATGAACAAGGTTTTCCATGAATATCTGGATCAGTTTGTTGTTGTCTTTATCGACGACATACTGATCTACTCGAAGACGGAGGAAGAGCATGAAGAGCACTTGAGGAAAGTGCTGAGTACCTTGAGGAAGGAGAAGCTCTATGGTAAGCTATCAAAATGTGAATTCTTTTTAGACAAGGTGGAATTTTTGGGCCATGTTGTCACAGGAAAAGGAATCTCGGTGGATCCAAAGAAGATAGCTGCTATCGAGAAGTGGACTGCACCAAGTTCGGTTGCAGAGATCAGAAGCTTTTTGGGACTGGCTGGCTACTATCGAAAGTTCGTGAAGGATTTCTCCAAGATTGTGGAGCCAATGACGAAGCTTACCAGGAAGAATGAAGAGTTCATATGGTCTGAAGCGTGCCAGTCAGCTTTTGAGGAACTGAAGAAGAGGCTCACAACTGCGCCGATACTTGCACTACCCGCAGGTACTGGCGGTTTCTCAATCTATAGTGATGCTTCCGGAAAAGGACTGGGCTGCGTTCTTCAACAACACGGGAAAGTGATTGCCTATGCATCTAGACAATTACGGACTCATGAGAAGAACTACCCCACACATGACTTGGAGCTAGCAGCGGTGATATTTGCTTTGAAGCTTTGGATGCACTACCTGTATGGAGAGAGAGTGAAAATATTTACGGACCACAAAAGTCTGAAATATGTTTTCACTCAGAAGGAGCTGAACATGAGACAAAGACGATGGCTGGAGCTAATGAAGGACTTTGATATCAACCTGCAGTACCACCCGGGTAAGGCTAATGTTGTTGCAGATCCACTTAGTCGTTACCCAATGGCGATGTTCTTGACCAAGGAGCGCCATTTGCTGGAAGACATGGAGAAGCTTGGATTGGAAGTTGTACTGCCCGAGGCAGAAATGAAGAAGCTTGGAAGAGAAGCCATCGTACCAGGAGCTGAACCATCATTGATGCAGTTGCAAGTGCGTTCGAGTCTTATGGACAAGATCAAGGAGACACAATTCCAAGACGAGACGCTTTGCAAACTCAGAGACCAAGTGCTGGCAGGAACACTGGAAGGATTCTCAATCGCCAGCGACGGAGCATTGAAGAATGGTATAAGGCTGTGCATACCAACTGGCGAACTGAGGAACGAGCTGATGCAAGAAGCGCACCAGTCGCAGTGTTCTATACACCCGAGAGCCAACAAGATGTACCGGGATATGCGGACTATAGTATGGTGGTACGGAATGAAGAAGGACGTATCCAGGTATGTGGTAAGATGTTTAATTTGTCAGCAAGTTAAAGCTAGCAGGCAGAGACCAGCAGGATTATTGCAGCCGCTCGACATTCCGGAGTGGAAATGGGAGCACATCACGATGGATTTTGTATCGGGACTGCCTCGATCCCAAGGAGGAAAGGATGCCATCTGGGTTATAGTGGACCGACTGACAAAGTCAGCTCACTTTATCCCCTTCAAGGTTGGTTTATCCATCGAGAAGTTGGCAGCACTGTACATGCGGCACATCTACCGGATTCATGGAGTTCCGGTAAGTATTGTATCTGACAGAGATACCAGATTTACCTTACATTTTTGGAAGAGTTTGCATGACAGCTTGGGGACCCAACTGAAGTTCAGTACAGCCTACCGCCCTCAGACTGACGGGCAATCGAAGAGAACCATCTAGACGCTAGAAGATATGCTGAGATCCTGCGTCCTAGAATTTGGAGGGTCTTGGGAAGACCACTTGCACTTGGTAGAGTTCTCTTACAACAACAGCTACCAAGCTAGCATCGGCATGACACCGTTCGAGGCACTGTATGGACGTCGTTGCCGCACCCCTCTTGTTTGGGACGACGTCGGAGAACGAGTGTTGCTTGGACCTGAGATGGTGACCGAAGCAGCAGAAAAGGTGAGAATGATTAGAGACAAGCTCCGGATAGCCCAAGACAGACAGAAGCATTGGGCCGATTGCAGCAGACGACCTTTGGAGTTTGAAGAAGGCGACAGTATATTTGTGAAGATCTCGCCTACCAGAGGAACAATTCGCTTCGGCAGAGCAGGAAAATTGAGCCCCAGGTATATTGGTCCATTTGAGATACTTAGCAGGATTGGAGAAGTGGCTTATCGGATGGCTCTACCCCCAAGTCTCGAAGAAGTCCACAACGTCTTCCACGTCTCGCAGCTGAGACGCTACATCCCAGACCCGAGCCATATCTTGGACCATTCAGAGCTGGAGATTGGACCAAGTCTCACAGTGCCGGAGAAACCAGTGGCAATTTTGGACCGAGGCGAGAAGAGGACCAGGAACACCGTGACGCCAATAGTCAGAGTGATGTGGCGTCACAACTCACCAGGCGAGTCGACCTGGGAGCGAGAAGACCAGATGCGGGAGCAGTACCCGTACCTGTTTGAGTTTTGAGGTAATCCCTAACCTTACTTTAATTTCGAGGACAAAATTTTCTAAGGAGGGAAGATTGTGAAACCCATAGTTTGTATTTATTAATTAAATAATGTTTTGGTATTATTATTATTATTAGTATTTCAAAATAATTATTATTATTAATATTATTATTTTTGTGTGAAAAAGAATTTCAAAAAAAAAATATTACAACTTGGACTTTTGATTTTCGGACCCAGACCCGAGTCCGAGCCCAGACCCAGACCTGAGCCTAATTCTTTCTTTCTCAATTCTGATTATTTGGCTTAATCTTTATAAAAAAATAAAAAAATAAATAAAACTTAGTCTTTGGGCTGGTCCCGAAGGACCAGCATTTGGTGTGGGGACTTTTTCTTCTCCACTACTTATTTTTTTCTAACTCCTCTCCTCACCACATGTTCCTAACGTTAGCATCCCACCACTTCATTCATAAACTACCCACTACTTCCAACTCCTCACTTCACAGGAGAGATCAAAACTCTCAAAGCCAACTCACAACTCTCTCTCTCTCTCTCGTACTCACCTACTCACCATTCTCTGTTCTCTGGAGAAACTCTCACAGAGTCAAACTCCTCCTCTTCCCCACCTACCCGAGCCTCTTCCACCTGACCCTCTTGGCCGCGCCCCGAGGTCCCCTCGGCCGACCACCTTGCGCGACCGCCGACCGCTCTCCGGCGAAGCCATCTCCGACCGCCCCCAGCGTGCGGCCCTAACCCCGCGCGCGATTTCCGTCGCCCCCACGCCGGCCGGCCGACCACGGAGAGGCCCTCCCCGCTGTCCAGATCTGCGGCCCCCTCTCCTCGCGCCATTCTCCGGCGTACCCCCTTTTTTGTGCCACCCTCCGGCGAGCTCGACCAGCGCCGAGCTTTCCTCGCGCGTGGTCCCCGCTGTCCAGATCCGCCCGCCCCGTACGGCCCTGCTCCGGCGCACCCCGTGCGCCCCTTCGCGTCGGCTCTCCGGCGACTGTTCCCCTTTACGCTGCCGACAGCGTCGCTGTCCATCGACAGCGCTGCTCTTCGCAGTGTCTCTCTTCTGGCCAGCGTGCCCTAGCGTTGGAGTTTACGGCGTTTTCGTCATTGACGTCGCTGATTTCAGCCTAATTCGGGAACGTCGCTGCTGGACTTCTTTTATTTTCTTTCTATTATCATCTGAGAGCTCTAGCCGAGCATCCCGAGGTATAAATTCTCTGCCCCGTTGCATTTTATTGGTAGTCGATGATGATAACGGTCCCCGGTTTCCCTTCGGAAATTCGGTTTAGCTACGTGGTAGTTCGGTTAGCTACGTTAGCATTTTTGTGATGTGGTTTGCGGAGATTTTATGGTGTTGGTTTGATTTCGAAATTACTGAGTATTTCGGGAAGGTTCTGTTGGTTGGGAAACAATTTCTGTGGTTATATTTTCGGTATAAATGGGTTATTCTTTGGTTGGAACAATTGCAGGTTTTGTTGGCGCATTTTCCAGTTTTGGGTTGTCCCGAAATAGAGGAAATGCTGCCCAAATTTTTACAAAACTTTGTCTGTTTGGATTTCAAATTTGGTTTTCGAAAATGATTTTTAAAACTGATTTTCGGACGACGACCGTACCGGTCTGTGGGCCCTAGCGAAATACAAACGCACCGGTCCGACCGGGCGTTGAGGTATTAGCTGGATGTGACGATAGACCGAGTCTGAGACTCCAAACTTTTGATTTAAATTATTTTATTTAATGTTTAAGTTATTTATTATAGATAATTATTTACTGCACATTTTATTTAGGAACTAAACATTTCCTTCTTATTTTATGTAAAAGAATTGTAAAGGGCATAAGCCCATAACTCTAGCATGATTAGCTGTGCCCCTGTATTTCATAGTGTAGGTTTTACTTTCTTTTCTGGGTGGTTGATGTTGATCTCTTTTGGGTGGTTTTGGATTGGACGTGTAACCGTGGTTAGAACGTAATCATTTCTCGTAGATAATTAATTAAGAACTTTCAAGTAAAATAAATAGATAAAATATTAGTAAGATAACTAGTTCATGATTTGTCACTGGAAGATACTATTTTTATAGATATATTACAAAAGCACAAAGTTTTCCAAAGATAATTTGTTCTTGTTATTATTTCCCAAATAATCAAATTAACCGGTTTAATCAACGCACGTAGCTTGCGACGTAAACGTTAGCTGTAGCCTAATAACAACTTAAAACCTGACTAGGACTTGTTACTAGAGATTGCAACTAGCACACTTAGCCTGGTTATACAACGGATCTAAGTCGAGTTCTCAACTGTAGGAACTCGAAGGCATACCTGACGTTCCTCCTCGGTATCAACCCGTCTTTCCAGTCATTCAATACAAGGCAAGTTTCGGATTGTGTATTCCTGTATTTTACTTAGTAAAGTTAAGCTGCATGTTAAACCACACTGCTGACACGGAACTCTATCTTAGGGTTCAACTACTGATTGATACTGTACTGATTGTGGGACTGGGGGAATAGTGTAGACGTTTATGACCAAAGCCCCTATGATATAACTGTATTAGCTTACCCCTCTTACACACGGGGATAAGCCATATCGTATCGCTAGGATACTACTGTTCAACCCAAGCCGGTCATAGACGTTTGCATATTCAAAACACACAGAACTGTTTTAAACTGCTAAAAATTATTATTTTAAATTGTTTATCCTGTACTTTCTAATTACTATTTAAATTATGAGATGCATATTTCGTTCTTGCTCCCTCATGACTGGAGACAACATTTTAGGTAACACTGAGGATGATGAGCTATATTATAATAGCTATTATGACCCGGTTCTCTACCCTCCGACGGTACCGGAGCCGTCTCTGGAGGACGCTGATCCAGGGACTACAGAACCAGATGTTTAGATAGTTCTTCCTTTCTGTATTTTCTTCTTTATTTGGAGTTTGTAGTTTTATTTCAGCATTTTCTTTCCAGTTGTACTTCTGAATATTTTATTAAATAATGTTTCAATTTCCGAATATAGCAGTGTGACAAATGTACTTGTGTTGTTGTGAATACCTGCAATGGAACAGCTTACTGCCGCCGTCTCACCACGGTGCAGGCTGGGCATGGTCCGGTTCGACCCATTAACTTGGGATCGGGTCGTGACACTAGGAGAGAATTGACTTAGAGAAAGATAATCCATAATAAATCGTATATATACCCTTTTAGAAGATATTTTTATAATACATATATAAACTTTATTAAAAGAACCATTAATAATTTCTATAACTATAGAAAATATTTATTCAAAAGAAAGCCTAAAAGCCCAACATCAATTCATTATAACTTATTTAAGCAAAGCCCAACATAGTAAATTAGTATAACCAAAGAAAACTTTTATTTTAACTATTGGGCTTCGGCCCATTAACTATATACTATTAAGCCTATTGATTATATAAGCATATTCCTAATAACCCAAAATATGTATATAATATAGAAATATTAATAAAGTTAATGATAGGAAAATATTGGATTTTAGGGCCAAAAATCCAATATAATATCTAGTTACAATATAAGTTTGGAAAATATTATAGGTATATATCATCAAAATAACAATAATAATACTAATAGTAATAATAACAATATTTCTACATTCTTAGGTCAAACTATATTTTAATACAATAATTTTTAGGAAATTATTGAATATATTTTTATCAAAAAATACTATAAATAATACATGGTTTTTATTACAATAATAACACAATATGTGTGTGTGTGTGTATAAAAACAGAATCTTAAGGGCAAGTGAAACTCTAAAATATATTTGTATAATTAGAAGGCCAAAATAATATGCATTCTATTAAAGGATAAGAGTCCATATTATAATTTATTTAGGAAAAATATTTTAAATTTTTTTAGAAAATAATTATAATACTTGAAACTCTAAATGTTTTGAAAACATAGGAATATCCTTTTAGGCTAAACTCAAGTTTCGTCAAGTACAAGTTTAGGTCAAAACTACATTTGGAAAATATCTAGAATTACTATAATAATGTTAATGAAAATAATAATAACAATAATAATAATAATAATAATAATAATAACAACAACAACAACAACAACAATAATAATAATAATAATAATAATTTTAATAATAATAATAACAATAATATGCTATATACTTATATACATGAAAATATACCGATACATACAGTAAAAGAAACAATAGCAATTTTTACTACTTCTATACCATTCCCTGTGTAATTCCAATAAAATATACTTGAATTCTCTTTCTCTTCCTCTAACCTCGAAATGAGGCAGCCCATTAAAGCAACTGTGAAGAGAAAGAGAGATGGTGGAGTGAATTAAAAGGGAGAAAGGGAAATTTGAGTAGAAGAGATCGATAGAGGGGAGGAGAAGAGGGAACTTAAAGAGGGGTTACGGAGGGCTGGATCGGCCGTGGTCACCGGCTCAGCTGGCCGGCTGTGCGATCGAAACTAGGGCACGAAAGCAGTCCTACTACGGCGGACCGGAGGCATGGTGATCGGCCATGGTAGGCGGCACCCAGACCGCCCGCGAGCGAAGCACGGGGTCGATTTGGCCGCAACATCGAGCGGCGGGCGGACGAAAGCGGCGCACGTTAGGCAGATACATGGCGGAGGTCGCGAAAATGGCGACGACTGGCCACGGTGCGGAAAGCGGTGTTGTGGACCCCACGGGGTGGTCGGGTGCATACGCCGGTGAGGTGCGATGCACATACGTGGGGAGGCACAAGATCTGGTGAGTGTTCGATAATTTTCTCTTAGATTTTTTTCTTTCTGTGCTTGTGGTTGGGTGTGGTTGTTGGGACGTCCGTGTCGGCCTGTCGACACAGACACGGTAATTGGATTTGTTGGAGTGGGTGGGGTTCCCAACCTATGTGGAGAAGACCCCGGAGTGCGACGAGCACCGTTCGTGTGTCGAAGAAGCTCGAGAAGTCGGAGTTGCTGCTGCTGCTGCTCCATGGGAGGTTCTGGAACAGGGGATCCGAGTTCGGGCCGAACTCGGTCCCATGGCGAGTTCGGGCCGAACTCGGTCTGGCTCCTCCAGAATGTTGGCATGAGGTTCTGTTTGCTCGAAACAGAGTTCTGGCCGAACTCTGTGTCGTTGGGGGCTAAAGCGGATTTTAGGATGAGTTTTCATCACTGGATCTAATCCAACGGTTCAGGTTTGCTGCAGGATTAGGGAGTTATATTGGGATTTCCTAACCCTAATTCATAGTGCATCATTATCGCAAGGCAACACAACTTTGAGAGAGGAAGGAGGCAAGAGTGCCATTACAACTTCGGAGAAGAAGACGGAGGATTGAAGGTCGTTGTTCGAAGGAGATCGTGTTCGGGTAATCTCTACTCGTCGTTCTCGCTCTTCGTAGCCTTGTAATCATTGTTCTTATCTCTGAGTGTTGTGGGGATCCAATTTGGATCGGGAGGAGTTTATAGAGGGTGTAATTCTTCTATTCCATTAGTGGAGGCTTCTCAGGGTTGGACTCCGATCGTCCCGTAGTTTTTTCCCGCAAGGGTTTTCCACGTCAAAAATTCTCTGTGTCTGCGTGGATTGTTTTGTGTGTTTGTTTTTGGGTTCGTGCGTTGTATTTCTCGGTCCTCTCGCAGGTACTCTCCGGTTTGGGGAAAGGTTTCCGCGTTTCTTTCCCAACAGAGTGGTATCAGAGCCAGGTTCTGGAATTCAGAAGGAGTGTCAGTAGTTGACAGAGAAACCAGAGAGGAGAGATGGACGCGAAGCCGGTGCGCATGGTGAACCTGAACGGCACCAATTATCACTATTGGCGGAGCAAGATGAAAGATTTGCTGTTTGTCAAGAAGCTGCATCTACCCGTGTTTGCATCCGAGAAGCCCAGTGATAAATCCGAGGAGGACTGGACATTCGAGCACATACAGGTGTGTGGGTACATACGGCAGTTTGTTGACGAGAACGTGTACAACCACGTTGCCAATATTGAGCACACGAAGACGTTGTGGGATAAGCTGGAATCCTTGTATGCGAAGAAGACCGGGGTAAACAAGTTGTTCCTGATTCGGACGATGATGGGTCTGCGGTACAAGGATGGGGCGTCTATTTTGGATCACTTGAGTGAGTTCCAGGACGTGGTTGACCAGCTATCTTCTATGGGAGTCAAGTTCGACGACGAAGTTCAGGGACTATGGCTGCTGTGTACTTTGCCAGACTCGTGGGAGACCGTACGAGTATCTATGATCACTTCTGCTCCAGAGGGCGTGGTCAGTCTGGAGTTTGCCAAGAGCGGGGTGTTGAATGAAGAGATGCGGAGACGTTCTCAGGGCACTTCATCCACATCCCACCACTCAGAGGTATTGGTTTCAGAGGGCCGCGGAAGGGGCAAAAGCAGGGGTCCAGGTGGTGGAAGAGACAAGAGCAGGGGGAAGTCCAAAGGTCGGTACGAGGACTCGGAGTGTTACCATTGCGGTAAGAAGGGCCATATCAAGCGGAATTGTTTCGCTTGGAAGAGAGAAAAGAAGGGCGACAAGGGGAAGCAAGAGGAGAACACTACAGCGACGACCTCGGTGCATGGAGGCGATGTGATCGTCGTAGGTGATGAGGTCATTACTAACCTCATCTGCGACGATAATTCTTGGCTGGTGGACTCAGGGGCTTCAGCACATGTATCTCACAATAAAGTACTGTTTGCCACTTACACGACAGGAGACTGTGGCGTATTGAAGATGGGCAACGGAGATGTGTCGAAGGCGGTTGCCGTTGGAGATGTGCATTTGAGAACGAAGACGGGTGCGGTTCTTGTTCTCAAGGATGTTCGTCATGTCCCTGATATCTGTTTCAACCTGGTGTCGGTTGGAAGGTTGGATGACGAGGGATTCTTCAGTCTCTTCGGAAACAGTCAGTGGAAGCTTTCCAGAGGTTCGTTGGTGATTGCCAGAGGAAGCAAGAAGTCCGGTCTCTACTATATGGAGGGGAGCGCAGAGGGGGCACAGGAGGTAAACGCAGTCAGTGATGCGTCTACCGAGTTGTGGCACAGACGGCTTGGCCATATCAGCGAGAAGGGGATGAGCTACTTGGTGAACAGGAAAGTGATTCCGGGGCTCAAGTCTACAAAGTTGGAGAAATGCACGCACTGTTTAGCTGGGAAGCAAAATAGGGTGTCTTTCCAAAGTCACCCAAGTTCGAGGAAGCCGGCGTTGCTCGAGTTGATTCACTCGGATGTCTGCGGTCCTATGAAGGTAAAATCTCTTGGTGGTGCTTCTTACTTTGTAACCTTTATTGATGACTGTTCCAGGAAGGTTTGGGTAGCTATGCCTTAAAGACCAAGGATCAGGTGCTGCCTACTTTCAAGAAGTTTCAGGCCTCTGTTGAAAGGGAGACGGGCAAGAAGTTGTTGTGTGTTCGGTCCGACAATGGCGGCGAATACATCGGTCCCTTTGATGCGTATTACAGAGAGCAAGGGATACGACACCAGAAGACTCCGCCAAAGACACCTCAGCTCAATGGTGTAGCGGAGCCCATGAACAGGACACTGATGGAGAGGGTGCGGTGTTTGCTGTCAGAAGCAAACTTGTCGGGCAGTTATTGGGGTGAGGCTCTTCTCACAGCTGCTTATATTATTAATTTGTCTCCTAGTGCTCCTTTGCAGGGTGATGTGCTTGATAAAGTATGGTACGGCAAAGAGCCATCATATAATCACCTGCGGGCGTTTGGTTGTAAAGCCTTCGTACATGTACCGAAGGACGAAAGGACCAAACTTGAGCCGAAGACGAGGCGATGCGTCTTTGTCGGCTATGGTCGGGATGAGTTTGGTTATAGACTCTACGATCTAGTAGAAGAAAAGCTCTACAGAAGCAGGGACGTAGTGTTCGTCGAGGATCAGACCATGACCAACACTCAGGATTCCGAGACGCCTTCTGAGGTTGAGGAATTGCCTGAGTTAGAGTCATTTCGCTTCGAGCAGTTTCTAGAGGACATCGCAGAGGATCCAGTTATGGGGGAGCCGGTACATGGAGTTGCTCCCAACCTTGATCATCAGCCTGCTGATGGTGGTCAGGGTATCCCTCAGGAGGATGAGCATGCCGGAGAGGTAGTTCCTGAAGGGGCGGAGGCTGTCGGTATACAGCCAGCACCAGTGGCTCCACTGAGAAGGAGTGACAGGGATCGTCGACCATCTACGAGATACTCACCAGATGAGTATGTGCTATTGACTGACGGGGGAGAGCCCAAAAGTTTTGCAGAGGCTATGGAAGATGAACACATGCAGGAGTGGATGGTGGCTATGCAGGAGGAGATGAGTTCCTTGCACACCAATTCCACTTATGATCTGGTACGGTTGCCAAAGGGCAAGAAGGCTTTGAAGAATCGATGGGTGTTCAGAGTGAAGCAGACGGATGATGCTACTCGCCCTCGATACAAAGCGAGGCTGGTAGTCAAAGGCTACGGTCAGCGGAAAGGTGTGGATTATGATGAGATCTTTTCCTCTGTCGTCAAGCATTCATCTATTCGGGTGGTGCTAGCATTAGCAGCCAGTCTCGACTTGGAGGTCGAGCAGATGGACGTGAAAACGGCATTCCTCTACGGTGATCTTGAGGAGGAGTTGTACATGGAGCAGCCGGAGGGATTCTATAAGAAGGGCAAGTCATATTTGGTCTGCCGGTTGAGGAAGAGCTTGTATGGTCTGAAGCAGGCTCCGAGGCAGTGGTACAGGAAGTTCGAGTCGTTTATGGGAGAGCATGGTTATGCACGGACGACGTCGGATCATTGTGCATTTGTGAGGTATTTTGCCGATGATGATTTCATCATTTTATTGCTCTATGTAGATGATATGCTATTAGTGGGTCGGAATGCCACTAGGATAGTGGAGTTGAAGTGCCAGCTGGGCGCAGCCTTCTCTATGAAGGATTTGGGCGTAGCGAAGACTATTCTTGGGATGGAAATCAGCCGAGAGAGAGTCCAAGCTGCTACACTTGTCCCAAAAGAAGTACATTCACCGGGTACTTTAGCGTTTCGGGATGGACGGGTCGAAGAAAGTGAGTTCCCCCCTCGCGGCTCACTTTAAGCTCACTGAGGAACAGTGTCCATCTACCAAGGATGAAAAGGAAGATATGGAGCGAGTTCCATATGCCTCATCTGTGGGAAGCCTTATGTATGCTATGGTGTGTACGAGGCCAGATATTGCTTATACAGTTAGTACGGTTAGCAGGTATCTTTCAAATCCTGGAAGGGTACATTGGAGTACGGTCAAGTGGATTCTACGTTATCTTCAGGGCACTGCTGGTTGGAGACTTTCCTTTGGTGGTGACGAGCCGAAGCTGGTTGGGTATACCAACGCTGATATGGCTGGAGATGTAGACACGAGGCGATCGACTTCGGGCTACGTGATGATGTTTGCGGGAGGAGAAGTGTCGTGGTAGTCGCGATTGCAGAAGTGTGTTACCTTGTCGACGACAAAGGCAGAGTACATTGCGGCGACGGAGGCTTGCAAGGAGCTGTTGTGGATGAAAAAGCTGTTGCAGGAAATGGGACTGAAGCAAGAGCAGTATACTTTGCTTTACGACAGTCAGAGTGCTATCCACCTTGTGAAGAATCAGACGTTTCATAGCCGGTCCAAGCACATCGAGATTCGGTATTATTGGATACGGGATGTGGTCGAGAAAAAGGACGCAGAGCTTGAGAAGGTTCATACAGATGACAACGGAGCTGATATTTTCACGAAGATTCTACCAAGGGGGAAATTTGAGTACTGCAGGCAGGTCGTCGGAATGACGACATCCTCCCCATAGTTGTGAAGGGGGAGATTTGTTGGAGTGGGTGGGGTTCCCAACCTATATGGAGAAGACCCCGGAGTGCGACGAGCGCCGTTCGTGTGTCGAAGAAGCTCGGAAAGTCGGAGTTGCTGCTGCTGCTGCTCCATGGGAGGTTCTGGAACAGGGGATCCGAGTTCGGGCCAAACTCGGTCCCATGGCGAGTTCGGGCCGAACTCGGTCTGGCTCCTCCAGAATGTTGGCGTGAGATTCTGTTTGTTCGACACAGAGTTCTGGCCGAACTATGTGTCGTCGGGGGCTGAAGCAGATTTTAGGATGAGTTTTCGTCACTGGATCTAATCCAACGGTTCAGGTTTGCTGCAGGATTAGGGAGTTATATTAGGATTTCCCAACCCTAATTCATAGTGCATCATTATCGCAAGGCAACACAACTTTGAGAGAGGAAGGAGGCAAGAGTGCCATTACAACTTCGGAGAAGAAGACGGAGGATTGAAGGTCGTTGTTCGAAGGAGATCGTGTTCGGGTAATCTCTACTCGTCGTTCTCGCTCTTCGTAGCCTTGTAATCATTGTTCTTATCTCTGAGTGTTGTGGGGATCCAATTTGGATCGGAAGGAGTTTGTAGAGGGTGTAATTCTTCTATTCCATTAGTGGAGGCTTCTCAGGGTTGGACTCCGATCGTCCCGTGGTTTTTTCCTGCAAGGGTTTTCCACGTCAAAAATTCTCTGTGTCTGCGTGGATTGTTTTGTGTGTTTGTTTTTGGGTTCGTGCGTTGTATTGCTCGGTCCTCTCGCAGGTACTCTCCGGTTTGGGGAAAGGTTTCCGCGTTTCTTTCCCAACAGGATTTGGGGTCAAGTTGTCAGACATGAAATTTGATTATAATTTGTAATATGGTGGAATAAAATGGATTGGATATGGACACACGCGTCCGCACATGATTTGGGTTGTCGAAGCACGGTATTTGATCGGACGGGAAACAGTAGTGGTCGGGTTCCTGTATTGGTGGTGGTGTTGCCGTTGAGAAGTTTTTAGGGTTGGGAGATGAGGGAGTCGATTGCTACTCCTATATATATGTTTCTATATGGGAAGCGATAGGAGGAGTTCTATTTGAATTGTTCTATAGAGATTTGAATAGGATTATGAGTAATCTTTCAAATGTTTCAAACATGCGTAGTCGAATTTGAATGGGAGAGGGAGGTTGTTCCCTGCTTTTTATTTGAATTGATTTTATTAACACAAAAACCCCCTTCTTGTAATTTCAGTTGCAAAACTCCCTTTAGTTTAAATTAAAATAAAACTTTAAAATAAATTAATCTAATCAAAACCTCTTAATACCAATTTAATTAATACATGATATTATCAAGTAATTCAAATTATAGAATTTAGATCAATATCAATTAAATGACAAACATAACAATTAAAAAATATTGAATATTTAGCAAATAAATTCATACATACAAATTCAAATATTCCATAATTAATTAGATAATACTCTATCTCATCAAGATAATATAATTATATAGATACAAATGTTTTTCAATATTACTTATCATATTTAAAAATCCAGTAATCAATTAAAACCAATATTAATTCATGTAATATTGATATTATCAAGTAAAATATTTAGTATTTATGAAATAACATATTTTTAAATTAAAATGATAACTGATTATCTCTATAAATAATATTCGGTATAAACTTATTTTTAATAATCAAAATTCTTATAAAATATTTATAATTTTTAAAACAATTTTGAAACTAATATTTAATAAAATTCGAAGTAGTAATTAACATCTTTCATAATTCTAATAATATAATTTAATAAAATATTTCTATTCAGCACTCTCAAAATATTTAGTTTAAAACTTATTTTTGATAAAAAAAGAATTATTCAAAAAAACCATTTAAACACAATAATTTAAAAAATTGGAAAGAGTTACATCGTGTATAACCCCGTCGAGAAGGAGTGCCTAGCTTTGGTATTTACAATACAGAAGACTCACCATTACGTCTCGTGTCAGACCATCCATGTCATCTCCCGGGTAAATCTACTCAAGTTTCTTATGACGAAGCCTGGAGCGCTAAACTCTCGATTAGCTACATGGGCAATACTATTGACACCATACGATATGGTATTCGTCCCATAAAAAGCTGTCAAGGGCCAAGCGTTGTAGTGTCCCGCTCCGTAAAGGCTCTAGATAGACAAAGAAATCGGATTTGCTGGGTCTGCAACAGAAGATGATTGATCTGGGTGAGTGGACGAAGTCTTATTTTATGATTCGCTTACGCCTAATAAGAATCTGAGTTTTTGATTGAATGCTATTGTTAATAACAAGATGGTAAATCATTGAGTATGCTTATAAGATAATCCACATGTTGCAATGCAAATACAAGAAACAGAAATAATATGATGCCTTGCTAGGAAATGAACGTTGCCTTGATCAAGAGAACCTTGCCATGCGAATAACAAAAGAAAAGAGATGCTTTCATATATCTATCGTATGCTATAAAGTATCTTTCAATGCTTAATGATATTGAACTGTTGTAAAAGATTAAAATGCTGGATAGATTGCTATCCTAAAAAGAGATGATACGACTTATCCGTATAGAGAAAAGAGTAGAGCTACTGGCTCTATTGTATAAAAAGAAGAGATAAGATGAAATATGTCTGATGATCGATCGATGAATTGTTAACAAGAAGAGTTTAATTGATAGATGTTGCATTCATAGAGTCGGTCCGGACAACTTGTGCACAAGGATGTAATCTCTAGATCGATTCCAGGGCACTGGGATCGCTCGGCCTAGGAGGGAACAAGACATCTTGGTGCTAGAAGTCCCTGCGATCAGGGGGTGTTAGTCGATTAGTAAGATGGGCTAGAACGTCCTAACTGCTAATAATTGGAATACCCATGGACCATCATGTATATAGGCGTGGATTGGTGAAGAGCCGAACCCTGAGCCACAGCTGCTAGTATGTGTGCATATCAGTGTAGAACTGACCCGGAGTGTCACAACTGTTGGTATATGCATGTACTAGTACAGAACTAAGCCTTGAGTCACAACTGCCAATCAGGTTTCATGAGTCAGTAACTATTTTGCTCAGAGGTAACTATGTAGAGACAAATAGGGAACAATGTATACATAGATCATATTTATGCTAATCCTTGTCTTGTGCAGGGATGGATTGTCGGCTATGGGTTAGAATCACTAAATAAGTAATGTTCGCTAATGCTTATGTTTCAATAATAAAATGCTTCTATGAGTAATCTAATATAATAAAATATTATTGTTCTAAGAGTTGCTAAAGATGTTTTGATGCCTAGAATGTTGCTAATATCTCTAAAAGTTACTTGAACAAGATGAATGATTATGGCTCATGAAACACGCTGCAAACTGCATATGAAAAGAATAGTCATCATGCTTGAAATGAACAGTCCCTTTGTATGCTTAAGATTAAATGATATCAACTGTGGCTTTTCGAAAGTATTTTTAAATGATGAAATATGACTCTGTATGTACATGAAATGAATATAGGTAAAAGAAGCAAGATCACTTCATAAGAAATGTTTTTTCACTAAATGAATTAGTGACCATTTCAAATGATGTAGCCTTTGTTCATAATCACTAGTATGTTGATATACTGACCCATCATCAGTCTGCACGCAGGTGCAAGATGAATCGAGATGGATAGTCTGAAGCGATAGCCTGAGCCTCATCCTCAGGAGCCAGAAATCAGAAGATATGCCAAGAGATGGACATCTGTTACAAAGAGTTGTCTTTGTATATAAAGTGATGTAATGTATGGAATGAGATCATTGTAATATGAATGTTTCTGAGAGAATGTAAGCATTATATCAGAGAGAATTGAGAGCTTGTAATCTGTTCAAATAAAATCAATAAAGAGAAATTGTTTCTGTTACACATGTGTTCAATCTACAAAATGTCCGCTGCTACTTCAAATATTTGCATTATGTTCCACTGTGTTATTATCAATCTTGTCTATTTTGTCATTGTACAGGTCTTGGCCTTGTGCAAGCGCAACTTAGGCTTGCACAGCATTATACCCAAGCGAGGACAAATGGTCTCACAGAGTCCGAAACGAGGACGAAGGGACACTGCGGGATCGGGGAATGAGAGAATGGTATCAGAGCAACACGATCCTCTAGATAATTGTTGATTCGATTAAATTCTAAGATGTTCTTCTGATCAAAATTTTCTTGCCTACTTGATATCATCGATGAGATGAATGTTCCATCCAATAAGTTCATAATTATTTTTAAGATGCCGGCATATGTTTTATCCATTGATCGATTGAGATTGAGATGTTTTATTGAACCTGAGTTTTGTTATGATATGAATTGAGAGTTTTATCGATTGATAATGGCGAAGGATGATGATTATCGCTGTTAAGGATATCGTAAGTTTCTTCTTAAGTTTTGAGGACGAAACTGGTTCTCGTTGGGTAATTATGTAGTGCCCCGCTCCGCGAAGGCTCTAGATAAATAGAGAAATTGGATTGCTGGCTCTGCAACAAAAGATGATTGATCTGGGTGAGTGGACTAAGACTCGTTTTATGATTCACTTATGCCTAACAAGAATCTGAGTTTTTGATTGAATGTTATTGTTAATAACAAGATGGTAAATGTCACGACCCGCACCCACCGTGAGGGTACGAGTACGTAACAACGCCCAGCCTACGCCACAGTGTCGGCGGTAGAACGCTGTTCTAGGTCATGAACTGTAACTAGCATAATATGAATACTCTCCATAAGGAGGCCAACACAGAGGTACAACTCAATCACAATCTAAGGTAGAATGATAAAGATAGATAAACATGAAATCCAAAAGAGATACAGGAGATGGAAGTCTAAGTGTCTAAGATACATAATCCCAGAAATATATCTCAAAACTCAAATACAGTAATCCACAAGTAAATACAACTCCAGACAAAATGAAATAACTATCTAAACAACCTCTATTGTGTCTCCTCTAGGCTAGCAGACAATCCCAGGCTATCTGTAAAATTTATCAACAGGTCCAGTCAGGACAGGAGCGAGCACATTACATCTCAACAGTTCATAGCAGGTTAGAAAATATAATCATACAGTAAAGTAAGATACAGGTACTGAAAGAAATGTTGTATGTAAACAGAAAGAGAGAGCTGTAATAGAAATATCTAATATAAATAAAGAACTAACATGTGGCTAGTGAGTCAGAGTACAATATAGACATGTAAATGGCATAGGAGATTCTGATGCTACACTATGGAAGAGATTCTGATGCTACACTACTTGGGTATTATTCACATGTCCATTTCTATTCCCCCGTACCCCCAATCAATACACAAGGATCCAGCCAGGTTATGTTATATTATGCTATGTAACAGCTCCCGAAGGTGATAGACCCCGAAGGTGATAGACCCCGAAGGTGATACATAGTAGTCCCATAAATGGGATAAGGATTCTAGGAAGACTCTACGATCATAAGAGTATATGTCGTAAGTGATCAAAGAACCAATGAAGCATAGTGATACACCATGTAAGTGAAACGCACAGAACATGTAGTACCCGATGCTCCCTAAGGATAACATCTCAAGAAAGGATCCATATAGTACCAATCTGTGTGACCAACGTGACAGTACAAGTAAAGTAATCTACTGCAGGAAATAATTCTAAGCAGGATATGAAATGATCAGAGAATGTACTCGCCTGATATCTGAATGTCTAAGGTAAAGATACTGTCCGAGGAGAGGTGTCTGGCTCCTAATTAGAACAGCACAAGTCACAACATGTCCAGAAGGGTAATATAAAGCACTACAATGCATTCTACATGAATCTAGGTCAAACTAGGCTAAAGTCAACCCTTGGTCAACTCTGGTCAACTGCACTAGTCAAACTAGGTCAAACTAGGTCATGTCCTAACCCAGCAAGTCTTACTAGGCCTAACCAAGACTTATCCTAGCAAGCACACATCAATACAAGGCTATACAAGCCAACATACACCCAACTCTATATAGCATGCAATTATTCAATACTCAAATAGGCAAGAATTCACATTGGATATACACTAGGTAATCTATTACTTTAAACTATATATGTCTACACATATATACACATGCATATATTGGTATTCAACATTAGGTCTATAATCATGGCATTTCAAATGGTTATATAAACTTATATATTACAACACAATATGCTAACATATATATAATATACATAGATAGCTAAGTTAACTATATTCATAAATACTTATTTAAGAGGCTATGTGTGTGTATGTGAACATGGCAAAGGGGCAAGTAAGGGTTAAATGGGCATACATAGTGTATACATATCAAAGAATGTCAAAGTGTAAGTGAACAATGTGTCAAGTGTGATAGTGTCAACATAGTGGAAGGGGGTACATGAGGTAATATAGGATTTGTGTTAACATAGAATATTATATCTCATTAACTTGTATATTTCATACATTACATTTATTATTACATTACATTCATGCTTGCATTCATTCATCATTCATTTATTCTCTTGCACTACTATATGTATCATACATTATATACTATGGAACCTACATATTCATTACAAGCCAAACTTATACATGCTTACATTAGATAGGATACTTACACCTCATACATCATTTATTCAACCAGTTACTCATGCTTGTATTCTCTATTTAATTACATAATGTATATACATTAACATGGGTTAAATCAAATAGAATATTATATTACACACAAGGGTGCACAAAATTCATATGCTGAATAGTAACTCCTACTAATAATCAATACTGTACCATCTCAGTATGAATTAAAATTTACGATTAAAGTATGTTATAGATCTATGTGTTAGCTTTCCGAAACTTTAAACGGATCGCGTTTTCGTTTCCGGAAACTCCCAAAATCGCGAAAACACCGAGAACGCGTTTGTCTTTCGTACAGCTGACACTCAAATAATTCTTCAAAAAGTTACAGAAAGAATTAGGCCTATTAATACATGTTTTTGGAAATCTAACTTCAATACGCTTCTTTTAAAAAAAATGGGAGATTAAACCGAGCTTTGAGCTAGAAGTTATGACATTTCTAAGTTAGGGCTGAAATTAAAAACGTGGATAAAAATCATGACGGATTTAGATAGTTTGAGCCAAAAGAATACACAATATATATCCTAATTATACACAACAATAATAGCAATAATAATATGAGAAACCACACTCACAAACTTGATTATATAATCATCATGAACCATTTATTACATATATAAATATAGATACACTCTCATTACAATATATATATATAAGTCTATATATGTAACATGAACACATCCACAACACAAAGGACACTCCTATGACCTCCAAATGGACACAAAATGGACACAAATGGAGATACAACCATGGGGGTCATTCCTATGGGTTCAAAATAGACCTATATGCATGTGGAAATGAAAAGGAGAAGGGATTTATACCTCCCGGTAGATCGAATCGAAGAAAAACCTTCCCGGAGCGACACCGACACGTAGAGATTCCAAAAGGACACGAACGAGCTCCGAATCCTCCAAACTTGGGTAGCTTCCTCCTTGGCTAGAATGGAGAAGGAAAGAAGAAGATTTTGTGGTGAAATGGAAGGATTTGGTGAAGAAATTGCTAGGGATTGCTCTCTAGGAATTTGGGGAAGAACAAGAGATAGAAAAATAGATGGATAATGACAAATGGGAGGCTCAACCCTATCCTTATTGTGGCCGGCCATAAAGATGGTTTGTCCTATTAGGAAAAGTCCAAAAGCCCCTACTAACCTATTCTTTGAGTATTAGGAAAGGGCTAATTGGTTGGGGCTTAATTAGTCATTCTAAAGTCTCTAATCACACTAACCTTATCCATAATAATTAGTATAACCTCTAACTAAAATATTTCTATCATGTGGACTAAAATTAATATCATGTGGGCCATGCCTAACTAGTGTGTGGGTCCCACTAGAGTCAAACTACCCCCGGGTCCCCGTTTTAAGTCGGATTGAGTTGAAATTCGAACCTGACTCAAATAACCCAAAAAAATATCATAAATAATAAAATAATATCAAAATAATTCAAAGAGATCAAATGCAAAAAATATCCTTAGGCCAAAAATGATATTAAAATATCATAATCATATGGTTAGGCTCTAGGTCAAACAGTCTTTAGGGTTTCACTAGTAAAACGTCAAAACCACAAGTCATTGATTTAAATAATTTTAAAATGATTTAAAATCAGTAAAAATTATATCATGAATTAAATATTATTATTAAAATAATTATAAACATGAAATTTTAAAATTACCCTCATTTGGAAAACTGGGTGCTACAACTCTACCTACCATAGAAAAATTTTGTCCTCGAAATTTAAGATCGATAGTACTCCTTCTAGAGCCTCTAACCTACCCAATTTCTAAGGTAACACTTCCTAACACTAGAATAATAAACGGACATCTAAAAAGTGTCAATTTAGGAATACCTCAAATACTGCTTTACTGTACGGCGGTAATGGAACTTCAATAGAATATGGACTGGAACCTATATCCAAGGGACTGGACCTATTTTAAAGTGGTCTTAACTAAGGATGAAAAAGAACTGATCATAGGCTACAGGTATGCTCAAACTATTATCTTCCTATTAACCATCTATTAATACATTCTATTACCAAAGGAACGATGCATTACTAAGACATATAGGCCCCTATCTCTCATAACACATTTATGCTCACCAAAAGACTAGTACATCCCATCAAGGCTGAAACTATAATCTCTCATAAATCTCATAAGCTACATCCTAAGTAAACAAACAAAACAACAATAATTCCTTCTCTCTTTTTTTGAATGACTGAAACAAAAGTAGCAAAAATATGTTCGAAAACATTTAAGGTACAATCTGATAATCATATGCGTCTATCCAAAATCATGGTACTCTAAATCCTCGTCATACTAGTGAGCAAGGCTACGATAATCACAGAGTCCTTGACTTATGTACATACCTCTAGAATCATGGTATTTAACATTTTTGCGATGCCGCTAGCTTGGCTGCGAAAACCTTAAATTTCCACACCTGAGAAATATATCCAAAATCAGACTATATGTCCTCACCATGCTGGCTAATGTGACTATATAAGACAAGATTTCCATAACTTAGATGACCTAGCCCATATAATTTTTTCTTGCCAAAAATTAAATTAAATCAACAATGAATACAAAAAAAACAAAATCAAATTTATCAACGAACGTCAAAATTCAGAAATGAACAAAATCCTTCAAATCATATAACTACAAACTCGGATGCTATAGCTAACATCAAGATTCAAATTTCAACAATATTCATCAAAATCAATAAATACAAACTCAAATTCAATAATAATCCATCAAAATCAAATTCAATAGCAGAAAGTAAAGATAAATCAAATCAAGAAAAAAGAAAAGAGTTTTCAAATCGGAGTTAAACAAGATTCTTAAGGGTCGTCCCAGGAATCTCTCAAGGGTTTCTATTTGTGATTGAGTACCTTCAAAATATATTCTAATCCTACTGCAGGCTGTAGTGGTACTCTAGTTCGAATACCACAACACAAACTCAACCTGCATGGGCCACCACTAAAAACGTGTCACGACCCGCACCCACCGTGAGGGTACGAGTACGTAATAACGCCCAGCCTACGCTACAGTGTCGACGGTAGAACGTTGTTCTAGGCCATGAACTATAACTAGCATAATATGAATACTCTCCATAAGGAGGCCAACACAGAGGTACAACTCAATCACAATCTAAGGTAGAATGATAAAGATAGATAAACATGAAATCCAAAAGAGATACATGAGATAGAAGTCTAAGTGTCTAAGATACATAATCCCAGAAATACATCTCAAAACTCAAATACAGTAATCCACAAGTAAATACAACTCCAGACAAAATGAAATAACTATCTAAACAACCTCTATTGTGTCTCCTCTAGGCTAGCAGGCAATCCCAGGCTATCTGTAAAATTTATCAATATGTCCAGTCAGGACAGGAGCGAGCACATTACATCTCAATAGTTCATAGCAGGTTAGAAAATATAATCATACAGAAAAGTAAGATGCAGGTACTGAAAGAAATGTTGTATGTAAACAGAGAGAGAGAGCTGTAATAGAAATATCTACTATAAATAAAGAACTAACATGTGGCTAGTGAGTTAGAGTTTAATATAGACATGTAAATGGCATAGGAGATTCTGATGCTACACTATGGAAGAGATTCTGATGCTACACTACTTGGGTATTATTCACATGTCCATTTCTACTCCCCCGTACCCCCAATGAATACACAAGGATCCAGCCAGGTTATGTTATATGATGCTATGTAACAACCCCCGAAGGTGATAGACCCCGAAGGTGATAGACCCTGAAGGTGATACATAGTAGTCCCATAAATGGGATAAGGATTCTAGGAAGACTCTACGATCATAAGAGTATATGTCGTAAGTGATCAAAGAACCAATGAAGCATAGTGATACGCCATGTAAGTGAAACATACAGAATATGTAGTACCCGATGCTCCCTAAGGATAACATCTCAAGAACGAATCCATATAGTACCAATCCGTATGACCAACATGACAGTATAAGTAAAGTAATCTACTGCAGGAAATAATTCTAAGCAGGATATGAAATGATCAGAGAATGTACTCGCCTGATATCTGAATGTCCAAGGTAAAGATACTGTCCGAAGAGAGGTGTCTGGCTCCTAATTAGAACAGCACAAGTCACAACATGTCCAGAAGGGTAATATAAAGCACTACAATGCATTCTACATGAATCTAGGTCAAACTAGGCCAAAGTCAACCCTTGGTCAACTCTGGTCAACTGTACTAGTCAAACTAGGTCAAACTAGGTCATGTCCTAACCCAGCAAGTCTTACTAGGCCTAACCAAGACTTATCCTAGCAAGCACACATCAATACAAGGCTATACAAGCCAACATACACCCAACTCTATATTGCATGCAATTATTCAATACTCAAATAGGCAAGAATTCATATTGGATATACACTAGGTAATCTATTACTTTAAACTATATATGTCTACACATATATACACATGCATATATTGGTATTCAACATTAGGTCTATAATCATGGCATTTCAAATGGTTATATAAACTTATATATTACAACACAATATGCTAACATATATATAATATACATACATAGCTAAGTTAACTATATTCATAAATACTTATTTAAGAGACTATGTGTGTGTATGTGAACATGCAAAGGGGCAAGTGAGGGTTAAATGGGCATACATAGTGTATACATATCAAAGAGTGTCAAAGTGTAAGTGAACAATGTGTCAAGTGTGATAGTGTCAACATAGTGTAAGGGGGTACATGAGGTAATATAGGATTTGTGTTAACATAGAACATTACATCTCATTAACTTGTATATTTCATACATTACATCTATTATTATATTACATTCATGCTTGCATTCATTCATCATTCATTTATTCTCTTGTACTACTATATGTACCATACATTACATACTATGGAACCTACATATTCATTACAAGCCAAACTTATACATGCTTACATTAGATAGGATACTTACACCTCATACATCATTTATTTAACCAGTTACTCATGCTTGTATTCTCTATTTAATTACATAATGTATATACATTAACATGGGTTAAAATCAAATAGAACATTATATTACACACAAGGGTGCACAAAATGCATATGCCGAATAGTAACTCCTACTAATAATCAATACTGTACCATCTCAGCATGAATTAAAATTTAGGATTAAAGTATGTTATAGATCTATGTGTTAGCTTTCCGAAACTTTAAACGGATCGCGTTTTCGTTTCCGGAAACTCTCGAAATCGCAAAAATACCGAGAACGCGTTTGTCTTTCGTACAGCTGACACTCAAATAATTCTCCAGAAAGTTACAGAAAGAATTAGGCCTATAATACATGTTTTTGGAAAGCTAACTTCAATACGCTTCTTCTAACAAAAGGAAGATTAAACCGAGCTTTGAGCTAGAAGTTATGACATTTTTAAGTTAGGGCTGAAATTAAAAATGTGGATAAAAATCATGACGGATTTAGATAGTTTGAGCCAAAAGAATACACAATATATATCCTAATTATCCACAACAATAATAGCAATAATAATATGAGGAACCACACTCACAAACTTGATTATATAATCATCATGAACCATTTATTACATATATAAATATAGATACACTCTCATTACAATATATATATATATATATATATATATATATATATATATAAATCTATATATGTAACATGAACACATCCACAACACAAAGGACACTCCTATGACCTCCAAATGGACACGAAATGGACACAAATGGAGATACAACCATGGGGGTCATTCCTATGGGTTCAAAATAGACCTATATGCATGAGGAAATGAAAAGGAGAAGGGATTTATACCTCCCGGTAGATCGAATCGAAGAAAAACCTTCCCGGAGCGACACCGACACGTAGAGATTCCAAAAGGACACGAACGAGCTCCGAATCCTCCCAAACTTGGGTAGCTTCCTCCTTGGCTAGAATAGAGAAGGAAAGAAGAAGATTTGGTGGTGAAATGGAAGGATTTGGTGAAAAAATTGCTAGGGATTGCTCTCTAGGAATTTGGGGAAGAACAAGAGAGAGAAAAATAGATGGATAATGACAAATGGGAGGCTCAACCCTATCCTTATTGTGGCTGGCCATAAAGGTGATTTTGTCCTATTAGGAAAAGTCCAAAAGCCCCTACTAACCTATTCTATGAGTATTAGAAAAGGGCTAATTGGTTAGGGCTAAATTAGTCATTCTAAAGTCTCTAATCACACTAACCTTATCCATAATAATTAGTCTAACCTCTAACAAAATATTTCTATCATGTGGACTAAAATTAATATCATGTGGGCCATACCTAACTAGTGTGTGGGTCCCACTAGAGTCAAACTACCCCCGAGTCCCCGTTTCAAGTCGGATTGAGTTGAAATTCGAACCTGACTCAAATAACCCCAAAATAATATCATAAATAATAAAATAATATCAAAATAATTCAAAGAGATCAAATGCAAAAAATATTCTTAGGCCAAAAATGATATTAAAATATCATAATCACATGGTTAGGCTCTAGGTTAAACAGTCTCTAGGGTTTCACTAGCAAAACGTCAAAACCACAAGTCATTAATTTAAATAATTTTAAAATAATTTAAAATCAGTAAAAATTATATCATGAATTAAATATCATTATTAAAATAATTATAAACACGAAAATTTAAAATTACCCTCATTTGGGAAACTGGGTGCTACAACTCTACCCACCTTAGAAAAATTTTGTCCTCGAAATTTAAGATCGATAGTACTCCTTCTAGAGCCTCTAACCTACCCAATATCTAAGGTAACACTTTCTAACACTGGAATAATAAACGGACATCTAAAAAGTGTCAATCTAGGAATACCTCCAATACTGCTCTGCTGTACGGCGGTAATGGAACTTCAATAGAATATGGACTGGAACCTATATCCAAGGGACTGGACCTATTTTAAAGTGGTCTTAACTAAGGATGAAAAAGAACTGATCATAGGCTATAGGTATGCTCAAACTATTATCTTCCTATTAACCATCTATTAATACATTCTATTACCAAAGGAACGATGCATTACTAAGACATATAGGCCCCTATCTCTCATAACACATTTATGCTCACCAAAAGACTAGTACATCCCATCAAGGCTGATACTATAATCTCTCATAAATCTCATAAGCTACATCCTAAGTAAACAAACAAAACAACAATAATTCCTTCTCTTTTTTTTTGAATGACTGAAACAAAAGTAGCAAAAACATGTTCGAAAACATTTAAGGTACAATCTGATAATCATATGCGTCTATCCAAAATCATGGTACTCTAAATCCTCGTCATACTAGTGAGCAAGGCTACGATAATCACAGAGTCCTTGACTTATGCACATACGTCTAGAATCATGGTATTTAACATTTTTGCGATGCCGCTAGCTTGGCTGCGAAAACCTTAAATTTCCACACCCGAGAAATATATCCAAAATCAGACTATATGTCCTCACCATGCTGGCTAATGTGACTATATAAGACAAGATTTCCATAACTTAGATGACCTAGCCCATATAATTTCATCTTGCCAAAAATTAAATTAAATCAACAATGAATACAAAAAAAAAAAAATCAAATTTATCAACGAACATCAAAATTCAGAAATGAACAAAATTCTTCAAATCATATAACTACAAACTCGGATGCTATAGCTAACATCAAGATTCAAATTTCAACAATCTTCATCAAAATCAATAAATACAAACTCAAATTCAATAATAATCCATCAAAATCAAATTCAATAGCAGAAAGTAAAGATAAATCAAATCAAGAAAAAAGAAAAGAGTTTTCAAATCGGAGTTAAACAAGATTCTCAAGAGTCGTCCCAGGAATCTCTCAAGGGTTCCTATTTGTGATTGAGTACCTTCAAAATATATCCTAATCCTACTGCAGGCTGTAGTGGTACTCTAGTTCGAACACCACAACACAAACTCGACCTGCATGGGCCACCACTAAAAACGTATCACGACCCGCACCCACCGTGAGGGTACGAGTACGTAACAACGCCCAGCCTACGCCACAGTGTCGGCGGTAGAATGCTGTTCTAGGTCATGAACTATAACTAGCATAATATGAATACTCTCCATAAGGAGGCCAAAACAGAGGTACAACTCAATCACAATCTAAGGTAGAATGATAAAGATAGATAAACATGAAATTCAAAAGAGATACAGGAGATAGAAGTCCAAGTGTCTAAGATACATAATCCCAGAAATACATCTCAAAACTCAAATACAGTAATCCACAAGTAAATACAACTCCAGACAAAATGAAATAACTATCTAAATAACCTCTATTGTGTCTCCTCTAGGCTAGCAGGCAATCCCAGGCTATCTATAAAATTTATCAACATGTCCAGTCAGGACAGGAGCGAGCACATTACATCTCAACAGTTTATAGCAGGTTAGAAAATATAATCATACAGTAAAGTAAGATACATGTACTGAAAGAAATATTGTATGTAAACACAGAGAGAGAGAGCTGTAATAGACATATCTACTATAAATAAAGAACTAACATGTGGCTAGTGAGTCAGAGTACAATATAGACATGTAAATGGCATAGGAGATTCTGATGCTACACTATGGAAGAGATTCTGATGCTACACTACTTGGGTTTTATTCACATGTCCATTTCTACTCCCCCGTACCCCCAATCAATACACAAGGATCCAGCCAGGTTATGTTATATGATGCTATGTAACAGCCCCCGAAGGTGATAGACCCCGAAGGTGATAGACCCCGAAGGTGATACATAGTAGTCCCATAAATGGGATAAGGATTCTAGGAAGACTCTACGATCATAAGAGTATATGTCGTAAGTGATCAAAGAACCAATGAAGCATAGTGATACGCCATGTAAGTGAAACGCACAGAACATGTAGTATCCGATGCTTCCTAAGGATAACATCTCAAGAAAGGATCCATATAGTACCAATCCATGTGACCAATGTGACAGTACAAGTAAAGTAATCTACTGCAGGAAATAATTCTAAGCAGGATATGAAATGATCAGAGAATGTACTCGCCTGATATCTGAATGTCCAAGGTAAAGATACTGTCCGAGGAGAGGTGTCTGGCTCCTAATTAGAACAGCATAAGTCATAACATGTCCAGAAGGGTAATATAAAGCACTACAATGCATTCTACATGAATCTAGGTCAAACTAGGCCAAAGTCAACCCTTGGTCAACTCTGGTCAACTACACTAGTCAAACTAGGTCAAACTAGGTCATGTCCTAACCCAGCAAGTCTTACTAGGCCTAACCAAGACTTATCCTAGCAAGCACACATCAATACAAGGCTATACAAGCCAACATACACCCAACTCTATATAGCATGCAATTATTCAATACTCAAATAGGCAAGAATTCACATTGGATATACACTAGGTAATCTATTACTTTAAACTATATATGTCTACACATATATACACATACATATATTGGTATTCAACATTAGGTCTATAATCATGGCATGTCAAATGGTTATATAAACTTATATATTACAATACAATATGCTAACATATATATAATATACATACATAGCTAAGTTAACTATATTCATAAATACTTATTTAAGAGGCTATGTGTGTGTATGTAAACATGGCAAAGGGGCAAGTGAGGGTTAAATGGGCATACATAGTGTATACATATCAAAGAGTGTCAAAGTGTAAGTGAACAATGTGTCAAGTGTGATAGTGTCAACATAGTGTAAGGGGGTACATGAGGTAATATAGGATTTGTGTTAACATAGAATATTACATCTCATTAACTTGTATATTTCATATATTACATCTATTATTACATTACATTCATGCTTGCATTCATTCATCATTCATTTATTCTCTTGTACTACTATATGTACCATACATTACATACTATGGAACCTACATATTGATTACAAGCCAAACTTATACATGCTTACATTAGATAGGATACTTACACCTCATATATCATTTATTTTACCAGTTACTCATGCTTGTATTCTCTATTTAATTACATAATGTATATACATTAACATGGGTTAAAATCAAATAGAACATTATATTACACACAAGGGTGCACAAAATGCATATGCCGAATAGTAACTCCTACTAATAATCAATATTGTACCATCTCAGTATGAATTAAAATTTAGGATTAAAGTATGTTATAGATCTATGTGTTAGCTTTTCGAAACTTTAAACGGATCGCGTTTTCGTTTCCGGAAACTTCCGGAATCGCGAAAACACCGAGAACGCGTTTGTCTTTCGTACAACTGACACTCAAATAATTGTCCAGAAAGTTACAGAAAGAATTAGGCCTATTAATACATGTTTTTGGAAAGCTAACTTCAATACGCTTCTTTTAAAAAAAACAGGAGATTAAACCGAACTTTGAGCTAGAAGTTATGACATTTCTAATTTAGGGCTGAAATTAAAAACGTGGATAAAAATCATGACGGATTTAGATAGTTTGAGCCAAAAGAATACACAATATATATCCTAATTATCCACAACAATAATAGCAAAAATAATATGAGGAACCACACTCACAAACTTGATTATATAATCATCATGAACCATTTATTACATATATAAATATAGATACACTCTCATTACAATATATATATATAAATCTATATATGTAACGTGAACACATCCACAACACAAAGGATACTCCTATGACCTCCAAATGGACACAAAATGGACACAAATGGAGATACAACCATAGGGGTCATTCCTATGGGTTCAAAATAGACCTATATGCATGAGGAAATGAAAAGGAGAAGGGATTTATACCTCCCGGTAGATCGAATCGAAGAAAAACCTTTCCGGAGCGACACCGACACGTAGAGATTCCAAAAGGACACGAACGAGCTCCGAATCCTCCCAAACTTGGGTAGCTTCCTCCTTGGCTAGAATGGAGAAGGAAAGAAGAAGATTTGGTGGTGAAATAGAAGGATTTGGTGAAGAAATTGCTAGGGATTGCTCTCTAGGAATTTGGGGAAGAACAAGAGAGAGAAAAATAGATGGATAATGACAAATGGGAGGCTCAACCCTATCCTTATTGTGGCTGGCCATAAAGGTAGTTTTGTCCTATTAGGAAAAGTCCAAAAGCCCCTACTAACCTATTCTATGAGTATTAGGAAAGGGCTAATTGGTTGGGGCTAAATTAGTCATTCTAAAGTCTCTAATCACACTAACCTTATCCATAATAATTAGTCTAACCTCTAACTAAAATATTTCTATCATGTAGAATAAAATTAATATCATGTGGGCCATGCCTAACTAGTGTGTGGGTCCCACTAGAGTCAAACTACCCCCGGGTCCCCGTTTCAAGTCGGATTGAGTTGAAATTCGAACCTGACTCAAATAACCCCAAAACAATATCATAAATAATAAAATAATATCAAAATATTTCAAAGAGGTCAAATGCAAAAAATATCCTTAGGCCAAAAATGATATTAAAATATCATAATCACATGGTTAGGCTCTAGGTCAAACAGTCTCTAGGGTTTCACTAGCAAAACGTCAAAACCACAAGTCATTGATTTAAATAATTTTAAAATAATTTAAAATCAGTAAAAATTATATCATGAATTAAATATCATTATTAAAATAATTATAAACACAAAATTTTAAAATTACCCTTATTTGGGAAACTGGGTGCTACAGTAAATCCTTGAGTATGCTTATAAGAGAATCCACATGTTGTAATGCTAATACAAGAAACAAAGATAATATGATGCCTTGCTAAGAAATGTACGTTGCCTTGATCAAGAGAACCTTGCCATGCGAATAACAAAATAAAAGAGATGCTTTCATGTAACTATCGTATGTATCAAGTATGTTTCAATGCTTAATGATATTGAATTGTTGCAAAAGATTAAAATGCTGGACAGATTGCTATTGTACAAGAGTTGCCTGAAAAGATATGATACGTCTTGTCCTATATAGAAAAGAGTAGAGCTATTGGCTCGATTATTTGAAAAGAAGAGATAAGATGGAATATGTCTGTTGATCAATCGTTGAATTGTTAACAAGAAGAGTTTAATTGATAGATATTGCATTCATAGAGTCGGTCCGGACAACTTGTGCACAAGGATGTAATCTTTTGATCGGTTCCAGTGGTACTGGGATCGCTCGGCCTAGGAGGGAACATGACACCCTGGGGCTAGAAGTCCCCATGATCGGGGGGGGGTGTCGGTCTATTAGTGAGATGGACTAGAACGTCCAACTGCTAATAATGGGAATACCCATGGACCATCATGTAGATAGGCGTGGATTGGTAAAGAGCTAAACCTTGAGCCATAGCTGCTAGTATATGTGCATATCTATACAGAGCTGACCCGGAGAGTCATAACTACTGGTATGTGCATGTACTAATGTAGAGTTGAGCCTTGAGTCACAGCTGCCAATCAGGTTGCATGAGTCAATAATTGTTTTGCTAAGAGGTAACAATGCAGAGACGAACAGGAAACACTGTATACATAGATCATATTTATGCTAATCCTTGTCTTTTGAAGGGATGGATTGTCGTCTATGGGTAAGAATCAATGAATAAGTGATGTCCGCTAATGCTTATGTTTTCATAATGAAATGCTTCTATGAGTAATCTAATGCAATAAAATGTTATTGTTCCAAGAGTTTCTAAAGATGTTTTGATGCCTAGAATATTGTTAATATCTCTAAAAGTTGCTTGAACAAGAAGAATGATTATGGCTCATGAAACACAATATATACTGCACATAAAATAAATAGTCATCGTGCTTGAAATGAACAGTCCCTTGTATGCTTGAGATTAAATAATATGAATTGTGGCTTTTCGAAAGTGTTTTCAAAAAAATAAAATATGACTCTGTATGCACATGAAATGAATATAGGTAAATGTAGCAAGATCACATTACAAGAAATATTTTCTCACTAAATAAATTAGCGATTGTTTCAGAAGATGTAGCCTTTGTTCACAATTACAAGTATGTTGATATACTAACCCATCATTAGTTTGTACGCAGGTGCAAGATGAATCGAGATGCATAGTCCGAAGCGATATCCTGAGCCTTATCCTCAGGAGCCAGAAATCAGAAGAGATTCCAAGAGATGGACATCTGTTGCAAAGAGTTAGCTTTGTATATAAAGAGATGTAATGTATGGAACGAGATCATTGTCATCTGTAATGTTTCTAAGAGAATATAAGCATCGTATCAGAGAGAATTTAGAGCTTATAATATGTTCAAATGAAATTAATAAAGAGAAATTGTTTCTGTTACACATGTGTTTAATCTACAAAATGTCCATTGCTACTTCAAATATCTGCATTATGTTACGCTTCATTATTGTCAATCTTGTCTATTTTGTAATTGTACAGGTCTTGGACTTGTCCAAGCACAACTTAGGCTTGTACGTCATCACGCCCAAGCGAGGACAAATAGTCTCTCAGATTCTGAAGCAAGGACGAAAGGACACTGCGAGATCGGGGCGTAAGAAGCGCTGACCGACTTCTTAACCACACATCCGATCTCAGAGTCATCCAAACTCTATGAGGATATTTCGGATGAGGTACTGGATTCCAACGTTGTCGAAGATAACTCTGTCTGGCAGATGTTCTTCGACGACACTTCAAGAAAAGGCCCCAAGGGTCAGATCATCGCAGGATAGGGGGTAGTCTTGGTCTCTCCAGACAACCTAGTCATCCAGCGTGCCTATTCCCTCACAAAGTCATGCTCCAACAATGTGGAAGAATATAATACCCTCATTATGGGACTCCAGTTGGCAAGACAACTGGGGGTTGAATATCTCGAGTCCTAGGCAATTCAAAACTCATCGTCAACTAGGTTTGAGGACAATACGAGGTCCGCCATGAGGGCTTGATTCCCTATCATAAAACAACCTTGGACATCATCTCAACCTTCACCGAGTTCTTCATAGAACATGTACCTCGACTATAAAATCTGGAGGCTGATGCCCTGGCTGGCCTTGTTGCCTCCTTGGCGGCACCTCTCGATACTCAACACTTCGTTACTGTAATTGGCAGTGATTTGGTGTGTCGCAAAAGCAATTTGTGCATGTGTCTGGAACATGTCATGGCAGCGGATTCATGCGTCAACATCATAGACGATTTTCGTTCATGGATTTCACAGCCTACAGAATCCTTCCAAATGACCTGAAAGAAGCCGTATCTGTCAAAAGGTGCTCTCTCCGATTATACTACGATACATCTACCAAAATACCGTATCGTCTTCTTACGATGGACTTCTTCTCCGACGTTTATCAAACGAGAAGGCGACCTGTAACCCCTTTTTCAAAATTTTGAAAATATCTATTTCCTATTTATATACTTTATATATACTTTTTAAGAAGAAGAAAAAATATGTATAATCCTATGTTTACTACTCCACGAAAAATCTAACCAATATTCTAAGAGGAAATGTTGCCTATAAAACATTAATAACATGTATATAATATTAATAACAATTATTCAGGAAAATAAATAATAGACCATTAAAATAACCTACCACTACATATGTAGCATATACATCTACATGAACGTACTTAGATGCACTATCCGATTACATGGGCTTGGGTTCAGTTTGGGTCCTGTCCGGACTAGTTTGGTACAAATAGATCTCCTAGAAGCCAATGATATTAATAAATAACTAATTAATTATTTATATGGGTCAAGTCGCAACTTGGCCTAGTTTTCCTATTTAGAACACACTTAAGGCTCGTTCTTCCTTACCATGGCTAAAATATTAGTCAAGGCACACAACTACACCCTTCACGCCATGATCTCTAGTCATCTTGTGCTCCAAATTTTAACTATGACTAAGGCCTTCTATAATAATAATTAATTAATTAAATATTTATAAAATTCTAAAAATTACCATTTAATTCAAATAAATATGATTAAACCCATGCGGATCAGAGCATATCGTATCAGTTACATAACTATACTGATACGAGCCTGCAAATATGATTAAATCCTTACAATCCATACTTCCTTAAAAATTCTCTTAGAAATTTCTCCACCGTCCTTAAAACTTCTTATTTGCTCTTGATTATTCTTCCTCACCTTCCCGTACCATTGATTTTTGTCCCTTCCTATTTCGGGATGACGAATGAACGTGATGTCTAAAATTTATCAAAAATTCTTAAGTTATAGTGTAAGTTAGTTTGATTATTGAATTTTGGTTGCTTGATAGATAGGATGGGATTGGAGATGCCATATGCCATAGATATCCATTGGTAGTAATTTTGCAACTAGTGTGTAAGGTTATATAAAATTATGACATCATGTGTTTGAAGGGGTACTGTGACCAAAGGTGGGTAGAGATTCTAGCGAACTTATTATTGGTGGTTGGTTAATTATGAAAACATTGGTGAAGTTTATTAAATTTGGTATAAAAAAAATCTTTAGAAGATTAAATCTATTGAGAATTTGAAGTTTTGATGGAGTAATGTGAGTTAGGGTGGCTATATGTTCCCAATCACCTATTTGGTTCTCGGTGATCAAAATTTTTTGTTGTTGAAAGTATTGATGGAAGTTAGCAGATTGGGATTTTGATGATTATATTTCTAGAGGCTAAAATATTAGTAGACAATGATTCGAAAAAATGTTTAGTGAAATGAGATTAAATTTTTTAAAGTTTTATGATCTTATGGTATTTGTAAATGGCAATAAAAAATTTATGGGAATTAGTGTTAGAAGAATTGGATAAGATCGAGGATTTATGAGATGAATGTGTTTATTCAGTAATCAATTAAGGAGGAGATAAATTAAGAAGAAGAAAAATAATATAGTACGATTTGATGGAAAAAAATTTGTATTGGAATTTCTTTTTTGAAGACAAATTTTGAATATTAGATTTACGTTTTTAAAATATCGAAAAAATTCCACTTAGTATGTCCTTGTGTCATATGGGTTGATTCATAGGTGGGTAGAAGGCCCGAGGATTTGTAGTTACAAAATGATCATGAGAATAATTGATAGCTAGTGGGACCCGTCTTCTACCTTGACTGATGGACTTTTTCCTTAAATTTCGAGGACGAAATTAATTTTAAGGGAGGTAGATTTGTAAACCCTCTTCCCGAAATTTTGAATTTTTTTTTCTATTTTTATTTATTTGAATTAAATGGTAATTTTTGAAATTTTATAAATATTTAATTAATTAATTATTATTATAGAAGGGCTTAGTCATGGTTAAGATTTGGAGCACAAGATGATTAGATATCATGGCGCGGAGGGTGTAGTCGTGTGCCTTGACTAATGTTATAGCCATGGTAAGGAAGGTCGAGCCTTAGGTGTGTTCTAACTAGAAAAACTAGGCCAAGTTATGACTTGACTCCTATAAATAATTAATTAGTTATTTATTAATATTATTGGCTTCTAGGAGATCCATTTGTACCAAACTTGTCCAGACTGGACCCGAATCGAACCCAAGCCCATGTAATCGGGTAGTGCATCTAAAGACGTTCATGTAGATGTATATGCTACATATGTAGTGGTAGGTTATTTTAATGGTCTATTATTTATTTCCATGAATAATTGTTATAAATATTATATACATGTTATTGATATTTTATAGGTAACATTTCCTCTTAGAATATTGGTTAGATTTTTCCTGGAGTAGTAAACATAGGAGTATACACATATTTATTCTTCTTCCTAAAAAAGTATATATAAAGTAAGTATAAAAATAGGAAATAGATATTTTATTATTGAAACACTATTTATAAAATTAGGATTATATATTCTTATTTATGTAAAACTTAGTCTATGGAATTAACATGTACATATATATTTATGCTTTAAAAATTGGTTATATGTTGTTTAGATTATTTTCTAGGCATTGTTGTATAAAAATATATGGTGCATATATATTTCCACGTATATAAATATACATGCATTTATAGAGAACAAAAGAAAACAAAAAACAAAAAACAAAAACAAAAACAAAAGAGAAGCCATAACTCACGAGATATTTGGGCCAATATCTCATGAGTTGAAATAACCCCCTAGACCCGAGCAAGCCCAACCGAGCCTAGCATAACCGAGGCTCCTATATATCGATCAAGAGAGAGAGAGAGAGAGAGAGAGAAACCCTAGCCAAATACTTCACACCCCGACGATCTCCCAACCCTGGCACACCTACTTCGGCGCCTGCACCGCCGTGAACACCATCGGCCGCTTGAGAATGCGCGACAGAGGCAGCTACGTGTAGCAGTCGAAATAGCAGTTGCACCTTCAATGTCCCGACTTCGTAACGCCTTCCCTCGAATCATGATGGTTCATTTTACGAACTATCCTTTTTGGTATGTCCACAACATATACGTCTTGATTTTCTTTCAATTTGTTTAAACCTAGATGACCAAAACCCTAAGGAAATCGAGACGAATCTCAACAAAAAAAGTATCGAGATGCCCTGTTTTATTGTTATGATACCAAGTTGGAAGACAGATTCTGATCGTCTGTTACGGACTCTTCTAAAACTAATTAAAAACAGTGATAGAAAACCTATAGGGCTTCAACACCGTTCTTGTAGAATTAAATTCTGTCGATTACGCGTCAAGAAAATTGAATCCGAAGTTTGCTCAAAAACAGTTTCCAAAACAGAATTATTTTTAGAAAATCTTCCAATACGGCGTGCATCCCGACAAACCGAATGACGTGGTCACAACCAATAAATATTGAAAGGTTTGTATGGCTGTTGTCGACGTGTAGGTTTCGACGGAAATCGATTTTGTTGTGCGTGTGCGACGAAATTGAAGCATATCCGTCGAGATACCCTGTATCGGCCTCTTTGCAAGCTAGTCAATTACTTTGTGCACGTTTGTCATCTCGAGATGAAACTTATGGCAACAGACTATATTATATTTTGGTTCTGTATGCCAAGTTTGGTCCGATTCTGAGAAGGTCGACCAGAACGCTATTTTGTCGGGCCCACAATGCGATCTAATAGGCAAATTTGTGCACGGCCCACCGAAATCCAACTTTGGACATACGGTTGTATTTGTATCAAAAAACTGGATTCGTAAATATATAGTTTGATGACTGTATAGACCGTAGATGTTGGCACACTTTTCGGTGTAAAGTAGGTCCAACGACGGACATAGTTTTGACCCTAAATTATCATTTTTCCCCCGTATCCAGAATTGGAAATTTGGGTAGCCTATTCTAGCTAATTTGACTATTCTGAACACGTTGATAATATCTGTTTCAGCCTCCGGAGACTGTTGTGAGAGTTTGACTTTTGTGACTCGTCGATTGATTGGATAGTATTGGTTCTACGTACTACCACCAGGCAAGTATACCTTGCCAAACTTATGCAGTATTTACATATTTTTCTTCATGTTGTATTTCTTTTCATATTGTCACATGCTTCTCATATTCTACTTGGGTTACCATCTACTACTTTCTTGTTTTATAGATTTACGTGTACGTATAGGATATTAGTTGTTTTTATTGATTGTTTATTGGTATTCCAAGTGTTTACCATATCTTGTGTTAGAGTTACCAGTTATGCCATGTTTTCTTGTTTTACATGACCTGGTCGTGATTGATGGACTTGGACTTGTCTTGAGTATGACCAGACCTGACTTGAACATTCTCGATTGGGAGTATCTTGTATTATACTACAATTGAGATATACTATAGATTAAGAGTATCTTGTATTGTACTATAGTCTATAGGATTTTACATGACCTTCATATTCCTTTAAGAGATGAGATTGACACTAGAATTGGCTATTATCTATTGGAAGTATCTTGTATTGTACTACAATTGAGATATACTATACATTAGGAGTATCTTGTATTGTACTACAGTCTATAAGAGTTATTCGATTGATTGTTAGCCAAGTCTAGTATTACATTTCCATCTGACATGTCGTTTCTTAGATATTCTTATGGCACTATTCTTATCTTCTATACATGTATTTACTGTCATATTAGTAGGCATATTTTATGTATCTTGCTAGTCCCCTGAGGATATGATGATCTCTTCAGGTAGTTGATTGTACGGAGTTAGTTAGCTGATCATGATGGTAGTTGATTACTTCAGATTCAGGTATCTTTCATGATTACATATTTATATCCATTATTTGCACTTTGCTTATTAGCCTAGTTTTATAGACTCATGTTATATCTTTGGAGTCTAATCGGACATATATGCTAGTGAGCTGCAGACCATGAACTATAATGTTCATTCTTGTTTTACATTTTTCTTTTGGATTGAGATATAGTTTAACTTATCAATTAGACATGATACCCTATTCTGGATAGCGTATACGTATTTGAGTTGGACTGGAGTCCGCTTGATATGTAGCTGGCATGCGCGCACATTCGTATCCCAAAAAATGGCTACAGGGCCTATGATGGTACCTGCGAAGCTCATCAACTCGGTCCTAAGCTACATGATCGACTCCGACGTATGGGCTATTACTGGCCAACTATGACGGCAGATACTATTGAGTATGTTAAAAAGTGTCATGTCTACCAGTTGCACGCTGACTTCATCCATCGACCCTCGGAGTTTCTATACCCTACGGTTGCCTCCTGGCCATTTGAAGCCTGGGGTATGGACATCGTCGGACCGATTACCCCACTATCATCCACAGGGCATCGATTTATCCTAGCAATCAACGACTACTTTTCTAAATGGGCGAAAGCAGTACCTCTATCAGAGGTAAAAAGCTCAAAGGTGATCAGCTTCACCAAGCATCACGTCATTTACCGTTTCGGGAAACCCCAGAGGATTTTCTATGACAACGGTCCATAATTCATAAGCCATACATTCAGCAGATTCTGTGACAAGAATCATATCAAGAACGTGGCGTCGACTGCATATAATCTGGCAGCAAATGGATTGGCTGAAGCTTTCAATAAAATAATCATCAAACTACTCAAGAGAGTCGTGTCATCTAACAAATGCGACTAGGATGAGAAGCTAGGCGAATGCCTCTGGGCCTTTCGCACAATGGTACGGACTCCGACGGACAATACACTATTCTTTCTGGTATAATGGAGCGAAGTCGTGCTTCATATTAAAATCCATATTCCTTCACTATGAGTGGCCATCACGAACCAATTGACAGAGGAAGATAACCAACGTCACTGGTTGCAAGAGTTAGAGGCGTTGGACAAGAAACGCCTTTTGGCTCAACAGCGCATCAAGCTCTACCAGGCTCATATTTTCCAGACTTTCAACAATAAAGTCAAACAAGGACTTTTCAAGTGGGTGACCTCGTCCTGTCAATTAGAAGACTAATAGTGATGACTCACAAAACACCAGAGAAGTTCGAACCCAAATGAGAAGGTCCTTTTTCATAGAGACAGTGTACTCTGACGGTGCCTACCGACTCACAAAACCTAACGGGGACTTGTTTATGATGCCAATCAATGGCAAGTTCCTAAAGAAGTACTATACTTGAAACCCTTCGACATGTACTTCCATCCCCCCAGCTAAAGAATATGTGAATTCGACATCCAAATTCATCCCCCTCGATCATGATATGTCTCTGGAGCCCAGTTGCTCTAGGGCATTCCCTCATCGTCTCCCTGGTAGAAAACATCCAAGTCCACATCACCTATGAGTTGTTTTTCTATATCCCCGTAAAGCTTAATCTTACCCCTCCGTAAGATGATGTTAAAATCCATGTTTACCATGTCCACTTTACCTCTGAGTAAATATATCATTCAACAACCCTGTGTTGTTACAACTCATCCATAGAACATCTACGTCCATATCACCTCTTAGTTGTTCTTTGTATCCGCACAAAATCCGTTCTTACCACGTCCATATCACCTCTGAGTAAGAAAACTCTACCACCAAGCCCATGTTTACCATGTCCACATTACCTATGAGTAAACATGTCGGTCCCCTCTCTCAACTTATCATCAGTACCTAAAAACCAAGGTGTGCCAAAGATGATCATGTCCACAAAACTATGATTTCATGACAAATAAGCAAGCAAAATTTCTTTATTTCTTTTTCATCAAAAGAAAGAAAAAAGGGCTACATTGCAAAAGAGAAACAAACTATATCTCAAAACTACAAAAACAAAGAAAAAGTACAAAAAGAGGACAAATTCAAGGGTTGGCAAACAGCTCATTGATATAATGCTTCAAAACCTCGGCCCTGGATTCGACAGTCGCTAAGACCCACCGTTTAGCTTCACGAAACATCGCTTTCTTATCCTCGGAGGTGATATTAGCTGCATGCTTGTCATCCATATCCTTTTTCTGGTAGAACAATTGGGCCACATGGCGAGTAAACTTCTCTGTTTCCTCCTTAAGCGCAATATGGGCAGCCTGTGCTCATTCATAGTCTACCAAGAGTTGGTTTGCTGCTCATGAAGCGTGCGTATCTTGGCATCAACATCCGCCAGGTGGAGATCCAGAGATTCCCGTAGACCAACCTTCTCTTCCATAGCCGAAGTCAACTCTTGCTCTTTGGTCTCAGCATCGACCAATTCCTGTTCCCAGACAGCATAGTGGCCAAGTAGGCTGACTCAGCCTCAGCTTCCAACTTATCTTGCTCCTCCTCTATTAAAGCGAAAAGATCATTCCGACGGATGCTCTAGAGCTCATCAAAATGACGATCGAACTCAGCAACTGAAGCCTCTAAGATCTCACCCATATGGTTATGACCCTGGTGAGATCGGATCAGCCCGATGTGCGGGATCTCCATTGCCTTGGCTGTCACAAAGATCATGTCTTCCTCCAGCACGGCGGATACCCCCTACTTGATATTTTGTATACAGTCTCGATGACAAACTTCACGTACTCATGTACATCGACTAATACTTGAGGCATCATATGGGAGCCGTCGGAATCCTCATGTGAGCAAGAAGGATAGTAGAACTCGGCGATAGCACAACATCTTTGCTCGACAGAGTAGTCGTCACCTCATTTGTCGAACCTCCGGCCACTAAAGCTTCAGTATTCGGGTCCCCTTGAGGAGATTTCGACCCGGGCATCTCCAGAATCTCAACATTTATGGGCTTTGTCTAACTGGTAACATGCCAGTGCCAGGAATTATGATAGCTGGAACTCTCGAAGTACCCATCATAGTTCCCCAAGTGGTTTGGACAGACGAAGATTCTTCCATCATAGGGCCTTTGCCCTTGTCAAGAACTACCCCGAAGGGACCTCCAACATCAAGGCCTACCATAGCAAGATCAGGGGAGAGCTTGAGCACGATCACCTTGGGATAGTCCTCGCCGCCTATTGTATAGTTCCCTACTACATCTTCAACAGCGTCATCTTGGACGTCTTCGGAAGAAGATGAGTCCCAATCAACTTCTTCCTCCAGAGGATCCTACGCAACTTTATCCTCCTGGGTCTGGACATCGGTCTCCCCACCAGGGCCCGCAGCCAGTTGCTCCACTTTTCGCAAAGGGACCACTTGATCTGTATCTTCCAGAACACTCGATGTGGGTTGTTTAATATTTTCGGACGCCACCACTTCACCAAGGTCACCCTCAGTATAGTCAAAGGCGGCAGGAGCCTCGACTTCAACGTCTTCTTGGTCTCCCTCTACTGGAGACTCCATAATGGAAGGAATGTGCTCTTCAAGAGAGCTTGTGATTTCTTCTCGAAAGGTTCGTCCTGGCCTCGTTTTGAAATCCGGGACTTTTTCTTCGTCACCTCCTACAAACAAAAAGGGAATACAAATAAGAAGAGAAAGACCATTTTACCTCTCAAAAGCTGACATTTAGCTACTTATTGTCACAGGAGGAGGCTTTTTTGATCCCCCTGCGGGAAAACTATAGTGCCTCCTGACTTAGTTGCCAAAACTTTTCTTAGCCTCTTTGGCGCAGAGGGACCCGCATCCATTGAAGCACGCCTCTTCAACTGAGTACCCTCTGATTCTTTCTGTGAGTCCTCGACCATTACTACCTTGGTTGCTGTCGGCACCACAGCATCTGGTTGGCGATATGCCCTGGCTTTTATGATCACGACATCGGACGCCTCAAGCTGGGTCCCCACAATGAAGTTGGTCTCCCTATCATAGCCAGGAGATATGGTATTCATCGAACAATAGAGCTTAACGGCGAAGTACAAGATATCTGACCTGGGATTCTGAAGGAAAGCTGTAAATCACACTCTCGTATAACCAGCATTATAGTACTGCCAAGTACGAGCTCCATCCAGCAAGCTTCCAACAAATCCCAAGCAAGTACTTGGGTTGTCCAACATCAACTGAGTATAGCCGAATTGGCGAGCAAAATAGCTCGGTCGGTACAGTTCCAAGAAGCATTAGTTCCTGTTCCGATGTACCAAATGTGAGTGATAGATGCTTTGCAGCCAGCGAAACCCCCAAACTGGAAGAGTAATAGCATCTACGCCGGTATCCTCCAACTCTTCATCTGCTTCAAAGCCCAAAAAGACTGGGCCAACTTTAGGGACGTCCTACCCCTGGAGCTAGGACAAGACCTTCCAATAAATAGGGACGCTAGTATGCAGCCACTTTCTTCTGTGGTAGCGACGGATAAAGGCGTCTCCAGTAATATGCCCTTCCTCGGTGCCAAGGCTCATCACATTGGGGTGATATCGTATTAACCACCCCATCAGATAGTGCTAAGGAAGCTCATCCCGAGGAAAGTTACTACTCTTTCCCTTCATGGCTATGATATCCACCGCGAACTCTCTTAGACCCCACATCAGGTTGCATACCATTGCGGGGAGCATGGGAAAAGGATGGCCAAATACCAGTTTTACGGCAAACAAGATCAGATTTCTGGTCACCCTTTCTACAGAATCGGATCTACCAAGAAACACACAATTTTGGAGCCATATCATCACATAGGAAACTAGCACCGCCTTTGGCGACATTCTGTGTGCACAGTGCTAGAAGCAGCTATAGATGTTATCAGATGGCTCCCTGTTTTCATCCTCACACGAATTGTGTTCGTCAAGTTGCTTTATTTCGGCAAAAAAATTTGCATGCGTAAGACCCTAGGAGTGGTAAAGCAAACCTTTGTCAGATCGCTATTGTCCCGAGTAAAGACATGTCTCTCCAAGCAGTCACGTGAGGTTGTTCCTTAGTCTTATCCATCCGCTGATCCAGATAATGGTGGCACAACACTTTCTCGAAGATTGTTATCATTTCATGATCCTTTTCTTCCAAGGCGGAGAGCTCTTCATTCGTTGGAAAATACTCTTCATACGACTCAGTCCCCCAAGGGAGTTTTAAGATCTCATATATCTCATGAAGCGCCAATCCTAGTTCCCATACAAACGTATAGAACATCTCGGTGTGGGAATTGTACAGCTCCATGAGGGCCAAAAATATAGGCCAATTTCTATCTATGCCAGTCTGGGTGGGCCATATGGCAGAAATCAAATCGATCTTCCTAAGCTCCTCCTTGTACTTTACCAAAATCCAAAGTATCATATCGTCCCACTTCGGTACGTAGTGACACCAACCTTTGACCCAAAATTCTCCTTTCGGATATAAAATCTTGGCTGCCAACATACGGTTGACAAAAGTGGAGGCACTGAAGGCAAAAGTTTGAGGGAGAACATCACTGTATATACTTCCAGGATGCAGAACTCATAAAGAGTAAGATGTTCCGCCTCGCACAAAAGTAAAGATATCCTTCTGGTCAGAAATAGAGTCAATCCTGAAGGACCCCGAAATCGCTCCTCCCTGAGCTGGGATAAGCTCCCATTGCATCCTTCTTTTCGAAGCTAGGCAAATGAAGGCAGTCAGCGGCAATTGACACTCTATCTTCGGTAAATACATGTTAAGGCGCTTCACCTTAAAGAACTAGTCTTCCTTGATACTCAATACCTTTGCTTCATAAGAAGCCAGTCGTTCCTAAAACAAAAATTGGGGCTTCAAATAAGCCTCAATGGCATTCTCAACAGCACGAATCTTGCCGCTCTCTATTATGGCTTGAAAGAAATAATAGGGCTGATCCCTAATTAGCGTCATCCTTTCTGACGGCTGGTCCAACATGATCATAGCCTTAGCAGGGTTAAATACTGCTTCATTGAAGTCCAATCCCATCTGATAGAGGGAGTGGTCAAACAGAACTTCATTTAAAAGAGGCAACGTTATAGACACTGCAGGAATACAAAAAAGGAAAAAAGTGAACAAAAAACTTGGCCCTTTTTATAAAGAGTTGAAAGTTATGCACAGTCTAGCACCAGCGCGTGTAAACTTTCACGCATCAGCAAAAATCAAACTCTCAGCATATCATCAGGATAGAAGCCCATGCGCATAGACTGAGTTCAACCTCGACGCATCTTCATGACCGAAGTCCATGCGCGTTAGAGGGATAAAACTTCGACGCATCTCTAGGACCAAAGTCCATGCGTGTTAGCGAAAGTGAAGCTTAGGCGCATCTCCATGGTGTAGCCCGATGAGCTACACCCATGCACTTTAGCAGGATGATTAGGTGCATGTCCAAAATATTTGCCCATTCATGCACCCAACCATGTGTTGGCCCATTGGTCATATGGTCAACCTAATTTTAATAATTGATCAAACTCTGTCTAGATATATGAAGCTAATCAGGATGTATTGGACTCTTGGACATGAACAAGAACAGCTATCTACACAGTTCAAGACCGAAGCTATGTTTGCCTGTTCGAGTCTGTATTTCCTTTGAGCAATGTATTTTTCATTTTATTGAGTCTAGGAATACGTTGTACATCGAGTCGTACTGGCAAATAGGCTATTCCAAAATGTTTTCAAAATACTTTTAAAATGTCCTTTGTTTTGAAAAACATTCTTTTAAACAAAAGCTTCAAAAAGGTTTTCAAAAATCCCCGAAAATTGTTTTTAAAAACCTAACCTAACCCTGACAGAACTCGGCCAGAGTTCGGCCAGAGTTCGGTTGGTGGCCGTTTGATTTTTGAATTCTTCTGGAACTTGGTCCTCCTGCAGTTACGGATTTGACCGAGATTTCCTCATCGAGTTCTACCCGAATTCTGCCCGAATTCTGCCAGAATTATATCTTTGGAATTCCTATAAATAGAGAAGGATTTCGATCATTTCAACTCACTCATTCCCTTTCAATCTTCTCTCTATCTAAAGCTTTCAGTCTTCCAAAGAGTTTTCTTGAGCTTTAAATTTTAGATCCCAAGCCAATTATAATTCTCTAGTCGATTTGCCAGTGCGGTACGGTCTAAAAGTTTCTGAGAGATTGTAATAAGAAGGCTTGATTGAAGAATACCTCTTCACACTTGAAGTTGGACGAGTTCTTCGTATCAAAGCTCGCGTTGTAGAAGTTGCAAGGACTTCGTAAGAAAACTTGCAGTTTTTCTAATAGTGGATTCAACTGGTAGCAAGAGTTCTACCGACTGGATTAGTCCTCAACAGAGGGAAACCAGTATACATCGCTGTCTTTGCGTTTGCATTCTTATCTCTGCCTTTACTTTACTTAGTTGTGATTATTATTCTGTGATCTTGCTGCTAACATTTTTTTAATTAGCAATATTTTGCTGCCAACTCTATTCACCCCCCTCTAGAGTATTGTGCTTTACGATTTCGTTCCTACAATTGGTATCAGAACGGGTGTTACAGGTAAAGCAAGGTAACATTGCAATTATTTATTCATTTTAATTAATTGTTATATAGATCACAGCACAACACATGGCAACTATGAAATTCACAAGTGAAGGCCAGGCCACAAACAGACCTCCACTGTTTGATGGTACAAACTATACCTATTGGAAAACACGGATGAGTTTCTTCTTGAAATCTTTTGACTTTGATTTATGGTCTATTGCTCGTATAAATGTTGATGGAGTTTTAGTTGAAAAACCCCATAGCAGATATACAGAGGAGGAAAAAAAAAGGTCAGTCTTGACGCACGTGCTATTAACGCTCTATTTTGTGCTTTAGACAGAACTGAATTTAACAGGGTGTCTATCTGCACAACGACTAATGAAGTGTGGAAGCTACTTGAAGTCACACATGAAGGCACGACTCAAGTCAAAGAATCTAAAGTCAGCAGACTTACTCAAGAGTATGAGGTGTTCAAGATGAAGCCCAACGAAACAGTTACTCAAATGTTCGAAAGATTCTTGGATATTGTAAATCCTTTGTCCTCCCTAGGCAAAGAGTACAGTAACCATGAAAAGGTTCGTAAACTCCTGCGAGCACTTACCAAGAACTGGATTTCGAAGGCTACTGCAATCATTGAAGGAAATGACCTCACAACTATGTCCCTCGAAGTACTCATGGGTAAGCTACTCACTCATGAACTGGAGCTACAAGAGTTTGAAGAGCCTGCACCAAAGGAGAAGACGATCGCTTTCAAGGATCAGCACAGAAAAGCTACTGAAGGTGACTCAGACAGCAGTGAATCTGATGCTAAAGATCAAGCACTCCTAGCAAGAAAATTCAAAAGATTCATGAGATATGAGAAAAGAGCCAAAAAAACAACAACAGCAACAACTGGTATCAAGATGATGCTGTCTGCTACGGCTGCAAGAAGAAGGGACACATGAAGAAGGATTGTCCTACAAACTCATCATCAAGCACAAAGAGCAACAGGTATGAAAAAGAGAACCTGAAGAGATCAACATCTAGGAAATATGCCAATACCAGCATATGGCATAAAAGTGAAGCCAGCGACTTAGAAGACGAACAATCAGAAGACGCTGCAAATGTATGCTTTCTGGCATCCGATCAGGTACCTATTGAACCTGTAGTTGATACTTATGATGACTTCACCTTTGAGCAATTAGGAGATGCCTTCAGTGAACTGATGACTGATTACAGAAAATTGCGTAGCAAGTATCAGACCTCTAAGAAGGTACTCAAAGAGTACAAAGGTGAAATAGGTAGACTTACCGACCTACTAGCTGAGGTTAGAAATAATGTTAGTGAGTCTGGTGAGCTTTCTTCAATAAAGCTCTTATTACACGAGACTACCAAGTCATCTGAAGAGAAAGATAAAGTTATTGACCAACTCAAGGAAGAACTTTCTAAAGAGAAGAAAAGTATTCAAAGTGCACATATCATAATAGAAACACTCACTTCTGATTATACTAAGTTGTATGACACTTCCAAAAGATTGGAAATTAGGTTAGGAAAATAGCCTGAGACTGCTGCTTCCTTCCCTAACACGTGTCACTTACCAAAAAATCAGAACATTCCCAAGCCAAACACTGTCAGACCTAACCCTATCAAACCTTTACTGCAAAAGGTTAAGCCCAAACAGGATTATAGGTATACTTTCTTCTATATTAGAAAACCTAAACCTACCAACCATGCACACCACTCAGCTTTCAACACTCGACATGCACAATGTCATTATTGTGGCCTCATTGGTCATATTTCATCTGCATGTAGAATCAGAAAGCTTGTTGATTTAAATATTTATGCTTGGATACCAAAGGCTAACATTTCAGGACCCTACAAGAAATGGGTACCAAAAGTTTCATCTGCAAACTGTTTTGTAGATGGAACACCCTTCACATGCTAAAAGCAAATGGATCCTTGACAGCGGTTGTTCACGACATATGATCGGTGACGCTACATTATTTGCAACATTATCGAAGAAAAAGAAGGAAGGCTATGTCTCCTTCGGTTATAACTTGAAAGGGTATATTATTGGTATCGGTGATGTTGGTAAGTCTCCTTATCCTATGATTAAGGATGTCTGCCTGGTTACCGAGTTAAAACATAATCTACTCAGCATAAGTCATTTGGCTGATCATGGTTATGACATCGACTTTTGCAAAGACAAATGTATTATAGTTGATAGCTCAACTGGTAATACTATCTTTGAAGGTATCAGGGAAGACAACATATATGTTTTCTATTTGTTGGAAGAAACTAACATTTCAGGTAGATGCTTAATGGCTAAAAGTGATGAGAGTCATCTGTGGCACGTGACTCGGTCACACAAATATGGACATAATACCAAGATTATCCACAAAGAAGCTAGTACGCGGTTTATCGGATATTACATTCAAGAAGGATTCGGTATGCAGCCAATATGAAAAGAACAAAGCTACCAGATCCACATTCAAGTCAGTAAATGCAGTATGTACTACTAGACCTCTACAATTGCTTCATATGGACTTATTTGGTCCTAGCAGAGTTGCTAGCCTCGGAGGTAAGCTTTATGCTTTCGTAATTGTAGATGATTTCTCTAGATACATATGGGTATACTTCTTGACACGCAAGAATGATGCATTATCTGAATTTGTCGCCTTTTGCAAGTAAGTTCAGAATGAAAAAGGTTACATGATCACTCGTATTAGAAGCGATCATGGAGGCGAATTCGAGAATGCAGAGTTTGAGCATTTTTGTGACATACACAGTTTTGTACATGAGTTCTCCTGTCCTAGGACTCCACAACAAAATGGAGTTGTGGAACGTAAGAACAGAACTCTATCTGAAATGGCCAGAGTAATGTTAAACCAGTTTAGTCTACCCAAATATTTCTGGGCTGAAGCTGTCAATACAGCTTGCTTTGTTCTCAATAGAGTTCTAATTCGACCCAAATCGAAGAAGACTCCATTTGAATTATGGTTTGATAGAATTTCATCTGTTTCATATTTTAGAATATTTGGTTGTAAATGCTTTATTCTTAATACTAAAGACAATTTGGAAAAGTTTGACGAAAAGGCCGATGAAGGTATATTTTTAGGTTATGCGGCCAAGAGCAAAGGATACAGAGTCTTCAACAAACGAACCATGATCATCGAAGAGTCAATCAACGTCACTTTTGATGAACTGAATCAAATGACTATCGATGACAATGACGAAGATCCAACTGTACCAAGCTCAACAACAGCTGATTCTCAACCAAGCTCGGTACTAGCTGATCCTCCTAGAGAAGATCCAGGAACCAGCTACCTTCAGAGTCTGCCAAAAAGATTAAAATTTATAGTTGATCATCCAAAGGATTTGGTAATTGGTGACATTATCAAAGGTGTAAGTACTCGTACATCCAGTAGAGATATTGTTTCTAGTGTTATATTTATTTTACAGCTAAAACCCAAAACTATTGATGAAGCATGTAGTGATAGTTTTTGGATAGATGCTATGCAAGAGGAATTAAACCAATTTGAACGGAATCAAGTTTGGAAACTTGTTCCCAAGCCTATTGATCGTCCGGTCATTGGCACCCGTTGGGTATTCCGAAATAAACTGAATGAGAATGGTTTAGTGACTCGTAATTGTTTGCAAAAACAAAAGTATGAAGAACTTTATTGATACAAACTTTATAAAAGATTACAATTTGAATTCTGGGAATGGTACAGCTTTAGGAATTCAATCTACATGACGATTGCTTTATCCCTTGGACGATGTGAACTCTGAAGACGAAGCCTCTGAAGTTGAAAACAACTCTGGAGTTGAAGGCAGAAAGCCTCGGAAGTTGAAGGAAAAAGCCTCGGAAGAATGCAGCAGCACTTGGGCAAGAACTTCTGAACTCTCTGATTTCTGAAGTCTGATATGTGATCCCTTTGAATGGAGACTTGAAACTCTACTTATAGAGTTCTAAAAAATAACTAACTTTTAGTTATTCTGGACTGCGCATGATAGATTACGCAACAATTGGTTTGCGCAGCAATGGACTGCGCAGGCAGTTGCTGGATCTTGGGTTAACTGTCTTGGACACATGGTTTTATTTTATTAAAATGTGCATGATCATGCATAGGCAGTTGCCACGAAATGAGCAATTGATGGCATGAATGCCACGTGTACTTTATCAGTTGTGTTGATAGAACGTGCAACTTGAATTGCGCTGACATTGGATTGCGCCAACATGGACCGCGCAGGCTTTGGTTTGCGCAGGATTAGACTGCGCAGGAAATGGATCGCGCTGCCAGCTGTCAGCCGTCCTCGAGCGTTGTGTGGCGTAATAAACGAACAGCCTCCTCGATATCCGTGCTATCAGTTGTCAGAGATTTGATTTGGTTGTCAGGTAATGATGACTCTTGCCACGTCAGCCTTGCGCAATCGGATGTGTGCGCAGTCTGGCTTGCGCAATATGAGAGCTGCACAATCCATTGTCTGCGCAGTTCACTTGGATGATGTATATCTTGATTCTTTGACTTTGTTAATTGATGCAACTTGATTTTTTAGGACCTACAAGACCCCCTTTAAAGTTTTCGAAAGTTGATATTATTCAAAGTTTCGAAATACTTTGAATTATAAAATTTAAATCAAGTTACGCATGATGGTGAGCTGTCTGCGTAATCGAAGAGCCTCAATTTCAGGCGTAATCTGAGATAGTCGTTTCATATTTTGAAGACTATAAATAGTCTCTTCAAATTTAGAAATATTTTTTTACTTGCATTCACTTGTGCTTTTGAGAGAGAAAAACTTTGAGCTCTTCATTTTTAGCCCTCTCCTCCGACGACCAATGGCTCTCCACCACCGTCGACAAGGGCAAGGCCCCGGCCGAGTCATTAGACAGAATTGCACGACGAGCTTCTCGTCATGAATCTGCACACCCCGCTCTGAGAGGTTGTTCAACCGATCGAAAACCCTTTTTAGGGTGATTCGACTTCTTTTGATCTTCGAAAATCATCTCTTTTTAGAGATGAGTTCATATTGCGCCATCTTTTTTTAGGGTTTTGGTTGCATCAACTGTTAGTCTTCATTTTTATGAAGGCTGTATTCCTGCACAATCTGTTGAATTGCGCAGACAGAAAGTCAGCACAATCGACTGATTTGCGCAGGAAGTCAGCGCAAACTGTTGCTTTGCGCATCCTGATGAGATGCGCAATCTGATGTTTGCATGATCTGAGCCAGCACAATCTAACGTTTGCACAAGCTATGCCAGCGCAATCTGAGGATTGTGCAATCTAATATTTTGTATAATCTGAAAACAGAATCTTTGAATTGACTTGTACTGATCTTTATCTGTTTTGATGTAGTTGAGACCAGAGAAGATCCAGATTATGAACATTTTGTGGAAACTCTCTCAGAGTCTGAGTATAAAGAGGATCTCTCCCATGTACATTATCCCCAGTATGATCTACCGACCTCCCGTCAGGCAATTCTGATATCTCAAGACAATGAGACTCTACTGTGTTTAATGAATAGACAGCCCTTGGAATCAGCAGATGCTGTTATTCATAAGAAACCTGTATTCTTGTTTGGTGAGGCTTTTGAGAAAAGCTCACAACCAAGACCGAGGATGGAGGAAAGAATAGTCCATCAAGAAGATAGATCTTTCTTCGTACCAGATATTGCCCGCTGTCTCCCTTTATCCCGGTATGCTCATGCGAGCTACCCAAGGAAGATGGATTGGAACATCACTCTTTTCCAAGATGCCCGTGCAGGGAAAATTTTCGTGAAGAAGGGGTCAAATAAGAAGGATATGTTTTACAGCTCCTCTGATAGATACAGTGTCTTGTTGAGAGGCTTGAGACCTGGTTGCATTCCGCCAGAGAATTCCACTATGTTGATGCCTGTCAGAACGCCGATATTTGCAAACGAATTTGCGAAAGCTGAAGGGAAGTACCCCGAACAAGATATCAGAATGACTGGATTGGTGAATCCAGATTACATGAGATGGAATTGTATTGCAAATTAGATTCTGACAACTTTTGAAGACAAACTTCAACATATCAATCTGTACCAAGCAGTGCACGCCACTGTTTATGGTTTTGCACCCAATCCACACATGTTCTTGGCCTTGGCTGAAAGATACAATTATAGAACGGGAACTTTCATGACCCCTGGTGGAGAAATTAGGTTTGCACTCCACGAGATAAAATATATCTCGTACTTGCCAATGGCAGACGCTCCATATGAAGAGTTCGTTCCAACAAATGATGAGTTGGACAAACTTAGAAGGGAAAACACAGCGATGGTAGCAGTATTTGAGGAATTGCTATGCCATTACAAGATCTGCTCCCTGTTTTATAAGAGTGCCACAGCCAAGACCTGTTATTCTTCGAAATGGTTACCCTATCTGTTCCTCAACCACATAGAAGAGAAGAAGACCAGGAAAAATGACAAATGCTATCCTAATTTCTTCAAACCCTTGAGCAATATAGAAGTTATGAAGCTGATGGATCAGAGTGGCAATTTTGATAAACAAGTAAAAGATGATTATGAATATCCTCCTTTGAAGACAGGGGACACTCTGGAGAGTTATTTAAGAATGGGCTATAGACCCATGTCAAAAGAAGCCCAACTGGCAGGGTTTCTGACATACTGGCTTCGGCAGTTTGTGGTTCCCGGATCTAGTGCTGTGGATCGCTTTAACCGCGACATTCTTTTTGCAGCGGTCAAATTAGTCTTTGGCTACAAAATGGACCTGTTATCAGCAATGACTTGCAGATTAAACGCCAGTCTTCGTCTATATGTCGATTTGATGCTGAAAGCAAAAGGAGAGAAAGAGTTCCCTTGCCTAGAACTGCCATACACATATTTATTTGGATGGTTACTTCTCCACTATCCCACTTTAATGGACCCCGGGATGGGACCGGTTGATGGCAGCTTTCTACGAAGGTACTCTCAGGGTAAATGGAAGTACACTTCTTTGAGCGAGTGTAGATATGTTCTAAATCTGAATAGAGGATGGAACTTTTGTTGTGCTCCTCTCCCTGCTGGACATGATCAGATGCCAACAAACATGGTGGACTCAAAGATGCAGCCTCTAACCCGTACAGCCTTTGAATGGTTGAAGACAATTCGACCATCTCATCTGGTACAACGGTTCGAAGAGGAATGTTACTTAGAACCATATCTCCCCAGCCGATTTGCTCGGCAGTTTGGATATGATCAATTCCATGTGGAGAATACAATCACCTGCCTCCAAGGCAAGGATTATTTGATAGACGGGGCCCGAGCCTGGGCTTACTATAATGCCCGTGATACGAAAGCCACATTCTCGATGCCAACAAATAGCACTCTTGGTCCCCAGATGTTATTTACTTATTCAGTATTTTATACATCCGCGAATATTTTTGCTGAGAATTTTAACCTCGCAGACAGTTTTGCTTCCTCGACGAGACTGAAGAGAGGAAAAATTGCTATGTCAATCCCTATAAATGATGAGGTGCACGAGCCGGCAGATGCACCTTTAGAAGTTTCAAGGGATATTATATTCCCTCATGAAGTAAACGCAGTAATATGTATCTCTTTGAAAGTGGGTAGATCTCCTGCAAAAAGGAAAAGAAGAGAAGATCCTCCTGCCCCAATAGCTAAGAAGAAGTTGATCCTGGATCACTCTTCTGAGAAGATCACTACCCGATCTCAGTCTCGGCAACTGGCCGAGTCAGCTCAACCAGAAGGGGCTGCAACACCAACTTCCATATAGAAACAAGTTGAAACTATTAATATAGAGAGCCCTGACAGGCCATTGAAAAGAAAGAAGCTAGCCCAGAGAAGGAATCGAGCCTTGTCTTCAATGGTGATGGATGCTGCCGCTGGATTGGTTTTGCCCTCTCCTACTCCTATTTCAGAGCCTAGGGATAGAACTCCTAGTCCTGAACATAGAGAGGAGGTTGAGCAAAGGACAGATCCTGCTCCGAAAACTGAGGCCGAAGAGCCTAAAAGAAATACTGTAGAGGAAGCGAGGAAAGAGCAATTACAGCTTGTTGAACTTCTGCCTACTCCGAGAACCCTTCACGAAGAAGAAGATCGCGAAGTCATTACAGCTTTAGAAGATTGTCTCTACAGTCCTCTGGGTGACTATGGTGACCAAGCCGCAACTACCAGCGAGAAGGCACCAGAAGAAGACGAGGATGAGGAAAGCTCTTCATCTGAAAATGTTGATGACTATATGCAAGATCTAGAAGATGATGAAGTGCACGCATCTCCTGCTGCTGTCAATAATATAAATGAGGATGATGTTGAAATTCCAGAGGATGCTGCTGAGACCTTAAATCCTGAAGAGGATGTTGAGACTCCCGAGAATGCTACTGATACCTTAAATCCTAAAGAGGATGTTGAGGTTCCAGAAAAAGCAATAAATGAAGAGACCCTGGAAGAAACTCCTGCTAATGATCCTCAAGGTATAAGATAAAATTAGCAATCTCTTTTTGAATGAATTGATAGTTAACATCTTTATTTGTATTTCCTGTAGATCATGAGACTCCTCCAGCACCTCCAACGTGCACGGATATAGTGCCCATAACGACGGTGGTTGTGAGTAGTAGTCATCATTTGTCTTGTGGTTCTGAAGCTGGTAGTAGCCAAGCTGTTATAGCTGAAGTTACTTCTGCTCTGCCAGAGTCTACTCCTGCAGGGGATAAACTCATTGCTGGATCGAACCAAGGTAAGACTTCTTTCATTTGATCTTTTTGGTTATTTTGGCAAACGACTAGCAAAATAACGATTTTACTTTTGCAGAAGAACAAACAGGAGGGGCGAATAGCTCCACTCTGGCTCTTTTGTTTAAAGAGCCTGCCACCCAGACACAAAGGATCGAGCATCCTGCTGCCTCATCTTCAACGGGAGTAGCTGCGACTCCTGGGACTCTGGCAATTAATCAACAAGTTGTTCAATCATTCACCAGATGTTTCTTTGAATCGTTGAGACCCCTATTCAACAAAATGATCGACAAAGAGGGAGCTGATTTCTTTATGGTTAGAAACCCAACTTTTCTTTTGGTGAGGACTGTAAGGGAGCAAGGTGATGAAGCTCAAGCTACTCTCCTTGAGCATATACTGGATGAGTTAGAAGTCTCCATAAAGTAATATAAGGAGCTCAAACAGAAGGAAATAGAATCTCTAGTTCAGGCTGAGTTTGAGAGAATGGCCCAAGCAGCTGATATAGAAAGGATGAATCTTCAAAATCTTTTGGAGGCTTATTCCGCAAAGTCTGCTGAATACAATTCTAAACTAGAATCAGTAATTTTGATGGCTGAAAGAAAATGACAGAGAATTGTTGAACTGAGAGCAGAAATTGTTCGTCTCCAGCAAGAATTAGAAGAAGAAACTGCTAATCATCAACTTGTGATTGAACAGTTCAATGCCTTGATTCAGGAGAAGGCTGAGTATGATGCAGCTCATGGTGCAGAGATTACTCGCCGAACTGTAAACATGCTCGTTTTTAATGACGAAACTGGGATGGAAGAGGCTAGAAGGAAGGTGACATCCACTCATGAAGAAGAGCTGCAGACTCTGAAGCAGCAGATTGACAATTTGATCATTCTTCCCTCTTAATAGAACTTTTTGTATCTTTTGTCTTTTGAAGTATGTGTAATATTTTATATTTCAATCAATAAAAGACATTTTTGTTGGGGCTCCATTATTTGTTGTATATCTTATTCAGATATAAATAATACAGATAGAAAATATATTCAGAGGTACAAGACATGATATATTTCTTGATAATTTTTTGTAGAAAATAATTATATTCATTATATCTGCTCAGAGATAATATGGACATGGCAGAATATACTGAACATTATTATTTCAATTGACAACTTAATTGAAACGATAAGTTGCTGATATAGATGTGATATGAATGGAAAAACCGTCAAATGATGGAACGAACGGATAAACCGTCAAAATAATGAACGTATGAACCGTCAAGTGATAATGAATGAACGGGCGAACCGTCGGATGAATGTGATGAAAGGACGAGCCGTCAGGTGATGATGGATGAACGGGTGAACCGTCAGATGAATCTGATGAACGGACGAACCGTCAAGTAAATTACATGAACGGATGAATCGTCGAATGAATGTGATGAACGGACCGTCAGGTGAATTAAATGAACGGATGAACCGTCAAATGAATGTAATGAATGAATGAACGGGTGAACCGTCAGATGATAATAAATGAATGAACGGGTGAACCGTCGAATGATTTAAATGAATGGATGAACCATCGGATGAATGTGTCGCTTCGTTGTTTAAGAAATCTCTGTATATAAATAGAACAGAAATCTGACAGGAACGAGCACTTTCACTTTTCAACATAAAAATATCGTCTGAAGATGCACTCAAGGAGACTGAGCTCGCTCCGAAGGTTGAAAAAGACGTTAAAGAACGTCCTGTTGATCCAGTTCAGCCAAAGGAAGCAGAAGCAGGCGAAGGTTCATCTGCACCCAAGCCACCGAGAGATATCCTGGACTTTCTGCTTGCACCAGGAAGAACTGAAGAAGAAGAAGCCATGAGGATGGCTGCCTACAAGTTCCTCGTGGGTTCTAGCAAAGAGGTTCTCGGTTATTTCGCTGACCGTATTTTTGAAAAGGACGGTAGTGGTCCGCGTCCAAATGTAGAGAAGGATGATAGTGATCTTCCTTAATATCATGTACAATCATTCATGATTAAATAAAATTTTATTTATAAATATGAACTTGTTTTGATGATTTACAAGTATTTACATTTATACATAGTACTTTTTAAGAAATTTGCCATTGATAGGCATCATTGCAATTCGTCCATCCATTTCTGAGAGTTGATAAGCTCCATTTGAGAAAACTTTGCTCACAACATATGGACCTTCCCACTTTGCGTCGAACTTGCCTTTGCTTATATGCGTCATAGTCATAGGACGTTTGACCGTTAAAACAAGTTCTCCTTGCTGAAAGGCTCTGACCTTCACTTTACGATTGAAAGTCTTCGAGATGCGGGCTTGATATAGCTCAATATGTTGTTGAGCCATTAATCGCTTTTCGTCGAGTGCCTCCAATTCTTGAAGTCGAAGAAGGTCATTATTCTCTGTAGTGAGTTCGTTAGCAATGGCAATCCTTAAAGAAGGAATTTGAAGTTCCAGAGGAAGAACAGCTTCACAGCCATAAACCAGAGAGAAAGGTATAAAACCCGTAGGATTGCGGACCGTAGTTCGGTAGGCCCATAGACATTCGCCAAGCTTTTCACTCCAATTCTGTTTGTTAGTAAATACAAACTTCTTGAGGAGTTTGATAATAGTTTTGTTGAAGGCTTCGGCTAAACCATTAGCAGCAGGATTGTAGGCAGTCGAAGCAACGTTGTCAATCCGATGATCATCACAGAATCTGGTAAATTTCTGGCTGATGAATTGCGGTCCATTGTCATGAATGATTCGTCAAGGGACACCAAATCGATAAATAACATGGTATTTGACGAAGTTGATAATACTACTGGTCTTGACTTAAGCCAAGGGTATAGCTTCAGCCCACTTAGAGAAGTAATATGTTATTGCTAAAATGAACCGATGTCCTCTAGAAGAAGGAGGATTAATAGGACCTATGACATCCATGCCCCAAGCTTCGAAAGGCCAAGAAGCGGCTGTCGGATGTAGAAATTCCGAAGGTTGATGAATAAAGTCTGCATGGATTTGACAGGCTCGACATTTCCTTGCATATTCGATGGCATCTGATACCATAGAGGGCCAGTAGTAACCCATTCTTCGGATGCGATCCTGTAGCTTAGGACCGGGCTGATGTGCTCCACAGACACCATCGTGAGCTTCACGTAATACCTGTTTTGCTTCATCACCAGCTAGACAGCGTAGAAGAAGACCGTCGTAAGTCCGCCGATAGAGAGTCTTAGTGGTTTGGTTGTAGTAGAATCGTAGAGATCGTCGTCGAATACTTGTAGCCTCCTTAGGATCTTCGGGGAGTATATCATGAACCACGAAATTGATGAAAGGAGTTCTCCAATCTTCATTAATAACATTAATTTTAGCAAAATTACTGAACTCAACGTTACGATTATTTTCAACACAAAACAATTCTCGATTAGAAATAACCACCACTTATTGTCTTCGGATGGGGACAGCTAAGACTGCTGCAAGATTGGCTAGGGCATCTGCTTCAGTATTACAAGCTCGGCGTACATATTCAATAAAGAAAGCTTTGAATGATATAGCCATGTTGATTGCTGCTTCAAAGTAAGGCACCAGATCTTGATGACGGACTTCATAAGTTCCTCTAACCTGGTTGACAACCAGTTTAGAGTCGCCGTAAACTTCCAGATATTCAATGTTCAATTGCTTGGCTAATTGAAGACCAATAAGTAGAGCATTGTACTCTGCTACATTATTGGAACATGATTCATCTAGAGAGTAAGCTCTTTGGATAGTTGATCCGTCTGGAGAAACGAGAACAACTCCAACTCCTGCTACAATAGCACCATTGGGTCCAATTCTGTATGCTCCGTCAAAGAATAGACGCCAAGTAGGAAATTCTTCAGAGATCAGGTTGACTTCCAATGTTTCGTCTGGAATTTCATCGTAGAGTTTGGATGGTTCTGGTACAGGATGAGCCGCCAAGAAATCTGCCAGTGCTTGACCTTTGACAGACTTTTGAGGAACATACACTATGTCATATTGGGCTAGAAGGATGGCCCATGTAGCAAGCCGAGAGTTGAGTGTGCTAGGCTTCTTCATCAGTACCCGAAGAGGATTGACTCGAGATATGACATGAATGGTTTGACCAATGATGTAATGTCTCGTCTTTTGAATGGCAAACATAAGGGCTAAGCATTCTTTCTCAACCGGGCTATACCGGTGTTCAGCACCAATCATAGTACGACTGAGATAGTAGATGGCCTGTTCATGACCCTTTTTATTCTTTTGGGCGAGTAAAGTACCCAACGAATGATCCATAGTACGGACATACATTAAGATTGGAATGCCTGAGATTGGGGGCACCAAAACTGGTGGGTTCATAAGATACCGTTTGATGTCGTCGAATGCTTGTTGACATTCTTCAGTCCAAATAAAAGATACACCCTTCTTCATTAGTTGAGTGAATGGTCTGCAGCATCCAGACAAGTTCGAAATGAATCGCCTGATGTACGCAAGTCGGCCTTGAAATCCTCGTAGCTCTTTTAGGTTGCGTGGAGGACGCATCTCTTGAATGGCTTTGATCTTCTCGGGATCCACGTGTATACCCTTAGAGGTAATGACGAAGCCGAGAAACTTACCACTGGAGACACCCAAGAATGACTTGGTGGGATTCATCTTGAGCTGATGTTGACGCATGAGATTAAAGATTGTTCTCAAGTCTTGGATATGATCTTCTTTTAGACAACTTTTGACAGCAATATCATCGACGTTGCCTTCGACGGTCTTACGAAGGTGATCTTGAAAGATGGTACTCATGGCTCGTTGGTAAGTTGTACCAGCATTCTTGAGACCAAATGGCATCACCGTGTAGCAATAGACTCCCCGAGGAGTACGAAAAGATGTATGTTTTTCATCTTCGGGATTCATTTTGATCTGATTGTATCCAGAGAACCCATCCATAAAGGATATTCGCTCGAACCCACAGGTATTATCAATCATAACGTCCGTGATAGGGAGAGGAAATTCATCTTTCGGACATGCTTCATTAAGATCCCGGAAATTGATGCAGACTCGAACCTTACCGATTTTCTTCAGGACTGGAACAACGTTGGCTACCCAATCAGGATGTTGTTCTTCTCGAATAAAGCCACAAGCGATGAGCTTCTTGACTTCATCATCGATCGCATCCATCTTTTCAGGTTTGAATTGCCGTTGCTGCTGTTTGACTGGTTTAGCATTAGGCAGAATGTTCAATTTGTGAGTAGCAATTTTAGGATCTAAACCTGGCATGTCTTCGTAACTCCAAGCAAAGACATCAATGTATTCTTTAATGAGAAGAATCAACTCTTGCTTATCTGCTTCCGGAAGATTCTTGCTAATAAAGATTGGACGAGGCGACTCGCTTTCTCCTACATCAACTTAAATTAGTTGATCTTCAGTAGGAGGTTCTCTTTTTTCAAATCGGAGTACCCATTGATTATCCATCTGTTGAGCCCAAGGATCTGTTTCAGAACTTTCTTCAATGTCCTCATCATATCCTTCCGGAAGTTCAGCGGAGACCATATTAGAAGATACAATTACACGATGAACTTCACCAACGCTAGTATCAGAATCCTATGATCTGGAATTAGAAGAGTTAGAGCGTTTCTCACTATCAGAGTCAGAAACTGCTGGAGATAACATCGGAGGAGAAGCATATTCGAGACCTCTTTTGGCCCTGCTGTAATACATTTCTGACTTTCTTTGTGAAACAGCTGTACGAATGGGAGTCCTTCTACCTTTACCATAATTAAGGCCGCTTTTGAAGTCATAACCCATCTTTCGGACGATGTCTTTTGATTGTTGACTGTAACGACGGAATTGAAGATGTCCCGTGTCGTTAACTTTGCTATCATCCGTGTAGCTAAATTTTTGTTCCGATCTTTTACTAAAAAGTATTGGACGTTCACCCTTTTTGCGAGCGGGAACAATACGATATGAATCTTTTGGGTGTTCACATGAAACTTCTGTTTGAAGAGATTGCACCACTCCCATTGTAAATGATTTGAAGCTATCTAACATATCCAAATAGCATTTAGTATGATAAATAACATCAGTATACTGGAAAGTAGATGCTTTTTCATTGATATTTACATCAGTATTTACAGCAGGACCTTTAGCCTTAGTAGGCTTGGTCAGATTGATTATAAGAGGAGGAGAAGAAGAACGTGGAAGAGACTTGTTACGACAAAGGTCGATGACAAGTGGCTCAGAAGAGGTGAGCTCCCTTTTCTCTTTGTTGTGAGTTAAATCAACAACAAGAGGCTCAGAAGAAGTGAGCTGCTTTTTGTCCTTGTTACGACGTAAGTCAATAACAAGTGGCTCAGAAGAGGTGAGCTGCTTTTTATCCTGATCGTCATCAGTAGACTGCCGCTGAACTGGCAAGTGAATAGCCAGTGGTTTAGAAGACTGAGGATGGGAAACACGCCCTTTAACAGGTATAATGAAAGTGTCATTGGGCACTGTTTCTTGATCTTCTTCAGTATCCATTGCCAATACCACCTTCATAAATTCCTTCTTGTACATACGAGCGTCATTGCAGTATGCTTCGACACCCTTAAAAGGATAAAGATCCGCAACTTCTTTGTGGACTTGTCCTTTGTCATCAACATATTTAAAACATTGATAAAGAGTTGATGGAACGATGTTATGTTCATGGAGGAAAGGTCTTCTTAAGAGAGCGTTGTAAGAACAACCATAATTATCGATAATATAGAAGGTCACCTTTGTGCGAAGATTGCCTATTTGGAGTTTCACGCGAATCTTACCCAACGGTTCACTCCTTCCTTGGTTGAATCCTAAGATAGTGGTGATTGTGCTAGAAAGACTATGCACTGGTATCTTTAATACGTCGAGCATTGTCTTTGGCATGATACTGAGTGCAGACCCTGGATCTATCAGGATACGATCGACCTTCATCGAATCAACATATCCTGTATAGTAGAGAGGACGATCATGTCTGTTATCTTCCAGCAGCATATCATCCTGAGTGAAAGTGATATTTGGAATCAACTCCAAGACACTATGACAATGGTGGCAAGAGACTGGCTCTGCTTCCGGTTTCTTGAGAAGAGTTAGGCAAGTTTCAGCCTGCATCAGGGCTTCACTTAAAGTTTCTCGAGTCTCTTTAAAAAGACGCAAGAGCTCGAAGATTGATAATCTAGCCGGTGTATTGGCTAGTTGAGCCAATATATCAAAGTTGTACGGCTTTTCAAGTCCTGTAGGAGATAATTTCTTCAAGGGCTTATCAAAGCGGACTTGTTGTTTACCTTTGTCAACAACCACCGGCTTGGGAGGAATAGGCATTACAACTGGTGAAGATGTAGAAGGGATCTCTTCAGTGGAAGCAGGTTGTGCTGGAGCAGGTTCAGAAGAAGAAACATGATTCTCTTGACTTCAAAATGATCTTTCAAATAGGCTTTCCCTGATCTGGTACCTAACAGAATTTCTTCGTCAACGATGGGTTCGAAAGACACCATGTTGCAGGTCTTTATCTTGCCTTTAGAACGAACTTTCTTCTTGGAAGAAGAAGAGACTTCGAATTCATAAACAAGATCTGGATGGACCCAGATAACTTCGCCGTTGTCAAGAGACAAGGGGACAAGACCTTCATTTGGTGGAGGCGGAAGATTCTCAATCTCAAGAGTAGCTTTGGGAATTGGAATGACACCGTGTTGTACCATCTGCGGAGGAAAATCACCAAACTGAACTGAAACCATGTTCGCAGTAACAGTCTTCTCGTCTTGCTGCAGAGTGACAACACCAGCATTGACAAGCTCTTGAATTTTGCCCTTGAGCACGTAGCATGATCGAGTAGGATGTCCAATAAACCTATGGTAAACACAATATTTAGGATGATCTGTCTTACCGACTTCATCAGGTTTCTTTGGATCTGGGAGTTGAATCTTGTTACTTTTGAGTAAACATTCAAAGATGCTCGCAGTGTCATTCTTATCAAAAGAATATTCCACTTTTGGACGAGGTTCCCTCGGTGGAGGTACAGAAGGAGTAGGAGTGGAAGTAGGCGGGGCCATATTGACAGCTAGAGACTCTTTATTCTTGTTCAGATTGATGTTCAAAGTCTCTTTTGCTTTACGATTGTTCTGGCGGTTGCCACCACCTGATGTCTGATGTTCATCCCGATCAGGGTTAGACATTTGTACCCCCAATTGTTTGAACTTCTCGGCACTTACTTCTGCAGCTTTGGCGTTGAAAATGAATGAAGGCCAGTCTTGAAACTGGGTAGATCCCATCCACATACTGATAATAGGCAATAGATTTGCCTTACAAGTATCAATAGTGACAGCAGCTGGAGTCCCAGGAGGCATTTTCAAGACTTCACAGCGGAACCGTTCGATAAAGCTCTTAGTAGTTTTATTATGTTTCTGTTTGATTTTATTGAGAGCCGACATAGTCATATCATTGAATCCTTCATAGAACCGTTCCAAGAAGATTTGTTTGAGACCTGAAAAGGAAGTGATACAACCATCGGGCAAACTTCTATACCAGTCATATGCTACGCCGGCTAAACAACCGACAAACACTATGGTAAGAAGAGCATCATTTGGCTGGAGTTAAACGGTCATTACCTCAAAATGATTGATGAATTGACTAGGAAAAGTACTGCCATCGAACAAGGAGATTGTTAGGATTTTGTACTTCGGTGGGAACGGGACTTCCTTCCATTCAACTGGATAGGGCTGCTTGATTCCCAATCTTTGCAAGTTATCTTTCTCTTTAAAGGCTTCGAACTGAGTTCACAAGAGTTTGACAGCTTCATTGGCATCTTCTGATGACGGAGAAGGAGCAGGTTGAGTTAGAATAGTAGGAGGAGGAACAGCATTGTAAGCACTACCCCCAGCTCCTGATTGACTTGGTGTAGTTTAGACTTGTACTTGTACAGGAGGTATTTGAGTAGGTGCTACCCCCAGTCCAGTATTAACAGGCACCGATGATGCTATGATTTCAGGATTTGCAGGTAGTACGGTAGGTGGTGTAGCATGTTGTGCCACAATGATAGAATGCATATTAGCAACCATTTCAGCCATGGTTTTTAGCTTGTCTTCAAGTACAACGATTCGCTGTTCTTGATTTGTAGAAGTTGAGGCATCTGGATCATCAGTGACAACATAAGCTGTCACTTCTCTTGGTACAGTAGAAGACACCGTCTGTTCAGAGCTTTCGCTATATGCATCATAGTCGGAGAAAGAGTCATCTCCTGAATGAGAAACAGGAAGAGGATCTTGCAGAAGATTCCTTTGACCGATTGTATCTCGGCTTCGAGAACGGGTATATTGAAATACTCCTTCAGAAGATTCTTGGAGTAATTCTAAATACCGCTGACTTGGTTTACGGAGTCTACCGTGTTTAGAACATCTTTTACCCCCATTGTCTCGGGAAGTCATGTTAACAGAAGCATACAAGACTTCGTCTTCCTCTGACATAGGTTCAGATTTAACAAAAGTCAAACGACCGAAGATAGATCGTTTTGTTGTTTGACAACAACATTGGATGATGACTTCGTGATTGCAATGATGATCAGATGGTTGAACTGAAGGTGTTGAGACATTGTTCCGCTTCTGTCTGAGATGTTCTCGGAGATCAGGAACAGCAGCAGGACGAGGAAAACTCTGAGGGATTTGTTCTTTGATAACATTCGGAACATGATTCCGATTCTTCAAATGTTTAGTCCCTTGAGTAGACAGGGAAGTGCTCACTTCATTGGCATAAGTGTCAGGATTTTTGACCTTGGAGATTTGTTTCTGATGATGTTTAACCTTCGGCATTGGCTGTTTGCGTTTTACCGAAGTGGGTCTGTTAAGATAAGTTCTGAGATCAGCAAATCCACCCCCAGGGGTTTCTGTCTGTGACACTAACAGTTTTCCCTGTCTAGAACAGGAAATTTTGAGAGTTGGGAGATCCTGGAATTCTGCTACCTGGGTAGGCAGAATACCTCTTTGATCAATACAAGTCCTCTTATCATAAAGGAAAGAAGAATCCTTGTTTGAAAGAGTTCTAGTACTGATTGGTGCTGAGGCACGTTCAGATTGATCTTCTTCGGTAAACACTGAAAAAGAGTGAGAAAAGACCAAAGGGCCTTTTCTTTTGTTTTGTGATGAAGGGTTAGCTAAAGAGCGTTTCCCTCTGTTGTCTTCCAAGTCATGGGACAAGGAAGTTTGAGAAAAGACCAACGGGCCTTTTCCTTTGTTTTGAAGAGAAAGAGGAATAGCCAAAGGACTACCCCCAGTGGTTTGCGCAGGAGCAACAGTCTGTTTGGGAAGAAGAGCAAGATTTTTCCCTTTGTTATGAGAAGTAGAGAGTTTAGCCAAAAGGCTGTCACTCTTGGATTGCGCAGGAATGCTTTGCGCATGAGAAGATGGCATATTGGTTCCGGCTACAGAGACTGTGGTTTGCGTATCAGGAGTTCTTGCCACAGAATGCTTAGGTTGCACTCTGGTTGCTGGAATGTCAGTTTGTGCAGGAAGTTTAGCAGCCAATTGCGCTAGGGGCATAGAAGTTTTATACTTAGTCATGGCAGCATATGAAGTCTTTTGTGCACTGGCCAAAGCAGATTGTACAGCAGTAGCAGAGACAGATTGTACACTGGACTTGGTGACAGAAGCCCTAGACTGTGCAGCAGACTGTGCATCAGGCTTCTTGGGAGACTGCACAACAATCTTGTTGGCAGATTGCGCAGCAGTCTTGGTGGCCCACACTGTGCGCACTTTGCTTGTGGCAGCAGTGTTTGCAGTGCGAGGAGAAGTCTTGGAGTTGATCATAGACTCGTAGGCTGTCTGGTTGATTTTCACAACCAGTGTCTTCTGCGTATTTTCGATAGACGCCACGTCACATTGAGTTGTCACTTCCTCATCGGAGGAGAAAGTCGTCCCCTGCAGAGTCGTCATTTTGTTTGCAAAAACAAAAGTATGAAGAACTTTATTGATACAAACTTTGTAAAAGATTACAATTTGAATTCTGGAAATGGTACAACTTTAGAAATTCAATCTAGATGACGATTGCTTTATCCCTTGGACGATGTGAACTCTGAAGACGAAGCCTCTGAAGTTGAAAACAACTCTGGAGTTGAAGGCAGAAAGCCTCGGAAGTTGAAGGCAAAAGCCTCGGAAGAATGCAGCAGCACTTGGACAAGAACTCCTGAACTCTCTGATTTCTGAAGTCTGATATGTGATCCCTTTGAATGGAGAGTTAAAACTCTACTTATAGAGTTCTGAGAAATAACTAACTTTTAGTTATTCTGGACTGTGCATGATGGATTGTGCAGCAATTGCTTTGTGCAACAATGGACTGCGCAGGCAGTTGTTGGATCATGGGTTAACTGTCTTGGACACATGGCATCATTTGATTGAAATACATATGATCATGCATAGGCAGTTGCCACGAAATAAGCAATTGATGGCATGAATGCCACGTGTACTTTATCAGTTGTGTTGATAGAATGCGCAACTTGAATTGCGCTGACATTGGATTGCGCCAACATGGACCGCGCAGGCTTTAGTTTGCGTAGGATTAGACTACGCAGGAAATAGATCGCGCTGCCAGCTGTCAGCCGTCCTCGAGCGTTGGGTGGCACAATAAATGAACAGCCTCTTCGATATCCGTGCTATCAGTTGTCAGAGATTTGATTTGGTTGTCAGGTAATGATGACTCTTGCCACGTCAGCCTTGCGCAATCGGATGTGTGCGCAGTCTGGCATGTGCAATATGAGAGCTGCGCAATCCATTGTCCGCGCAGTTCTCTTGGATGATGTATATCTTGATTCTTTGACTTTGTTAATTGATACAACTTGATTTTTTAGGACCTACAGTAATAAGGCTCGACTCGTAGCTCAAGGATACAATCAAGAAGAAGGTATCGACTACGATAAGACTTATGCCCCAGTTGCGAGATTAGAATCCATTCGCATGTTATGTGCATTTGAATGTTTTCATAATTTTAAATTATTTCAAATGGATGTCAAGAGTGCATTTTTAAATGGTTTTATAAAAGAAGAAGTTTTTGTAGCACAACCTCCGGGTTTCACAGATTTTAAAAACCCTGATCATATTTTCAAGTTGAAGAAAGTTTTGTACGGTTTGAAATAAGCCCCTCGTACCTGGTATGATCGTCTAAGCTCCTTCCTACTTGACAATGGTTTTTCAAAAGGCAAGGTTGACACTACACTTTTTATTAAGTCCTTTAATGGTAAGCTTCTTTTAATACAAGTCTATGTAGATAATATAATATTTGGATCTACTGATGAATCTCTGTGATAAGAATTTTCCAAGTGTATGCAGAATGAGTTTGAGATGAGCATGATAGGAGAGCTAAAATTCTTTCTCGTACTGCAAATCGAACAAACTGACAATGGGACGTTCATAAATCAAGCCAAGTACACAAACGATTTGCTAAAAAAGTTCGATCTGGACAATGTCAAACCTATTGGCACTCCGAGGGCAACTTCAACAAAGCTTGATATTGATGAACAAGGCAAGCAGGTCGACACACGTAAGTATCGAGGTATGATCGGTAGTTTACTTTATTTAACTGCTAGTCGTCCAGATATAATGTTTAGTGTTTGCCTGTGTGCACGTTTTCAAGCTAATCCAAAGGAATCACATCTGTGCGCAGTTAAGCGTATCTTTCGATACCTTAAGGGCACTTCTTCTGTTGGCTTGTGGTATCCCAAAACTAAGTCCTTTGACCTTTCTGGTTATTCGGATGCAGATTTTACTGGATGCAAAGTTAATAGAAAAAGTACCAGTGGCACATGTCATTTCTTAGGCAAAGCTTTAGTCTCATGGTTTAGTAAAAAGCAAAATTCTGTAGCCCTATCAACAACAGAGGCTGAGTATATCACCGCAGGACGTTGTTGTGCTCAAATTTATTGGATGAAACAAACCTTGGAAGACTATGATTTATTTTATACACACATTCCCATTTTCTGTGATAACACGAGCACTATTAATTTGACTAAGAATCCTGTATGTCATTCTCGTACAAAACATATCGAGATTCGACATCATTTTCTTAGAGATCATCATCAAAATGGAGATATTGACCTTGTATACATAGATACTGAAAATCAATTAGCTGACATTTTCACAAAACCTCTAGCAGATGATCGTTTCAATTATTTACGTCGAGAATTAGGAATTTTGGACATCAATAATATTAATTAATTTTGTTTTATGATTTTATTTCAATATGCAAAAACTGTGTTAGAGACAAGCCAATAAAGAGTCTGTCTGTCACCACAACTACGGTTGAAGCGAAGCGGTACTTAAGAGTTCCCCGGTGAACCTCCGCCAGCTGGGACAGTATTCCTACAGCTAATCTGAAACAGTCGCTATGTAATGATATTTAATCTATAAAATAATATTAATTATGTTAATTGAAGGTTGAAATTACTAATCTTTGAATTAAATATTTGAAATGAGCCAATGAAAAAGAAAGTATTTCAAACCAAACCCAGGCGAATTCGGCCAGACTTCGGACCAAATTCGGCCCGAGTTCGGTTGAGGGTGTCAGGTTATATATACCAGAACCCGAGAGCCTTTCTTCCTTGTTGCTTCTAAACTACATCATAACCAGCAACAGCAGCCGCGAAGGAGCCCCGAACCCTAGTTCTTCACCACTCCCTATCTTCTAATCCAAGTGGTGAAATCAATCCAAACTTTGGATTCGTGCGGAGTTCGTCGTTCTCTTCGACATACTTTGATTTCGGGAGGTATAACTCCATCTTTCTCCACTTCTCAATTAGTGCATATTTACTTCTATTTGCACAAATGGCACCTAAAGGATTCAACCCCTTTAAGAGGAAGAAGACAACCAACCCAAGTGAGGAAGGTTCATCTTCGGATCCATCCACTAATTCCTTATTTTTGCCAGTCCAATCTAGCGACGACACATTCGACTGGTTTTTCTTTCAAACCCTAGACCAAGCCTAACTGTGGTATGGAGACTTCTCCATGAGATCCATATGCACAGGCGCACCCATCAAGTGGACTGTATTTTCTGATCATCGCCATTTCTTTGAGGCATTAGGGTTACACTATTTTGTTAAACTCTATTTTTCCGTAGCAACTAACGCCATTAGACTGTTTTACTGTAATATCATATTAAACACTTTTGATGTAAGCACACGTGTTGGAGGATTAGATATCAATTTCAATGATGTTCTCTTAGCGGAGATCCTTGGTATTCCCAACGAAGGTGAACCGCTTGTTGACATCACTGAGTTTGATTTCCCCGAAGGCACGACACTTACAAGTTTTAAAGCTGAACTTTGTGCACCTGATAGAGTTCGCTCTGGAAAGTTCAAGGCAAACAACCTGAACTTGTTTAATTATGAATTACACCGTATCATTTATTCCACTCTCCTTCCAAAATCTACTTTGAAGGATGATGTCACGTCGCTTGAATTATCTGCTATGTATCACATTCTTAAGGGCATTCCATTTTTTGCCCCTAAGACCATTATTCAGATGATGGGACGTTGTCGTACAAGAGATAGAAATCTCTCTTATGCGAAGATTCTTCCACGCATCTTTCAGCGTTTCGACATTGACTTATCTACTTGTGCTCAAGACCCTGAGCCCAAGGTTCTCAAATTATCTCGTCGCAGTATGACTGCATCTGCTCCTCCTACTACTCCTACTACTGCTCCACCTCCTCCACCTTCTCAGCAGTATGCTATGACTTTTGAGGGCATACATCAGCACCTTTCAGATTTGCACACCTCCATGACGGACATGGCTCGCGAACGTGAGTTCCACGACGTCACCCGTTATCAGGCGATTGCAAACTCATTAGCTGATCTTCGTTTCGCCCAGACTGGACAATCAGCCGATTCCATCCCTAGAGATCCAGCTTTCTCTGGTTACTGCTATGAGGATGAGGCTGTTTATGCCTACTTCCAGCCCGATAACGCATATGATTGGTACCGTTCTGACCGTGCTCCTCCTCGTGATTATGTTAGTGAGTTTTACACTGGCGCTCCTCCTCACCCTTCTGGCGCGGGTACCTCTGGAGCTGGTCCTTCTGGACATGCTGGTCATCATACTGATGATGATGAGGAGGAGGAGGAGGAGTTGTGATATGTTAGTTGATATGAGACTTAGACATTATCTTCTGTATACTTGGAAATGCTCTAACATTCCAAGTTTTTCTATTTTTCAGACTTTATTATCAGTATTTTTGAGGACTTGTACTGGATTTGTTTCTGAACATCTTTATCTTATCTTTATGAGATTCGTACTTTATGATTCACATCAGTTTATTTACTTAGCATTTCCTTATCTGCTTCTCTACTATAAACTGCCTGTGATATAATTCTTTGTTTATTATAAATTGCCTGTGTACAAATACATTCCTGTGATGTCATTTAAATTTTTTTACTATCATTTATCATTATTTTTGTGTTTCTTCACTGTTTGTTATTTATGCATTGATTGCGGGGGAGTTTTTCTTCTTTTGCAATTATTTTGCTAAGTGACAACGGGGGAGAAAAATAAAGATCTAACATTTCTTTTGAGAAAATGCAGGACATGAACTTTTTTTTGATTTTATTTCAAGCTTAAATGTTATATCATTCATAGTTTGTCAATTATCAAAATAGGGGAGATTGTTGGCCCATTGGTCATATGGTCAACCTGATTTTAATAATTGATCAAACTCTGTCTAGATATATGAAGCTAGTCAGGATGTATCGGACTCTTGGACATGAACAAGAACAGCTATCTACACAGTTCAAGACCGAAGCTATGTTTGCATGTTCGAGTCTGTATTTCCTTTGAGCAATGTATTTTTCATTTTATTGAGTCTAGGAATACGTTGTACATCGAGTCGTACTGGCAAATAGGCTATTCCAAAATATTTTCAAAATACTTTTAAAATGTCCTTTGTTTTAAAAAACATTCTTTTAAACAAAAGCTTCAAAAAGGTTTTTAAAAATCCCCAAAAATTGTTTTTAAAAACCTAACCTAACCCTGACAGAACTCGGCCAGAGTTCGGCCAGAGTTCGGTTGGTGGCCGTTTGATTTTTGAATTCTTCTAGAACTTGGTCCTCCTGTAGTTGCGGATTTGACCGAGATTTTCTCATCGAGTTCTGCCCGAATTCTGCCCGAATTCTGCCAGAATTATGTCTTTGGAATTCCTATAAATAGAGAAGGATTTCGATCATTTCAACCCACTCATTCACTTTCAATCTTCTCTCTATCTAAAGCTTTCAGTCTTCCAAAGAGTTTTCTTGAGCTTTAAATTTCAGATCCCAAGCCAATTACAATCCTCTAGTCGATTTTCCAGTGCGGTACGGTCTAGAAGTTTCTAAGAGATTGTAATCAGAAGGCTTGATTGAAGAATACCTCTTCACACTTGAAGTTGGACGAGTTCTTCGTATCAAAGCTCGCGTTGTAGAAGTTGCAAGGACTTCGTAAGAAAACTTACGGTTTTTCCAATAGAGGATTCAACTGGGCAAGAGTTCTACCGACTGGATTAGTCCTCAACAGAGGGAAACCAGTACACATCGCTGTCTTTGCGTTTGCATTCTTATATCTGACTTTACTTTACTTAGTTGTGATTATTATTCTGTGATCTTGCTGCTAACATTTTTTTAATTAGCAATATTCCGCTGCCAACTCTATTCACCCCCCTCTAGAGTATTGTGCTTTACGATTTTGTTCCTATACCATGCACAAGTGATAGTGTACTTTCAAGAAGCCCTAAGCAGCGGCCACCTACCGATTAATTCTTCACATATGTCGACGTGTGTCGTGTCGTCGACTTGGGGCTCGTCGGCATCGACTTTGACGGGCTTCTTGCCCTTGCCTCTTCCTTTGCTAGCAGCTAAGATTTTTCTCTGAGAAAGGGGAAAAATCTAAGGATAAAGAAGAAAGAAAAAAAGAAATCTCTCGCCTCCACCCAGATGCTTATTTATAGGCATGGGCCTCACACGTAGCCTGATAAGACATGATGCTTCGGGTTTCATGAAACTGACGGATCCAAATGTTCCAAAAGATTATCATTAATCACTCAGAAATCGAGGCATTATTTTTTTATTTAAATCAAGAAAAGCATGCGCCAACATAACTACGCATGGAACGGCCATACGTCCAGACAGGGCAAGTGCCCAAAGCCTCTACTACCCATGCTTCTTGGTTCAAAGTATTCCAAAACTTGTCTTAAGTTTTGAAAACTTTGAAAGGAGTCTTGTCGAAGCATGGAATTTTAGTCGCATCAGGGACCGAAGTTTCCAAGCACCATAAACGTCATTCGTCGAAGACACATGGCAAATGTTAGCGCATCATTCAAAGACAGAAAAGATAAAAAGTAGATCAAGAGAAGATTTTTTATATGAAAATCTATTACATGTCTAGCTTTTATTACAATGAAAATCCACTATAAAAAGTCTAGTCTAAACTCTCAGCATAGGCGCATCACTCTGACGTCTCAGCATAGGCGCATCTGTTCCTCGTCAGAGCGAATCACTTCCTGGTTAACGAGCGAATCAATTTCTCGTCAATGCACAAGTGCTTCGGCTAATGAAGCAGCTATTGAGCAGAACATTGGTTGGCAATCAATCCAAACCCGGTAGCACTTTCAGCATAACAAAAGTCGGGGCATGACGACTCCGAACTTTGAATGCAACAAGCACTCAAGGACCTCACGTAGAAGAACACTGCCAGTAGGGTGCACGAACACAAATTGCTCTGTCCATAGCTAACTCGGGTATCTCAGTCTTCTGAAGGGGTTCATCATCAAGACCATAGCTTCTTTGAATGAGGAGATCCACAACCCGCAGTGCAACATCTTACCAAGGAGTATGATCGATCAAGTTCATTCTCAATGAGAAATTGTGTAAAATCAGAACGAACTTCTCTTCACAAACGCTGCTATTTATAGACCAGGGCAACCAAATCCATGCACCAAGTGATAGCTCTCCTCGAACTTAATGCGATGAACCTAGCATTAATGGCAATGAATCTGTCATCTCAAAATTAGCTAAGTCAAAAGTCATTTATTTGTGCCTCGAAATGATCAGCAGGGTAGATCGAAGGAGATGCGCCCTAGCTAATGTGCCCCTCAGACAGATGCGCACTTCAGCTCTCGGCCCTCCATGACTAACGTGCCCAGTGGTACATAAACAAAAGCGCCTACCTAAGCACATCTCCTATCAAGCATTTAATGCTAAGTGACAGAAATGACATCGGCATACGTCTTGAAGATCGAGCAAACAATTTTTTCAAAAAATGAAGAGCTACGACGTCAGCATCATCATTACTTGTTTTTCGGTTATGCTCTGCCACGTGGCCGACTAAACACTTGTATGCGCCTCCACACCCATGTGCCCGAACTCTACATGCGCCTCAAAAGCCATGTGCCCGGACTTGCTATTTGACCCCCAAAAGTTATATACCTAAGTCTCCTTAATGCACCAGATCCTAGGTGCATCCAAGCAAATCATCCCGTAATAAAACCAAGATCTTTGAGCAATGTACACGTACCATATGTCATTGACTCAATTCTGCCTAAAAATGGGTGCCAACTACTAAAAATCTCAGCAACAACCAAAATCTCAACAGCTTCAATGTGTCAGCTCCTCCGCAGCCCAACAATACAATCTCAAACAAATTCGGTTCTAGCTTCCTGGCGCAACATCCATGTGTCCAACAAAGTCAGACATGTGGCATTCCTACGTGCAAAATCTCCATGTGCGCATTAATGGATCATTCCAATGCCTATAAATAGAAGGATCATTCCTTCATTCAATCTTCTTCAACCTTCATCAAATCCTCTAAGCTATTCAACAGCTTCCACTACCAAAATATAGTTAATTGGCGACGGCATTTTAGCGACGGAATAAATCCGTCGTCAATAGCGACGAACTACCGACAACCTGACGACGACTTTTCGGCTAATCGCGCACCAATTTTTTTTAAGGGTTAAAATCCGTCGCCTATCTGTCGACATGCCGTCGGTTATATAGCGACGGAAAAAACCCGTCGGCAAGTAGTCACTCGGTAGTCACTAATTGGCGGAAAAATGTTAAAAAAATTGCAAAAAATGTCACTAGTTGGCGGGGGAATTAACGACTACTTAGCGACGGATAATCCGTCGACCAGATGATGGAATATTAGCGATAGACATACAGTCCGTCGCTAAGTGGTCACTAAATGATTGAAAAAATTTAAAAATATCGTGTGAGATTAACGACAAAGTAGCGAAGGATTTTAGCCGTCGCTAAGTTAAAAACCTAGCTTAAGTTGAACCGACGGGGAAAAATTTCAATTCCTCCAATTTTTTCTCTCTCCTCTCTCTCTCTCTTGGACGCTTGAAACATCGAGGTAACTATCTCTATCTCTCTCTCTCTTGGACGCTTGAAACATCGAGGTAACTCTCTCTCTTTCTCTTGGGTGGTGGTGGGGGGGCAGACGGGAGCCGACGATGGTGGAAGGGGGCGAGCAACAGGGGATGCTGACCGCGGGGGGGGGGGGGGGGCACTGGCCGCGGGGGGTAGGGGTGGGGTGGGGTCGCCGCACGCGGGTGAAGTTGGCGGTGGTGGGGGTCGCTGCGGGGGGTGCTGGCGGAGGTGGGGATCGCCGCGAGCGGTGCCGGTGGTGGTGGGGGTCGCCGCAGGGGGTGACGGTGGGGGTGTTGGGAGGGGGCGGGTGTAAAACCCCTAAATTTCTACTATTTTTAAAAAAATAAATTTGGTAATGATTTTTTTTATTTTTGTATTTGTACGTCGCGTAGTTTCATCGTACGTCACGTACGAAATTTTGTTTTTGTAATTGCTCGACGAGTGCGAATATGTGCGAGCGTACATTTTTTTTAAAACATTTTTCTATTTTTATAGTTTCAAAATAATATATATAATAATTATTCTTGCTATCATACCAAAATTTTCTAAGTTTGCTATTTTAATTATTTATTTATGCCAATTTCAAAAATAGTAAATACATAGATATTTTGTACTAGTCACATGCGAGATACATGAAATTTAATTCATGTATATATTGAAATTCTCAAAATCATTTCATTATTTATCTTAATTTATTAAAAAGGTATTTTAAAGATATTTTCTATCAATATTCAAAATATTTATTGTAATTTTTGAAATTATTTAATATTGATTATTTTATTACTTATAAGAGATAATTTAGAAGTTTTGATGATTTAATATTATGGTAATTTAAATTAAGATTCAAATATTTAATTTAGCTAAAATTTCTATGTATAAAATCTAATTGGATTTGGATTCGGATTTGGATTTGATTTTGTTTTAAAACAAATATGATAATTATCTAAAAGAAGATTTAAATCTCCTACATCCTATCAAATTTGGATTTCTCAACCCTATAAATAGGGGAGCCTCCACATTATTTTCTCCACAGCCCAATTATCCCACAAATCAATTCCACCACTATGTGAGTGCCTCATGTCTGTGTCCAACATCTCTCCCGTGATGGCCTCGGGTCCGACCCCGAGTGTCCTTCCAATATCTTATTCAATTTTTATATATACAATTATTTTCACCGTGTACGACAACCCCGGACCTCAACTGCGTCCCAGTGGCACGTAGGACACAAATCTAATATCCCCCTGTCGTGGCGGACACCCCGAACACGACGACCACAACCAACTAACCCTAATCCTAAACCTAACCTAGGCTCAGCCCCTATCCACCACCCTATACGACAACCACACCCCGCCGTGGTCGTCGCCTCCACCACTCCCCTCACCAGTGACCTCCGCTAAACATCCGCCACCACCACTGCTACTTCTTCTATCCCGTCACCACAACCAGCCCACCGCCACCACGCTCACCCCTCTCCTCCATCCTCCATCGTCATACCCACGTCCCTGCCCGGACACCACCCGTATCCTAACTGACCACCACCACCACCATCGCCATCCCGACATCCCTCCGGCCACCATGGCCGAGCGCCACTGCCGACCAAAACCTTCGACGACCCCAAAATTAAAACCACCACCACCACCAAGACATACCTCGCCGGAGCACCATGGCTGCAACGCCGTGGGCTTCTGCCGCCCTGAGGTCCAGCTCCGCTCCCCTAATGCCCCGTGCCAAAATCCTAGCCACCGCGCATCCGCCCTACTGCTGCCGCTAGACCACACCCCCAGCGCGCCGTCGTAGCTCTGCAGTCGACCGCCCCGACCGACGACTCCCCAAACCCTTCGCCACTGTGAGCGTGTGTGCCGCTCTTCCCGCCAGCCTCCGTCGCGCCCTTCCTCCTTCTTCGGCCGCCGCATGCACTGCCTCCCCTTCTCGTGGGTGTGCTCAGGCCCGATCGAGCACCTCGCCGTGGCCGAAGCCTCCGACCCTCGACCTTCAGCCTCTGTTGTCCTCTCCGGCAGCTCAGCTGCTTCCCCCTCCCTTCTTCGTTCCCCTTTCTCTCCGCTTCTCTCTCTCCCTCTCGAATTATTTTTCTCTTCTTCCTTTTCACTGACTTTCTCTTGCCTTCTTTTCTGTGGTCACCTCGTGGGAGGAGCACAGTGAAAGCTGTGCTCATGTTTCTTTTTTATTAGTATTATTTATTAGTAATTGCTATTATTATTACTGGTAAACAAAAAGATATTTGATTAGAATTATTAGGTTTTCGGTAATTTACAAAGAATAGTATAGTAAAAATATTTTACTAGGTATACCTATTATATAGTGTCATTAAAGTATTTTATATAAAAATATATACTAAGTAATTGTCAAGATATATTATTATTATTATTATTATTATTATTATTATTATTATTATTATTATTATTATTATTATTAAGTGCTAAGTTTTACGATTATTTTGGTTATTATTAATAAGTGGTTTTGGTATTTTATCATGGTTATAAAATATTTTCAAAGTTATCTTGTAAAAATATATAAATATTATATTTGACTTAGTATATTTTAAATATTGCTTTAAAACCATAAACAAATTTTCTGGATTATTAATATTTATCTAGAACTATTTTGACCCTTAAGAATATAGTTTCTAATAATAAAATAATTTCTTAAATACTTTCAAATATTTATCTAACATTATCTATACTAATAAAATATAGTTTCTCTATCTATAAATTTTATTATTGTAACCTTAGTTTCTAGCCTAAAATAATTTTAGATAATTTTCTAAAAACTTTTTTTAAAAACTAAAAAAATATTTTTTTGGTATTATAAATAGCCTTCTAAAAATCATATATACATTAACTATTTATTTTCCTTCGACTATCCTCTTGATCGTGGCTAGTACCACAATTCCTATTCCTTTACCAATCATGTACTCCCTTCTGTCCACCCTAACTAATTTGACCCTTCTGGACCCAATGGAACTATCCGTGCCACCACCCGAGGTCACCATGCATAGCTGTTGCACCGAAGTCGCAGTTCATGCCTCATTGATCATTGCATTACACCAGGCGTCCTACCAGGCAAGACTCTTTGTCATTTGCTGTTTATTTATTTTAGCTCATATTTCATGTATTATTCGTTATTTTCTTTATACAAAATAAACTGTGATACATGGCATAACATGTTAGAACTTACGGTTCAGTTATATTTCCTACTATGTATTATTTTTCTTACACATTAAACCTAGATTTAAGGGATCACCTTGTGTGTTGAATTCATTGGCCTTGACACGTTGTACCATGAAGTTATGTGTCGTATGTAGAACACGGACGTGCATGATTAGCTGGCCACTAGTACGTACAAGCTGTGCGATAAGATTAACCGCTAATAGATTTGTATGCTAGTTTGACTTAGCGATTATAGAGGTTTTCTGTTGTGGATACAACATAGTAGGCATTGGTTAGGGAGGACAATTCCTTAGCGTATGGGCTTCGATGTACTTTTCCTTGTGACCCGGAAGCTCCGCTAGAGATACGGGGTTGATGACCCATGATTACTGATGGCCACTGGCGTTCTGCAAAACGTTATGCTCTTATTGATTGGGCCTCTGGTGCCCCAATGGAGGACCATGCCGATCCCATTTTAGCCAAGGCCCATGCGTAGAAAGGATTATTTTTAACTACATTTCACTTAGAACGGTTAGGCAGCTTTATCCATTAAGTACGAGTACTTTTGGTATGGGTACTTGTATCTGACCGTAGCTTAGAACAATAACTTGTTGCGGATTAGTTCGTCATATCTTGTCCTTGTTTGGTTGTAGGTGTGGCTTACTACTCCGATGAGAAGGTATTGAACCTTGTTGGGGTCCGGATATCATATTGGATTCATAGCATTGAAAGATATGTCACCGTGAATTAGTTTACCATCTCCTGTCCTTGTTTGGTTGGAGGGATGGTACGCTAGTTCAATAGGTGTGTATTGGACTATGTTATAATTTAATTAACTTACTTATTTGAGCAATTTATATTCAGTTATATTGGCATGATATTACGTGTCTTGTTACGTCCCTCTGAGCACCTGGTTATCTTCCCATGTGTGTGCTCTTGTCTTTCGCAGGTGTTCTAGCCGAGGTCGTGGTCTTTTCCATTTATTCGAAGATTACGTGACTTGGATCTATCTTGGTACCTTTGTCAAATCATTTTATATATCATGTACTTCTTTCCTTTATTTGGTTGGTAGTGGATGTGTCTCCACCCAACATATTGTATCAAGACAATTCATTATCATTATATGATATCTTTTATTCATTTATTTTATGTGGATAAGATTAGTCATGGTTCTACTGCATTTTATAGCTTATGTATTCATACGAACTTTCCATATATTGGAGTATACTTCGTATGTATACAGCTGGCATGTCTACGTTCCTAGTCCTACGTATTTTGGGACTGGAGCGTTACATATTTTTGTGGTGGTCCATGCAGGTCAAGATAAATTGTTTGGTTACTTTACTGTACCAAGCAAGCCTGCGAATAGAATTAGAAGTCTAGGATCTCATCCACATACTTGACCTCCTTCCTCGATTCCATATTCGACTACCGTTCGACTCATCGATTGCATCTTGGTTGATTCCTTCTATCATAATTCTTATCTTTTCCTCATGCTCGCTAGAGGTTGGACATGTGATCCCTACTAGATAGACATGTTTCAATTGTCCCAAAATACCATAAGTTAAATTCTTTTAAGTTGGGTAGAATGCCTTATGACCTAGCAATCCCTTTGTCCTTGTGACCTATATTAGCAAGTTTACTTAGATTCTAGAATTTAGAGGATCCCAACCCATCTAGCCAACCAAGGACTTGGACAAAAATGACTATAGACGACTGTGTAGGGACCGACATAGGATATGACTTAGAGTCTTTAAGGGTTCGAACTAATTATGCTTTCTTTCAATCTAAATCCCATATGCCTATGTTTTACCATCTTGACTAATGTTGCTACAATAAACTAGTTTTGCAAGCTTGTCCCTTATTCGAGCTTGTTTATGACATATGCTATTGAGCGCTCACTAACATATTGTCTAATCAGAACCGGTGCATGATGGTCTGATCAACCGAGTGCACCTTGGTTCGCTTTTTTATATATCGTTCTACGTGGATGGATACATAGACTTGGCCTCTAGGGTCTCCTCCACGACTGTCTTGACAATTCCTTTGAAATTATTCAGTTGTCTAATTGAACCACGTATTCGTATTCGATAAAATTGTCTTTTGAACTCCTTATTGCTTTAGCCTTCCCTACTTTAGAAGGAAGAAGGCATTGTACTAGAACTTTCTCTAGCCTTCCTATCGATTATGACATTTATCACTTAATGTTGCTATATCTTCATCCTAAACTACTCGTCCTTTTCTCGGCCCTATCACGACCTCCTAATCACTTAAACTAGGAGCGAATCTAATTCGTTCTTTCAATCGTGCCCTCAACCTACTATCAGGGAATTATATATTCTAGGTCTCTAATTTATTTCTCTTGATACCATGCTATTCTTTATGGCATGAATATCGTGATTAACGTTAACCCTTAACCTTTTAATTGTTGCTTTAAACTCATGACCCTTATTCCTTATCCATAACCCTATCCGTAATATTGTTTCTATGACCTAAGCTACGACTTACTAATCACATGTTTTTGTTGAACGTTATTTCTTTGCCTCGCCCAATAACTTGATCATATTTCCTTATCGATATACCCTTGTACCTTCTCAACCCCCCTACTGATCTTAATTTCGAAGACGAAATTCTTTTAAGTAGGGTAGGATGTAAAACCCCTAAATTTCTACTATTTTTTAAAATAAATTTGGTACTGAATTTTTTTATTTTTTTATTTGTACATCGCGTAGTTGTATCGTACGTCTTGCACGAAATTTTGTTTTTGTAATTGATCCACGAGTGAGAATATGTGCGAGCGTACATATTTTTTTAAAAACATTTTTTCTATTTTTATAGTTTCAAAATAATATATATAATAATTATTCTTGCTATCGTACTAAATTTTTTTAATTTTGCTATTTTAATTATTTATTTATGCCGATTTCGAAAATAATATATACATAGATATTTTGTACTAGTCACATGCGAGATACATGAAATTTAATTCATGTATATATTGGAATTCTCAAAATCATTTCATTATTTATCTTAATTTATTAAAAAGGTATTTTAAAGATATTTTCTATCAATATTCAAAATATTTATTGCAATTTTTGAAATTATTTAATATTGATTATTTTATTACATATAAGAGATAATTTAGAAGTTTTGATGATTTAATATTATGGTAATTTAAATTAAGATTCAATTATTCAACTTAGCTAACATTTTTATGTATAAAATCTAATTGGATTTAGATTTGGATTTGGATTGGATTTGATTTTGTTTTAAAACAAATATGATAATTATCTAAAAGGGGATTTAAATCTCCTACACCTTATCGAATTTGGATTCCTCAACCCTATAAATAGGGGAACCTCCATATTATTTTCTCTACAACCCAATTATCCCACAAATCAATTCCACCACAATGTGAGTGCCTCGTGTCCGTGTCCAACATCTCTCCCGTGTCAGCCGTGACGACCTCGGGTCCGACCCCGGGTGTCCTTCCAATATCTTATTCAATTTTTACATATACAATTATTTTCACTGTGTCCGACAACCCCGGACCTTAACTTCGTCCCCGTGTCATGTAGGACACAAATCTAATATCCCCCTGTCGTGTCCGACACCCCGGACACGACGACCACGACCAACTAACCCTAATCCTAAACCTAACCTAGGCTCGACGGCTGTCCACTACCCTACACGACAACCACACCCCATCGTGGTCGTCGCCTCCACCACTCCCCTCACCAGCGACCTCCGCTAAACATCCGCCACCACCACTGCTACTTCTTCCATCCCGTCACCACAACCAGCCCACCGCCACCACGCTCACCCCTCTCCTCCATCCTCCACCGTCGTACCCACGTCCCTGCCCCGATACCACCCGTCTCCTAACTGACCACCACCACCACCATCGCCATCCCGACATCCCTCCGGCCAACATGGCCGAGCGCCACCGCCGACCAAAACCCTCGACGACCCCAAAATTAAAACCACCACCACCACCAAGACATACCTCGCCGGAGCACCATGGCTGCGTCGTCGTGGGCTTCTGCCGCCCTGAGGTCCAGCTCCGCTCACCCAATGCCCCGTGCCGACGTCCTAGCCACCGTACGTCCGCCCCACTGCTGTCGCTGGACCACACCCCCAGCGCGCCGTCGTAGCTTTGCGGCCGACCGCCCCGACCGACGATTCCCCAAATCCTCCGCCATCGTGAGCGCGTGCGCCGCTCTTCCCGCCAGCCTCCGTCGCGCCCTTCCTCCTTCTTCGGCCGCCGCATACACTACCTCCCCTTCGTGTGGGTGTGCTCAGGCCCGATCGAGCACCTCACCGTGGCCGAAGCCTCCGACCCTCGACCTTCAGCCTCTGCCGCCCTCTTCGGCAGCTCAGCTGCTGCCCCTCCCTTCTCCGTTCCCCTTTCTCTCTGCTTCTCTCTCCCTCTCGAATTATTTTTCTCTCCTTCCTTTTCACTGACTTTCTCTTGCCTTCTTTTCTGTGGTCACCTCGTGGGAGGAGCACAGTGAAAGCTGTGCTCAGGTTTCTTTTTATATTAGTAATTGGTATTATTATTACTGGTAAAACAAAAGATATTTGATTAGAATTATTAGGTTTTCGATAATTTACAAAGAATAGTATAGTCAAAATATTTTACTAGGTATACCTCCTATATAGTGTCATTAAATTATTTTATATAATAATATATACTAAGTAATTATCAAGATATAATAATAATAATAATAATAATAATAATATTATTATTATTATTATTATAATAATAATTATTATTTTTACAGTGCTAAGTTTTACGATTATTTTGGTTATTATTAATAAGTGGTTTTGGTATTTTATCATGGTTATAAAATATTTTCAAAGTTATCTTGTAAAAATATATAAATATTATATTTGACTTAGTATATTTTAAATATTGCTTTAAAACCATAAACAAATTTTCTGGATTATTAATATTTATCTAGAACTATTTTGACCCTTAAGAATATAGTTTCTAATAATAAAATAATTTCTTAAATACTTTCAAATATTTATCTAACTTTATCTATACTAATAAAATATAGTTTCTCTATCTATAAATTTTATTATTGTAACCTTAGTTTCTAGCCTAAAATAATTTTAGATAATTTTCTAAAAACTTTTTTAAAAAACTACCAGAATATATATATTTTTTGGTATTATAAATAGCCTTCTAAAAATCATATATACATTAACTATTTATTTTCCTTCGACTATCCTCTTGATCGTGGCTAGTCCCACAATTCCTATTCCATTACTAATCATGTACTCCCTTATGTCCACCCTAACTAATTTGACCCTTCTGGACCCAATGGAACTATCCGTGCCACCACTCGAGGTCACCATGCATAGTTGTTGCACCGAAGTCGCAGTTCATGCCATATTGATCGTTGCAGTACACCAAGTGTCCTACCAGGCAAGACACCTTACCATTTGCTATTTATTTATTTTAGCTCATATTTTATGCATTATTTATTATTTTTTTATACAAAATAAACTATGATACATGGCATAACCTGTTAGAACTTACTGTTCAGTTATATTTTCTGCTATGTATTATTTTTCTTACACATTAAACCTAAAATTAAGGGACCACCTATGTGTTGCATTCATTGGCCTTGACACGTTGTACCACGAAGTTGTGTGTCATATGTAGAACATGGACGTGCGTGATTGGCTGGCCACCAATACGTACAAGCCGTGCGATAAGATTAACCGCTAATAGATTTGCATGCTAGTTTAACTTAGCGGTTATAGAGATTTTCTATTATGGATACAACATAGTAGGCATTGGGCGGGGAGGACAATAGCTTAGCGTATGGGCTTCAATGCACTTTCCCTTGTGACCCGGAAGCTCCGTTGGAGATACGGGGTTGATGACCCATGATTACTGGCGGCCACTGGCATTCTGCGAAACGTTATGCTCTTATTGATTGGGCCTGTGGTTCCCCAAGGGGGGACCATGCCGATCCTATTTTAGCCAGGGCCCATGCGTAGGAAGGATTGTTCTTAACTACATTTCACTTAGAACAGTTAGGCACCTTTATCCGTTACGTATGAGTACTTTTGGTTTGGGTACTTATATCTGACCGTGGCTGGGAACAATAACTTGTCTCGGATTAGTTCGTCACATCTTGTCCTTGTTTGGTTGTAGGTGTGGCTTACTATTCCGATGAGAAGGTATTGAACCTTGTTGGACTCCGGATACCATATTGGATTCATAGCATTGAAAGATACGTCACCATGAATTAGTTTACCATCTCCTGTCCTTGTTTGATTGGCGGGATGGCACGCTAGTTTAATAGATGTGTATTGGACTATGTTATAATTCAAAAAACTTATTTATTTGAGCAATTTATATTCAATTATATTGGCATGATATTATGTGTCTTGTTACGTCCCTCTGAGCACCTGGTTATCTCCCCATTTGTGTGCTCTTGTCTTTCGCAGGTGTTCTAGCCGAGGTCGTGGTCTTCTCTATTTATTCGAAGATGACGTGCCTTGGATCTATCTTGCTACCTTCGTCAAATCATTTTATATATCATGTACTTCTTTTATTTATTTGGTTGGTAGTGGATGTGTCTCCACCCAACATATTGTATCAAGACAATTCATTATCATTATATGATATCTTTTATTCATTTATTTTGTGTGGATGAGATTATTCATGGTTCTACTGCATTTTACAGCTTATGTATTCATACGAGATTTCCATTTATTGAAGTATACTTCGTATGTATACGGCTGGCATGTCTATGTTTCTAGTCCTACGTATTTTGGGACTGGGGCGTTACAGCGGGCAGCGGAGGGGCTGGCCACGGGGAGGCTGGCCCCGGGGGGGCGGGGGTGGGCTGCCGGGGGGGGGAGGTGGGCGGGGTGGCCGTGGGGGTGGAGGTGGGAGGGGGTGGTTGGCCGCGGGGGTGGCTGGCCGCGGAGGGTCGGAACACACACACACACACACACACACACACACACACACACACACACACACACACACACACATATATATATATATATATATATATATATACACACACACATACACACACATATATATTCCTCGCATACATACACATATACACAAGTTTTATGACCCTAAATTTGGGTTGGTTAGGATGATTATGTTGATAATACGGTTTAATCGTGATGTTGATAATACGGTTTATAACCCTAAATTAGGGTTTGTTAGGATGATTATGACCCTAAAATTTTGTGGTCTTGCTGTTGATTATGTTGATTGTGGGATACTATAATGGTAGTGAAAGAATGCTCTCGGCCCCTTCCTATCCTTAGCTCATTCTTCCTACTTTTAAACTACTTATATTTTCTAAAATTGATGAATCTCACACCTTAACCTAATAGTGCATGGTCTTTTGTATGAAAGAAAAAATGTAGAATAATTGTAGAACTGGCATACACTACTATAGGACCATTAGATTGACAGAGAGTGTTCAAGTTCTTATTACCGTAGGACCAAAAAGACTAAATTTAGCAGTATATACTTATCAATGACCATACGAGGCTAAAATTAGCAATCTGAATTTGGCAATGACCCTATGGATGTTCTTTCTCCCAGACTTGAAAATGATGATGCGGTGACCCTATACTATTTTCTAGTGTCAAATGGTTACTTATCTTTCTTAGATTTACATTATCAGGTGTTTATTCTGTTCAATAATAGATACTACCTAAATTTGATGAGTACCTATAATACTACATATGAACAGAACTATGAGTGTTGTAGGTAGTGTAAGCTAGAAATGAATGAAGTTTGGATGTTGTTCTAAGCCATCTATATGTTCATGAAACCTTAGGTAATTTAGTTTGGATAGCGATGTCAGACCTATGTTGAAAAATTCATGAATATATATCGGTGGCTAACCTTTTACTTAATTTGTTAATTTTCTTATATAATATTTATTACAGTATAACTTGCATGGTTACTTAGTTCCCATGATTTTGCCTACAAACCTGCAGTAATGGAGTAAACAAGCTTGCCTAGTCTAGGAACAATTGTTGTATCAATGTACCCTCTGGGTATCGGTATCAGACTATTTATATGAGTATCGATATTGATCGCTTAGGCATCTAGGCGGTGTCTAGGCGGTAGGTAAGTGTTGAAAATCAAATTTAAGATATCGGTATAGAGTGAGTATCCTAGAAGAATATATATAAGATATCTTAGTAGTAGATAGGTAAGTGTTGAAAATTAAATTTACTTATGCCAAGTCTTTTGGGCCTATCAGAGTTATAGATCTTTTCGAAAATCTAGTATAATGCTGATTACCTCAAGAGGCTTGCATAAGTAAGAGTGTATAGAGTGTATATCGTAGGCGGATGAGTGTATAGAGTGAGCCTCCCTACTCCCCTTCTTCTCATTCGGGTCATGAAGCATCATATTCTGCATCATATGATATACATCTCAACTAAAGCGTGGAGAAGTGTGAAAATATTAATATTAACCAAGGATCAGTATCGGAATCAGTATCACCATGAATCTCATAGCTTGTTCTAACAAAGCATAATATAAAACCAAACGTGAAGCAGACCTTCACATTCACAATATTAGAATGTGAAGCTCTGATTCACACGTTTGGTTTTATATTATGCTCTGGTAGAATAAGCCATGAGATTCATGACGATACCAATTCCGATACCGATCCTTGGTTAATATTAATATTTTCACACTTCTCTACTCTTTGGTTGAGATGGATATCATATGAGAGAGTCGAATGAGAAGCAGAGAAGTAGAGGGGGTCATAGGGGGCCTTCTCTACTCCTCTATATTCTGGTTGTGAGACTCATTCGGTACTGTCAGGCTATGTCGAAGATGAGGAGGAAGAAGAAGATGAGGATGCAGAGGACGCCTAATACTGTCATTTTCATACAACAATGAATCTTCTACATTACACGTCTAATATTGTTATTTTGTTTAATCTCTAGTTAATCTCCATGTTTCCATCAATCTTACCAGATGGCATCCAAGACCCGAGGACGTCGCTTGAGAGAGGCAACTTATGCTGCTGAGGAGGTAGTGCCACCTCATGTTGCTGAGTCGGTAGTGGTACCTACTGCTGAGTCGATAGTGCCACCTGCTGCTGAGTCGGTAGTGCCACCTCCTGCTGCTGAGGAGGTGGCACCAGAGGACAGTTGTACCGGGAGTTCCAGTCATCAATCTCCTCTGGTTATTGATCTTGCTGGCGTGGATCGTACTTATACACAGTGGCTGAGGAGGGAGATCTCTCTGCACCTACGTAAAGGACAATATATATGTATATATGATACGATTTTTGACCGAATTTGTTTCCGGTAGACTTATTTATGGGTTTTACATGGAGTTTGAATATTTGTGTTTAAATATTGAATATTTGTGTGTTTTGTGTGAACAATTTGAATGCTTGAAATTATTTGTGTGTTTTGTGTGTTTATTTGGGGGTGGGTTGCTCGGGGGCGGGGGGTTAGGGTCTGGCCGTGGGGGTGGCTGGCCGCTGGGGTCGGAACACACACACACACACACACACACACACACATATAATTATGTTTGTTTGTCTTACGATACAGATTGAACTAATTATGTTTAGTTTGTCTTACGGAGTCGGCCCCCTGGCTAATAGATTTTCTCCAAGTTATGTTTAGTTTGTCTTATGATACAGATTGAACTAATTGTATCCTTCTTTTCTTTGTTAGAGAGATGGCTCACAAGACTCCCCGAGGCGGTGCTGCTAGTCGAGGAAGGGGCCGAGGCAAGGAACCCTTGGAGGTCGACACGGAGGAAGTCCCCGTCGTTAGGGCGACCCACGCCGACGTTCGTCCGGAAGTGCTTGGTGGGTATTCTCTTGCCTTGGTAAACGTGTCACGACCCGCACCCACTGTGAGGGTACGAGTACGTAACGACGCCCAGCCTACGCCGCAGTGTCGACGGTAGAGCGCTGTCCTAGGTCACTATCTAACCAGCAACTCACGCAATTATAATGTACTCATCAATATATCAACTCCGAACGGAGGACAAGAATAGATATAATGTAATCTCAATCACAGTTTAAGCACGATATGATAGCACAGAAGACTATAACTAAGACTAAATAACAGAAATAAAACCAACAACTAAATAATATAATCTCCTGGTCCGTAATATGTAGGGCATGTGTCCTCAGGGCAATCATCAGTAAAATTTACAACAGGTCCATTCAGGACAGGAACGAGTACAACTCATCAAGAAAATCCAAGTAATGACAGAGAAGTATAAAGCAGTTATAAACAGTTTTATTGATGAATATGGCAGTTTATATTTAGGTGATAGTATAGAGAAGCAGTAAGATACAAGAAAAGTAAAGTAACTAAAACAAGAAAAGAATGATGGCAATAAAGACTGTAAAAATAAATCGAGCTGAACTAAAGTAACATAATAAGTCCAGACAGTAAATGCAAAACAAGTGTGAAACTACTATAAATCAAGTACGAGATGAATCTAATACAAGATGAATCCAGTACAAGATGATTCTAGGTAGTGATCAAGAATCCAGGTGAGCCCAGCTATTCTAACAGTGTGTTTTAAAATACCGAGATCGACATGTAAACGGATGTAGGTACTCAGGCACATCTCTCACTGATCAGGCGAGAGATTGCTATGCTTCCAGTAGATTCCAGTTGGGAGATTCCAGATTTGGGGTATGTCTATATGTCTTACTCAATATTTCCCCGTCCCGCAATACAAATAAATCCAGAATTTGACACGAGAATCGAGATGAGTCCAGCCAAAATATGATGATTCCAGAAATAGATTCCGGAAATGATTCCAGTAATTCCAGTAATAGAGGCCAGATAAGTATGGTATGTGTGTCGCATACATGAATCCAGAAATATCCATACGTGTTGTAACAGAGAATCATATAAAACTAACTATACCAGAAGTACAGTAATTGACAATTAAATAAGAGAACTATCAGAGAATGAACTCGTCTGATACCCTTAAAAGAGTAGTGTAATATCAGATGTCTGTACCGGAGTCACAATATCCTAAATAGAGCAGTAAAGGTTATAATGTGTTTAAAATAAGACAAATAATATTTATGATGCAATCTACATAATTTCTAAGCCAATCTAGGTCAAAGTCAAACTTGGTCAACTCTACAGTCAAACTAGATCAACTTAAGTCATACTGGGTCACAGGAAGTCAAACAAGGTCAAACTAGTCAAGGTTAGACAAATCTAGGTTAAAGTTAGACTAAATAAGGTTTTGGTCAAACATAGACTAGTCAACAAGGTAATTAGGTCAATCTTGACTAATGGTCAACTTCTAGTCAATCTAGAATCAAATCATGGTCATAGGTTAACTATCTAATCAACTCTACCTATACCATATCACACAATTAAGGATATAACACATTACCCATATCATATACATATATATATATCCCAAACTAATTTACACTACACAACCTATATAGGGTACTTACCATATCCTAAGTATCATCTATGTATACAAGGACTAAATATATACAAGGCTAATCAAGCATATGGATTGGCTAACTTATATGAGAACTGGACACCATAACATATACCCCTAAATGAAACTCTCCCTCTAAACACCCATACTCTTCACTCTCAACACTCTCAACACACAAGCCAAACAATTACTCAATCCTCTCACACTCACAAGCTCAAGACACAACCCACTTCCCTCAAACCCACTCTACAAACATATAGCTAAATAGGGCACATATATAGGCTTATAGGGACTGATTTTGGACTGTGTTGGCTGTCATTGGGGTCAGGTTTAGGACAGGTAAGGGGTTGGTTTGATTGACTGTTTTAGGTGTCTTGTAGGCTGAATTCGAGGGCTATATAGTGGACTGTTTTGGAAGGGCTAAGGGCTGATATGCACTGGTTTGGGATTGTCCAAATAGCTGAACTCTAAGGCCAATTAAGGACTGGTTTAGGACTGCTACTATGCTGATTTTAGGGAGACTGTTTGAGGCTATTAGGACAGGTATTAGCTGGTTTGGAGGGCTGCTATTTAGGAAAAGTTATAGGTAGTTAAGGGACTGAACAAATGGGGAAAATCTGAATGGAAGAGGGAAATCTGAGAAGCTATTGTTCATGGACAGTTCTATAAGTCCAAGTGGACTGAATGCAATAATATAGGGGCTGAGATCTGCAGGCATTGCAAATGACAGTTAACTCAAGACTACCCAACCATATACAAAATCCCATATAACAATTGAGTCCTAATTTCTAACACAACAAAAACAAACACTCTAGTAATGGCTAACACAAGTATTCATGAATCAATCCTGAAATTGAACATCAACTCAGATATGCATGAACTCATTTTAAAATCGAATTGAATCCTTGAAAACACAAAAAAAAATTAGTAAACTGAAACAGTGTCAAAATTTAGTTTGTTACAGTGTATCAAAACAGTGTGTGTATAGCATTGTGTGGTATATAGGTGACAGGAACCAATCTCAGGAATTCAGTCCAAATATCAGTGTGCACATGTGTAGAAAAACAGGGAATTGGGGTTCCATTGCTGTCAGTTCCATTGCAGAAATAGCAAGTGACAGTTCATGGATCAGTCTAATCCTAATTTGAAAACCCAAACAATCTCATGAAATCAAGAATTTAAGTTCAACTGATATTCAGTGTCAGTGAACATGCATCAGTTGACTATTGGACAGCCCAATCCCACATTCAAATTCCATAACTCTCGACCACAACCTAATCTAACATGCTAATCCCACTTAGCATTAACTAATACACATGTGGGTGAATTAATCTAGTGATTAACATCAATAAAAACAGTTTAAAATAACTTAAAAATTCAGGAATGGAAAATAGTGAACCCGAATCAGTACAATGCGGGAAATTAATAATTCGAAACTGAAATCGTATAAAAAAATACAAACTAGTGGTTGGTAAACATCAAACACATGTGTACGGGTCCCCAGGAATATACTCGTATCCAAACATTTGGACACGAGGTGTCCAATCATAAAAAAACCCACACAGACACGCACAAGCACACCAAGTATCGTGCAAGCGTGTCACGGAGTCGTATGCATGACACACGACACGTGACACATCATGCTCGTGTCCAGACACTCGCCAGGGGTAGGGGTACGTGTCAAACAGCCTGCCCCGTGCCAACTTGTCCCCGTGTTGTGTCAAAACATGCGTATCAGTGACCAATTGCACGCGTGCACAGCGCGCGCACGGTCAGTACGGCCAGTGCGAGTAAGATTTCTTACTGGTCACTCAACGAAATCTGGCCAAATTTTGTGAGCGTCGTGTCAGACACTAGGTGCACGTGTCCACAAAATTTTGTGACCTGAGTTGCCTTGTCGTGTCCGTAATGGCACCCGAGCAGCAGGGCAGCGCACCGGGGCCTCGTGCATGCGTGTGTGTCTAAATTTGTACATGAACGTGTCTAGAAATGTGCTCAGTAGGACACGAAATAAATAAACACATATAAAACAATATTTCCATTCAAATAGTTTTTAAAAACAACATAAAAATTTCCTTTGAGGTATTTCAAAAAACACATGAATACATAGACCGATACGTGACCAATACGGACACCAAACGGACACGAAATACACCCAAATTTCGGGAACAGCTAGGGGACTTCTAAACCTAGCCTAATATGCAAAGAAATCAAAATAATAATGTAATTTAAAGGGTTTTACCTATAGGTGCAAATAGCTTGGAAAAGCTTCAAATGGGGGATTCTTCCTCTTGATGGCAAAAGCTTCAAATTGATCCAAAGCTGGGATTAAACCCCACAATCAGAAAGTAGGAGAGTATTAGGTTCTAATGCAAGAAACTAGGATTAAAAAGGAATAAAACTAGATTTATGGGGATTTTGGGAAGGGGGAAAATACATTTTCTTTCTCCAAGTGTTGAAATAAAATAAAAGAGGCAAGCCCTAATGAATAAGTATTTATATAGGGTGGGGATCCCTATGTGGCTGGTCATAAGCTCAATAATTAGGGTTAGGGTTTACTAAATGGCCCATGGGCTTAAGTCATGATCAATCAAATCATTAAGCCATAAGTCATTTCATGAAACCACAAGGCATAACTTAAATTCACTTAAACTAATCCTCCTAATCCAAAATTAGTTTCTAATGACTAAAAGTAGGTTAACCTAAGTTAGACTAGGGTCACCATGGCTAGGGTTAGCTTCTAGGCTAGTCCACTAGGTCTCAACAAGTCAAAGTCAAACTAGAATTCACAAATTCAATAAATCATCAAATAATTCAAATAAGTCAAAATGACCAAATTATCCCTAGGCTAAAAATGATAATTAATCATCCTAATGACATGGTTAGGCTCTAGGTCATGCAGTCTCTAGGGTTTCACTAGCAGCACATCAAAATCACAAGTCATGACTTAAACCAGATTTTAAATAGTTTAAAAATTATTAAAAATCATAAAAAATCATAATGTGAAATAAATATCAATAAATAATAATTATAATTCTAAAATTCTAAAATTATCCTCATCTGGAAAAACTGGGTGTTACAATCCTACCCCCCTTAGAAAAATTTTGTCCTCGAAATTAAAATGATCGCACCCTTACTAGGCCAAACCCCCAATCAATAAAAGTCGAAGCAACACTCCTACTGGTCGTAATTTCACAGTCTCGTACAGGGTAGCTATACTATTTAGCAATCACAACTATATCCTGGCAGGTAATAATGGAATCACACAGGAAAGTGGAGAAGAAGAATGAGAATGACAAACCTGCTAACCCATCACCTACAACATCGGTCTCCTCGATCGCCATCACAAAAGCTCCACCCCTCTGGTGCGAAGCTACAGGTGGCCTAGCTCCCTCAAAAGGAGGTGCAAAGGGACAGTCTATCTTCTGGTGGGCTTCAGACCCACAGAAATAGCAAACCTTCAGCCTCTTTCTATACTGCTCCCTGGTGTATCCCAACTTCCTGCAGTAGGAACAACTGATGTCTTCGGGTCCTGACCCCGATACTGATGCTGCACCTGCTGAACCATCATTGGTGCCCGAGTCGGCTGAATCTGTACGTGAGGCCTCTTGGCCTAGCCTCCGCTGCTGCTACCACTCTGGAAGTCACGACCCCTCTTCAACTTCAACCCCAGGTCGTCCTCCGCTGCCATAGCCCCAGAAAATATCTCTGCAAAGGTAGCATTTCGGTTGCTCTTAGTCAGCGACCGAACCTCCCTAATCAATCCTCGGTAGAACTTCCTCACCTTCGTCTTCTCAGTCAAGTCATCTATGAACCGGGCCAATCGACAAAACTCCCCGGCATACTCAGCTACTATCTGGTTTCCCTGAACCAGACCCTTAAACTGTGCCTCTATGCCTCCCAAGGCCACATCAGAAAAGAACTGCTTCTTGAACAGTTCCTTGAACTGGGCCCAAGTCTGGCCCTCAACTCCCACCCTGGGATCTGTCTGGTACCATACATGGGCTAGGTCATGCATCTGACTGCCCGCCGCCTCGATATGGAGTCGATCTGGTATCTCTGCCAGCCTGAATATCTCCTCGATATGCTCTATCCAGTCGTCTGCTTAATAAATGCCCTCTGTGCCCAGGAACTCTCTGGGATACATCTTCTGAAAGTCCTGCATATCCTTCTTTTTCCAACGAGGCTGCTGTTGCTCCCCTTGAGCAGTCACCATCTCTACAGTAGTACGGACTAGCTGGTGGGCCTTGTCAATCCCCTGACTGAAATCAGTAGTCTGTCGCCGCTGCTACTGCTGATGAGACGCCAGAATCCTCTCCACGAAAGAGAATAGATGAGCAGCATCTACCATCCCCGCAGGTGGAGGCTGCTACGGTAGAAGGATCTCATGAAGCACCGGACTCTGCCTTCCAGCTGGTGGAGGTGCTCCTCCAAAAGCTGCTGAAATACCTACCCCAGCTGGCATGATTGGGGCTGCGGTACCGGGAACTGGCTGCTGAAGGTGAGAGGTGGCAGACCCCTTTGCAGCATCCCCCGGTCCTGGGCGATGTGATCTCGTCTCAACCATCCTGGAGACACAGATCAAACAAGAAATCAATACTGAGATAGAAGCGATAAATCAAGGGAGGACAGTTAATTTCAAGGAAGACAATCAACAAGATGTATAGATGATATGAATTGAAGCAGAATTTTTCCTAACTGTGATTGAGCGCCTCTCCGTTAAAGCCTATCTCTCAATCCTATCGCAGGCTCGCGGCAGTACAACTAAGTCGTCGTACTACCACGATATCGTACTAATGCGACTCTCGACCTGCATGGGCCACCACTAAAAATATGTCACGACCCGTATCCACTGTGAGGGTATGAGTACGTAATGACGCCCAGCCTACGCCGCAGTGTCGGCGGTAGAGCGCTGTCCTAGGTCACTATCTAACTAGCAACTCACGCAATTATAATATACTCATCAATATATCAACTCCGAACGGAGGACAAGTATAGATATAATATAATCTCAATCACAGTCTAAGCACGATATAATAGAACAGAAGATTATAACTAAGACTAAATAACAGAAATAAAACTAACAAATAAATAATATAATCTCAGACAATCTCAACTACATGTCTCAACTTTTATATACAACTCTAGTTCTAAAACATGAAAGCTAAAACAAGACAAACTAGCTAAACTCCCGATCACTCCTGAGTGTCGGGGACATAGGTAGCTAAGCCATCTCCTGGTCCGTAATATGTAGGACATGTGTCCTCAGGGCAATCATCTATAAAATTTACAACAGGTCCAGTCAGGACAGGAATGAGTACAACTCATCAAGAAAACCCAAGTAATGACAGAGAAGTATAAAGCAGTGATAAACAGTTTTATTGATGAATATGGCAGTTTATATTTAAGTAATAGTATAGAGAAGCAGTAAGATACAAGGAAAGTAAAGTAACTAAAACAAGAGAAGAATGATGGCAATGAAGACTGTAAAAATAAATCGAGCTGAACTAAAGTAACATAATAAGTCCATACAGTAAATGCAAAACAAGTGTGAAACTACTATAAGTCCAGTACGAGATGAATCTAATACAAGATGAATCCAGTACAAGATGATTCTAGGTAGTGATCAAGAATCCAGGTGAGCCCAGCTATTCTAACAGTATGTTTTAAAATATCGAGATCGATATGTAAACGGATGTAGGTACTCAGGCACATCTTTCACTGATCAGGCGAGAGATGGCTATGCTTCCAGTAGATTCCAGTTGGAAGATTCCAGATTTGGGGTATGTCTACATGTCTTACTCAATATTTCTCCGTCCCATAATATAAATGAATCCAGAATTTGATACAAGAATCGAGATGAGTCCAGCCAAAATATGATGATTCCAGAAATAGATTCCGGAAATGATTCCAGTAATTCCAGTAATAGAGGCCAAATAAGTATGGTATGTGTGTCGCATACATGAATCCAAAAATATCTATACGTGTTGTAACAGAGAATCATATAAAACTAACTATAACAGAAGTACAGTAATTGACAATTAAATGAGAGAACTATCAGAGAATGTACTCGTCTGATACCCTTAAAAGAGTAGTGTAATGTCAGATATCTGTACCGGAGTCACAATGTCCTAAATAGAGTAGTAAAGGTTATAATGTGTTTAAAATAAGACAAATGATGTTTATGATGCAATCTACATGATTTCTAAGCCAATCTAGGTCAAAGTCAAACTTGGTCAACTCTACAGTCAAACTAGATCAACTTAAGTCATACTGGGTCACAGGAAGTCAAACAAGGTCAAACTAGTCAAGGTTAGTCTAATCTAGGTTAAAGTTAGACTAACTAAGGTTTTGGTCAAACATAGACTAGTCAACAAGGTAATTAGGTCAATCTTGACTAATGGTCAACTTCTAGTCAATCTAGAATCAAATCTTGGTCATAGGTTAACTATCTAATCAACTCTACCTATACCATATCACAGAATTAAGGATATAACACATTACCCATATCATATACATATATATATATCCCAAACTAATTTACACTACACAACCTATATAGGGTACTTACCATATCCTAAGTATCATCTATGTATACAAGGACTAAATATATACAAGGCTAATCAAGCATATGGATTGGCTAACTTATATGAGAACTGGACACCATAACATATACCCCTAAATGAAACTCTCCCTCTAAACACCCATACTCTTCACTCTCAACACTCTCAACACACAAGCCAAACAATTACTCAATCCTCTTACACTCACAAGCTCAAGACACAACCCACTTCCCTCAAACCCACTCTACAAATATATAGCTAAATAGGGCACATATATATAGGCTTATAGGGACTGATTTTGGACTGTGTTGGCTGTCTTTGGGGTCAGGTTTAGGACATGTAAGGGGTTGGTTTGATTGACTGTTTTAGGTGTCTTGTAGGCTGAATTCGAGGGCTATATAGTGGACTATTTTGGAAGGGCTAAGGGCTGATATGCACTGGTTTGGGATTGTCCAAATAGCTGAACTCTAAGGCCAATTAAAGACTGGTTTAGGACTGCTACTATGCTGATTTTAGGGAGACTGTTTGAGGCTATTAGGACAGTATTAGCTGGTTTGGAGGGCTGCTATTTAGGACAAGTTATAGGTAGTTAAGGGACTGAACAAATGGGGAAAATCTGAATGGAAGAGGGAAATCTGAAAAGCTATTGTTCATGGACAGTTCTATAAGTCCAAGTGGACTGAATGCAATAATATAGGGGCTGAGATCTGCAGGCATTGCAAATGACAGTTAACTCAAGACTCCCCAACCATATACAAAATCCCATTTAACAATTGAGTCCTAATTTCTAACACAACACAAACAAACACTCTAGTAATGGCTAACACAAGTATTCATGAATGAATCTTGAAATTGAACATCAACTCAGATATGTATGAACTCATTTTGAAATCGAATTGAATCCTTGAAAACACAAAAAAATAGTAAACTAAAACAGTGTCAAAATTTAGTTTGTGACAGTGTATCAAAATAGTGTGTGTGTGTAGCATGGTGTGGTATATAGGTGACAGGAACCAATCTCAGGAATTCAGTCCAAATATCAGTGTACACATGTGTGGAAAAACAGGGAATTGGGGTTCCATTGCTGTCAGTTCTATTGCATGAATAGCAAGTGACAGTTCATAGATCAGTCTAATCCTAATTTGAAAACCCAAACAATCTCATAAAATCAGGAATTTAAGTTCAACTGACATTCAATGTCAGTGAACATGCATCAGTTGACTGTTGGACAGCCCAATCCCACATTCAAATTCCATAACTCTCGACCACAACCTAATCTAACATGCTAATCCCACTTAGCATTAACTAATACACATGTGGGTGAATTAATCAAGTGATTAACATCAATAAAAATAGTTTAAAATAACTTAAAAATTCAGGAATGGAAAACAGTGAACCCGTATCAGTACAATGGGGGAAATAAATAATTCAAAACTGAAATCATGTAAAAAAATACAAACTAGTGGTTGGTAAACATCAAACACATGTGCACGTGTCCCCAGGAATATACTCGTGTCCAAACATTTGGACACGAGGTGTCCAATCGTAAAAAACACACACACACGCACGAGCATGCCAAGTGTCGTGCAAGCGTGTCACGGAGTCGTATGCATGACACACGACACGTGACACATCGTGCTCGTGTCCAGACACTCGCCAAGGGTAGGGGTACGTGTCAAACAGCCTGCCCCGTGCCAATGTGTCCCTGTGTCGGGTCAAAACATGTGTATCAGTGACCAATTTCACGTGTGCACAGCGCGCGCGCGGCCAGTACGACCAGTACTAGTGAGATTTCTCACGGATCACTCAACAAAACCCGACCAAATTTTGTGAGCGTCGTGTCAGACACTAGGCGCACGTGTCCACAAAATTTTGTGACCTGACTCATCGTGTCGTGTCCGCAATGGCACCCGAGCAGCAGGGCAGCGCACCGGGGCCTCGTGCACGCGTGTGTATCTAAATTTGGACACGAACGTGTCCAGAAATGTGCTCAGTAGGACACAAAATAAATAAACACATATAAAACAATATTTCTATTCAAATAGTTTTCAAAACAACATAAAAATTTCCTTTGAGGCATTTCAACAAACACATGAATACATAGACCGATACGTGTCCAATACGGACACAAAACGGACGCAAAATCCACCCAAATTTTGGGGACAGCTAGGGGACTCCTAAACCTAGCCTAATATGCAAAGAAATCAAAATAATAATACAATTTAAAGGGTTTTACCTATAGGTGCAAATAGCTTGGAAAAGCTTCAAATGGGAGATTCTTCCTCTTGATGGCAAAAGCTCCAAATTGATCCAAAACTGGGATTAAACCCTACAATCAGAAAATAGGAGAGTATTAGGTTCTAATGCAAGAAACTAGGATTAAAAAGAAATAAAAATGGATTTATGGAGATTTTTGGAAGGGGAAAAATACCTTTTCTTTCTCCAAGTATTGGAATAAAATAAAAGAGGCAAGCCCTAATGAATAAGTGTTTAATCATTAAGCCATAAGTCATTTCATGAAACCACAAGCCATGAGTTAAATTCACTTAAACTAATCCTCCTAATCCAAAATTAGTTTATAATGACTAAAAGTAGGTTAACCTAAGTTAGACTAGGGTCACCATGGCTAAGGTTAGCTTCTAGGCTAGTCCACTAGGTCTCAACAAGTCAAAGTCAAACTAGAATTCACCAATTCAATAAATCATCAAATAATTCAAATAAGTCAAAATGACCAAATTACCCCTAGGCTAAAAATGATAATTAATCATCCTAATGACATGGTTAGGCCCCAGGTCATGCAGTCTCTAGGGTTTTACTAGCAGCACATCAAAATCACAAGTCATAACTTAAACCAGATTTTAAATAGTTTAAAAATTATTAAAAATCACCAAAAATTATAATATGAAATAAATATCAATAAATAATAATTATAATTACAAAATTCTAAAATTATCCTCATCTGGAAAATTGGGTGTTACACTTTGTTACAGTGATGTTGGGGTGAACTAACTGTAGATAAGCCGCCTCATGTAGATGTGCTTAGGCTGACACGCATGGGTTTCATCCCAGTTGATGCGCCAGAGATTCTGATGCGGCTCAGATGCTCATATTGGGCTTCAAAGTCCTTTTTGCTAACTTTTCTTTGACTCTATTGCTAACTTTTCTTTGAATTTGTTGTATTACACATGTCGAAGGCGTAGGCTCTCGTGAAGGAAGATATAATGTCTCCGTTCGTCAAACAAGAGCCGGTGACTGTTAAGGAGGAGGTGTTACCAAAGGTCGAGGTCAAGAAAGAACCGATGATCATCAGGGAAGAGATTGCTCCCAAGGTTGAAGTTAAGGAGGAGCCACCGTCAAAGAGTAGTAGCATCGGGACTGACCCTCCTGTCCCTACAGAAGACCTCAACCAGATTGAGTCTTCGTATACAAAGTAGCTGATAGAATGGTACATGCCTCAACGCAACTATGATCCCTAGCTGTGAGGATTCATCGTCTGACTTCCGGCCTTTGCTGAGGCCAAAGTTGATTTTCTTTTTTATTGAATATTGAATATTTGTGTTTAAATATTGAATATATATGTGTTTTCTGTGAACAATTTGAATGCTTGGGATATTTATGTGTTAGAATTTCTTGTATTTTGTATATTGGAATTGTGTATATTAGAATTGTGTATATTGGGAATGCTTGGGATTATTTGTGTGTTTTGTATATTAGAATTGTATATATTGGGAATGCCTAGTTTTATGCTTTTTTTCAAAAAATTCCCAGCTACCGACGGACTGGCGACCCATTACCGACAGAATAGCCGTCGCTAACTGGGGGATTCCCAGTTAGCGACGGATGTGCGACTAAACACCGACGGGTTATCTGTCGCCAAGGTTCTGGAATTATGAAAGATTTACAGGATAGGGTCGACGGATAATACATCGGTACGCCGTCGCTAGTAGTCGGTAAAACATATAATGTTTCGTCGGATATTGGCGTCAGATAATCCTTCGCTATAAAACCGACCGAGTGGCGACGGTCTGGCGACATCTCACGACGGAATAACGACGGATTATCCGTCGCCAATGTTCTGGAAATATGAATAATTCACAGAAACGGGTCGACGGATATGCCGTCGGTATTTCGTCGCGAATCCGTCCAAACTTAGCGACTATTCGCGACTGATTGGTGACGGAATTTGCGTATCAGAAACTCCTTGATACGTATTTACCGACCAAATAGCGACGGATATGTCCGTCGATAAGTGATATGTTATTACTTTTTTTGATACTTGATTTGACGATAATCCGTCGGTGAGTCGTCACAAACTGCACAAGTATGGTTGACGGTAGTCCGTCGCTAATTCGTCGCCGGGCGACAACTTGTCGACGGATTGTAGTTAGCGATGAGGCTTTTCCCGATGACCTTTTTTAACCAATATCCGTCGACTATCCGTCGGTAATTATATTTACCGACGGATTGTTGACGGATATAGCCGTCGCTTGTTTGCCATTAAAATTGTTTGATTGAAAACTTTAATACAAACAGAACAGTGTTACAATGTAGGACTTAGATGTAGTCCTAGGAGTACACTTTTATTTAAGCTGGGTCCTTAGTGCCAATGGAGCGAGTGGTAATGCGTTGACTCCGTTGACGGGCTGACGACGGTTATCGGTTCTCTGAAGGTGTGGATTCCTCTGGGTGCTGGAGCTTGCTAAGAGGAGGAAGACGTTGAGTGTCTGTATCTGCCTCTCTGATGATTCCTTGTATGTTCGTTGTGGATTCTGTGTGTGTGTGAAGGAGATGATCCTTCTATTTATAGATTTGCAGGCTGGCTGCTCATGCGCGCATGTGGGATGCGCCGGTGTGCGGACGCCACGTGGAGGTTGCTGATGGAGGCACGTAGATGATGCGCCCTGATTGAGGGGGAGAACTCTTCATACTGCTGTTGTGAGCCGACACGTAGCAGAGGAGAAGATCTTTCTGTTGCTGAAATCTTGGACGAGTTGAGTCAAAGGACACGTGTCATCGACCCATGGCTCGAAGATCTCGGATTTGGTGGGGGGAAGTAATCTGGTGAGCTGCACCTTGATTGGGCGCAGGAGGAGGCTGCGGCTCATAACCTTTAGGGGTTACAAACTGTTTAGAGCATATGGCTTTTGAGGCGTATGTAGGCGACTTTCCTTCTGTCTTTCGGGATCAGAGATTAGTCTAGGGCGCATGGCTTTTGAGGCGCATGCAAAGCTTCAAATGGAGAATCTTCTTCTGTCTTTAGGGATCAGTGAAGGGTCTGAGGCACACGGCTTTTGAGGTGCATGCTGATTTGTACGCATGGCCGTAGAGGCGCATGGCGATTTGGACGCATGGCCGTAGAGGCACATACGGATGGCCATATGGCAGTAGCCGTCGGAATAGAGTCATGATGATGCTGACGTTGCCGACGCTTCGTTCTCTAAAAAAGCTGTCAACTGTTCAGACTTTGGGAAGCGTGCTGCCAACTCTGGTGTCAGTTCAGCATTTAATGTTTGTGACGTTCGATGGACAGCTGAGTGGGCATATTGGTTGGTGTTCCACTCGGTATGGAGATATGAGGGGGGGCGCATCCTCTGTGATGCACCGGGTACTGTAGGGCGCGTCTGTGTGATGCGCCTGATGCTGGAGGGCGCGTCCGTGTGATGTGCTGTTTGGCTGGCACATCCGACATGTCCTTTTAATGATGCGGCTGTCTCGCTCCTCGAGTGCTATAAATAGCCGTTTGGCTGAATTCGAGGCGTCCGGTTCATCCATTTAATGCAAATTCATTGCACAGAATTTGAAGAGTCATCCACTTGGCGCATGGGTTTGATTTGCCCGGCCTATAAATAGTGGCATGGAGAGAAGGTTTGCTCCTTGTTCCCTCTCGTACTTCTAACATGAACTTGGATATGCGGGTGCATTTTGTTGACGAAGTGCTCCCGAGGGTGAAGATGAGACGTCGTGTTGTCTTCGATGCACTTGAAGGTGACTGTTACATCCAAAAGACGAAGTCGAGGGCTTCTGAGACAGGCGGAAGGTGCCTGTTGCATCCAAAGATAAGGATGTTCAGGCCTCGTCTTCGTTGTTCCGGAAGAGCCGTAGATCGGAATGGCGGTGCTAGGTTCTCTCTTCCTTCAAAGTGGGTGCCGCCCACTTTGATTGTGTTGAAAGCTCCTTGTGCCATAATTTCGATCACGGTCTTCCTTGGTCTTTGGAGGCTCTTTCGAAGCCTCTCCTGGCCACAGCTTTGCCGTGCTCTTCTTTTCCTTGGTTCCAGCCAGAGGGTTAAATGCTTTGTGTAATCGAAGCACTTATCAGGTGACCCTGGCTGGAAGAGCAGCACATAACTGGGCTCTGCTCGGCCAGGTGAGCCTGGTTGGAAGAGTTGCACATGACTGAGCTGCTGAGGGGATGCAAAATAACTGAGCTGGATGCACATAACTGAGCTGCTGAAGAGATGGTGGGATGCACCTGGCTGGAGGCGCATGGCATCTGCTGCGCCTAACTGACAGCGCATGGTGACTGCTGAGCCTATCGGAAGGCGCATGGTGGTTGCTGCGCCTATCTGGAGGCACATGGTGGCCGCTGCGCCTATCTGGAGGCGCATGGTGGCCGCTGGCTGTAGATCTAGGATCTTTCTCTTGTAGAAATTCTCCTTTGTACAACCTTTTCTAGCCATGTAATAGACTTTTATATATAAATAAAAAGTCCTTCTTCGAATGGCTTATTTGATTTTGCTGTCTGAGTTCTGGCGCATATAGTGCCTGGCGCATGGGCTTTCTGGCTGTGAAATTCTATGCTTCTACAAGACCCCCTTCAAAGTTTTCAAAACTTTTGAATAAGTTTTGGAATACTTTGAATAAGAAGCATGAAGGTCAGGGCGCATGATTGTTGGACGCATGCTTGTTCGGGCGCATGCTCCTTCCAGTTGATGATGATGACGCCTTGGTAACCCAAAATGATTAATGATGATCTTTTGGTTGTATTTGCTGTTATCTCCTCACGGAATCCGAAGCGACGGCTGAGATTACACGTCATCGGTTCACGCGTGCGACCATGCCCTATAAATAGGTGAGGGTTGGAGAGAGAGAGAGTTCGTCTTCTCTGTGCCTTTGCTTTCTTTAGAGTTATTCTTCACACCCTAACCTTTTCTTCTTTGAGGGAATGGCTCCCAAGACTCCTCGCGGTGGTGCCGCCAAGGGGAAGGAGAAAGCGAAGGAGCATGCAAAAGTTGTAACGGCTGACGTTCCCCGACGGCCTGTCGAAGTTCGGCCAGAGGTGGATGGTAAGTCTCGTTTTTCCGTACACCAACGCACATAGACCTTGGGTCTTTAATGATGTGTCGCGGTCTTTGTTCGCCGACGCGCATGGGTTTAGACCCTGATGATGCGCCGAGGCTGCTGACGCGCATGGGCTTAAACCCTGATGATGCGCCGAGGCTGCTGACGCACATGGGCTTAAACCCTGATGATGCGCCAAGGCTGCTGACGCGCATGGGCTTAAACCCTGAATGTGTCGAAGCTCTTCTTTCTCTTGTTGCTTATAACATTTTTCTGATCTTTGCTAGTGTCAGTGGCGATCCCGCCTTTGAATGAAGTATTCTTGGAGGCTGTCTTCAACCAGATAGGAGTAGAGTATGATGAGGAAGTGATAAACCCCGCTCAAGATGCTCTTATGCTGGATCAGCCTCTCGAGAGAATGACCCAAATCCGTGAGCAACAGTATGGGTTCCTCAAACGGATGATGGAACGTGGTGTTTTAAAATCTTCTATATCTGATAAATTGACCTTCTTGAAGCCTGAGTTCCTATTCGGAGACCGTCTCACTTCTACTGATGCGACGGTGTTGAAGGTCAAGGAGGACTGGTTCTTTACAGCGAATGGGGTGCATATGACTGTTAAGCAACTTGAACGTCAATGGCCCTTGACATCCTTCTGTCGCCTTGTTTCCCAGAGGAGGATGTCTTGGGATCTTACCCCTTCTCAGGGGGGAGCGGTGACTGGCGTCATCCAAATTGATTCTACCTCCGACCAAAGGGATACTTTGACCGCTACACGGTCTGGGTCTTCTTTCACCTGGCGGACTCTACGCCCCGGGAGCCTCTACAGTGACGTACCCATTGATACGTTTGCTTATAGTGCTTCGACCTTTACACATCGTATGTTTTTGATGGAATGCTCATACCCGAAAGGAGATTTTCGGGTAGAGGGTTGGTGCCATTACGTTTTCAAGTGGGATAAACTGACACTCTGGATCTTGTCACAGTTTCGGACCGAGCTTCGAGAGATTGGGTTGACTACCGCGATCCGTGCTACCCAGGCGGGTGTTGATCTCAACAGGTACATGTTCCTCGCACTACTGGAGATGTTTGATGTCCATACCGGGACCTTTTTTACTCCGGTGGGGGAATTAGGGTTCGCACTTCATGAGATGTACGAGGTGTCAAAACTCCCTTGGGGGTCGGAACCCTATGAAGAGTACTTTCCCACCAACGAGGAACTTCAAGTCCTGGGGGACAGGGCTGAGAAGATGACGGCCGTCTTCAAGGAAGTGGCGAGTCATCATTACTATATGCAGAGATGTGATAGGAACAGAACGCAGCCTCATGTGACCGCTTGGAGAGATTATGTCTTTAGACAAGACAAAGAGGATCCCTCACAATTTTCTACTCCACCGGCGCTCTCTCGTAGCGAAGTGTTGTCCGAAATGAGCAGGTTAGGGGAGAAAAATCCCCGAGGAAATGAAGACCAGCAGTCAGATGCACGCTCCTACAGCTGCTTCTGGCATCTTGTTCATCGGATGTCACCCAAGGCGGTGTTGGCGTCCTACCTGATGATATGGCTCCAGGATTGCGTATTCGTGGGCGGATCCGGTGCCGTAGAGAGGGTAACCCGAAACTTAATCCTGCCAGCCGTGAAGCTGGTCTTCGGCCGGCGTTTGGCTCTTCTCCCCGCAATGGTATGTAACCTGCAGCAAGGTTTGCGAGAGTTTGCTGGAAATGTGATTCATGACAGAGGCCGAAATAATAACTTCCCGTGCGCCGAACTGTCGTTTCACTATTTGATGGGATGGCTGATTTTGCATCATCCCAGTGTGCTGAGTCCAGGCTTGGAAGAAGATTATAAGGCTGGAGATGCACTCCTTCGTCGTTTCAATCAGAGGAGCTGGTCACATACTGGTGTCCCTGTTTGTAGAAAGGTTTTATCCCATCTTCAGGGTTGGGAAATTACCAAAGTTGGTCCAATCTACTTAGGCTTTGAGGCCAACGAAGATCTAAGGGATCTGGGCGAAGGTACCACCACTTTGCCTCAATGGGGATTCTGCTGGTTGCAGAGTATCCGGCCATCTCATCTGGTATACCGGAACAGGAATCAGTGCTACCTGGAACCATATTTGCCAAGCCGCTTTGTGCGGCAATTTGGTTATGCCCAGATGATGTTGGATAACCCTAGTATTTCTCTGGGGTATATTAGAAGTTTGTTGGATGGTGCACGAGCTTGGCATTACTATAATGTCGGATGTACCGGGGCTCGTTTTACGTTGCACACCCCAGATCCGCGGCCGCCCATTCTTTACTCAGCTGCCAAATTTTACTGTGCTATGGCTGCTGCGCCCTCCGGATATGACAGGGAGACCAGTCTTATTGCAGGCACCCAGTTAGCAGTGACCGAGGACGTGCCAGTGAAGGCCCGATCGCATCGTCCGTCAGGGGTAGGTCACCGGAGTGCCCCTTCTGCATCTCAAGCAGAACCCTCGGGCGATCGATCAAAGCGATGTACAGACGTAGGGATTGAATCTCCTGTACCGAAGAAGCAGAAGAAGGCGTCGTCACCGACGGCGTCATCGGATTCAACGTCCGCAGAGGTAAAGGCATCCCACATAATCTGATTTTGGTTCCACTATTTACGAGGCTTCATATTCTCTTGTAGGAACCGTTAAAAAGAAAACCTCGCACCCCAAAGTCAGGTGGGAGCAGGCGAGAAGGGACGGCGGGCTCGTCTGAAGTGCGTGTCCCGCCGACCATGATGTCTCCCATGGAGGAAGATCCGGAGGATGCTGTTGACGTGGAGATTCCGGTATCCCCGAATTATGTCAGGAGGGAAACTGAGGGTGCAGCAGCTTCCGAGACGGCAAAGGCCAGAACGGAAGCTTCAAGTGCCGAAGGTTTAACAGGCACACCGTTTCCTGGTGGTGAAGAAGAATGGAGTTCGTCGTCTTCCGATAACGTTGCTCCAGAGCTGCAAGAGCCTGTTGCGGAGGCAACAGAAGTAGTTGAGACAGAGGAGAGGGTTGAATCCCCTCTTTATCATGATGAGGGGAGGTCGGCTGTATCATTGTCGAGTCCTACCCCGGCTTCAACCGTAGAAGTTGAGGCGGCTACCGCTCAGGAGGTAGCGACAGATTCTGTCCCTGTTGATGATGAGACCCGTCTTCCGGTCGCGATCGCTGAGATGGGTCAAGAGACAAGTGATGATCTCCCTTTTCTGCCAAGGGAGGTACCAACTGTTGATAGGACGTTGGGGGTAGAAGAGGTGGCCGTTGACATCGGTGGTTCCTTCGGGCTTGAGAAGGATAAGGGTGTAGAACCCTCTGTCGCTCCTTCTACTTGGGGGACCATCTCGACGCCTGTGCCGGCCCCTTCTGTTGCTTCGGCTCCTCGGGCTAGCAGTCCAGCCCCTGTTGATGAAGAGCCCATTGATGCCGAGGTTCAAGCCTCGCTGATTGAGGTTGGCGGATCTTCTTTCGGTCCACAAACTGTAGTAGCTCCTCCAACTCCTGCGATGACGCCGCAGGTCCTGGCGGATGCAGACGAGTATGTGAAATTCCTCGTCGAGGGGGTATACAAAATACTGTAGAAGGGTGTATCTGCTGTGATGGATGCCAACAGGAGTTTTGTGACGGCAAAAGCTTTGGCAATGCCCTACATCGAGCTGATTCATATTCACCATGGCCACGACCACATGGCCGAAATTCTGGAGGCTTCAGTGATTGAGCTGGATGAGCGGCTCGCGGAACTTCAATGCATCCAGCGAAACGACCTCTCTGTCCTGATAGATGCGGAGAAGGGGAAGCTGATTGCCGAGATCGAGTCTTCATACCAGGCCACCGTGGGTGTTTGGGAGCGCGAGGTGGCTGAGACTGAGGCTGCGGTAGAGCAGTTGTCTCAGTCCATGAAGACGACGGTGGAAACTCGAGCTGCATTGGAAGCTAATATCGCGGATATCGACACCCAGATGCGCCGCCTTGAAGACCAACGGGCCCGACTCCAGTTTAAGGTCGAGCGTGTCCGGGCTGAACATTCAGCATTCAAGAAGGATGAAGCGACTTTTACTCAACGGACTCTTACCTTGGCGCAGCAACGATAACAGCTTGATGAGAAGCATGTAAGTGATACTTCCGCTGGGGCCGTTGAATTGATACACCAAGAAGCAGAGCGACGAGTCCTGGCGACGGTGGAGGCCCACGCAGTCGACTTAAAGCTTCGAGTCAGAGAGCTCTCAGCCCATCCTGGGGAGATTCAGGGACCATAACTTTTCCCTTTTTCTTTTGTATTCTTTTGCAACCCTTACTGGGGGATGATGTAGCTTCTTGTACTCCTTTTTTCAGAAGAATAAAGAAGTCTACAACCTTTTTTGTGATGTGTTCATCTTTTGTTGTCATAAACTTGATGATTTGTGTGGACCTACTATCTTTTGCGCACCTTGGTTTTCAGGTACAGATAATAAATTTGAAGGAACCATTATGTTTGCTCAGAGGTAATGTGGACATGGCAATCATTGGGTTCGAAATGATAGAATCTCCCTACTCAGAGGTATTATGGACGTGGTAGGAATGATCTTGGGGGATACGCTGAACAACTCAGAGGTTATATGGACGTGGAAGTTCTGCGATCAATGTACAATAACGCAGGGGTTGTTTGTACAAGATGTTTACTCAGAGGTAATGTGGACGTGGTAAATATGAAGGGTAGCGTAGGCTTACGAAGTGTAAGATTCTGCTTTGTAGGGTGTAGAGAGATAACTCAGAGGTAATATGGACGTGGTTATCTTTCTACTGGAAGATGCCACGGAACAGCTGGGTTCCGGAAGCGTATGAGTTTGTGGAAAGAGGTTGTTTGGGGAAGTACATGTCTGGAGGATGTCAAGAATAGTACTTCTTTAGGAACTTGCCGTTGATGGGCATTATGAACAAGTCCCCATTGGGTTTGGCGAGGCGGTAAGCACCGTTTGAGTATACCGTCTCTATGATGAAAGGTCCTTTCCACTTGGGCTCGAACTTTCCTGGTGTCTTGTGGGTCAACACCATTGGTCTTCTGACTACTAAAACCAGGTCGCCAACTTGGAAAGTCCTCTGTTTGACCTTCTTGTTGAAAGCCTGTGATATACAGGCTTGGTAGAGCTCGATGCGTTATTGAGCTAGAAGACGCTTTTCGCCAAGTGCCTCCAGTTCCCGCAGACGACGACGTTGATTGTCCTCTTCTGTGAGTTTGTTTGTGATTGCTACGCGGAGCGAAGGTATCTGTATCTCGAGAGGCAGTACTGCTTCGCTCCCGTAGACCAGGGAGAATAGAGTGTTGCCTGTTGGGGTCCGTACCGTTGTACGGTAGGCCCAAAGGCATTCGCCAAACTTTTCGTCCCAGTCGTGTTTGTTGGATGACATGACCTTTTTGAGCAGCCTAACGATAGTTTTGTTGAATGCCTCAGCCAATCCGTTTGCTGCCGGATTGTAGGCGGTTGAGGCCACGTTCTGAATGCGATTCTTGTCACAGAACTTGCTGAAAATATGGCTGATAAACTGAGGACCATTGTCATAGATGATCCGTCGGGGTACTCCGAAACGGTAAATGACATGGTGTTTGATAAAGCTGACCACCCTGGAGCTTTTTACTTCTGCTAGTGGAACTGCTTCCGCCCATTTGGAGAAGTAGTCGGTGATGGCCAGGATGAAACGGTGTCCTCTCGATGAAGGAGGGGTGATTGGCCCTACAATATCCATGCCCCAGGCTTCGAAGGGCCAGGAGGCGACTGTAGGATGTAGCGGCTCCGATGGTGTATGTATGAAGTCTGCATGAAGTTGGCACGCGTGGCACTTCTTAGCATATTCGACAGCGTCGACGGCCATGGTTGGCCAGTAGTAGCCCATACGTCGCAGTCGATCTTGCAACTTAGGACCGGGTTGATGAGCTCCACAAGTTCCGTCATGAGCTTCTTGAAGAGCTTCGGCTGCTTCTTCGTTGGACAGGCATCGAAGGAGGAGCCCATCGAAGGAGCATCGGTACAGAGTTTTGGTAGCTGTATCGTAGTAGAATCGAAGAGAGCGTCTCCTAACTGAGACGGCTTCCTTCGGGTCCTCTGGAAGGATTTCGTAGACAGCGAAGTCGATGAACGGGAACCTCCAGTCTCGGACATTAACCCCAGTGTTCGTCGGCATGGCATGGGCCACTTGCAAGCACAGGTTGTTTCTGGGACAAATCAGGTCTCGGCCAGTCACCGTGACATAGTGTTGAGTCCCAAAGGGCGCTGCCAATGAGGCTGCGAGGCCAGCCAGAGCATCGGCCTCCAAGTTTTATAAACGGGGGACATGTTCGATGAAGAACCCGGTGAAGGTTGAAATGATGTTCAACGCGACTTCATGATAAAGGATTAAATCTTTATGGCGAACCTCGTATTGTCCCCGAACCTGGTTTACGATGAGTTTTGAGTCGCCGTAGGCTTCCAGATGGTCGACCCCCAGCTGTTGTGCGAGCTAGAGTCCCATGACGAGTGCGTTGTACTCGGCAACATTGTTGGAGCACGGCTTCGAAAGAGAGTACGCACGCTGGATGACCAGCTGATCGGGAGAGACTAAGACTACCTCCACTCCTGCAATAATTTGGCCTTTGGGGCCTGTTCTCGAAGCACCATCGAAGAACATCTGCCAAACGGAGCTTCCTTCGGTGACGTTGGATTTTTGGACCTCATCCGGGATATCTTCATAGAGTTTTGAGGATTCTGGGATGGGGTGTGCAGCTAAAAAGTCAGCCAGAGCTTGACCCTTGACAGCCTTTTGCGGAACAAACACCATGTTGTACGGTGTTAGCAGGATTGCCCATGTAGCCAGCCGGGAGTTCAATGATCCTGGCTTTGTCATGAGGACTCTGAGCGGATTGACTCGAGAAATGACATGAATTGTCTGACCCGAGACATAATGACGAGTCTTCTGGATGGCAAACACCAAAGCCAAGCACTCCTTTTCGACGGGGTTGTACCGGTGTTCGGCCCCGATGAGTATTCGACTGAGGTAGTAGATTGCTTGCTCGAAGCCTGTATCGCTGTTTCGAGCCAGCAGAGCGCCAAGAGAATGATCCATGGCACGGACGTAGAGGAGAAATGGTCTGCCGGCGACTGGCGCTACCAGGACTGGTGGGCTTGTTAAGTAAGCCTTGATGTCGTCGAAAGCCTTTTGGCACTCCTCTGTCCAGACGTAAGAGACTCCCTTCTTCATGAGCTGAGTAAAGGGTTGACATCTACCGGAAAGGTTTGCTATAAACCTCCGAATATATGCCAGACGTCCCTGTAGGCCCCGAAGTTCTCGAAGGTTCTTCGGAGGGTCCATATTGAGGATGGCTTTGGTCTTCTCAGGATCAACATGAATGCCTTTCGCTGTGATGACAAAGCCCAAGAATTTGCCGCTAGAAACCCCCAGAAAGGATTTAGCGGGGTTCATTTTGAGTTTATGTGCCCGCATGAGATCGAAGACCGTCTTCAGGTCCTGTAGGTGATCTCCTTTGAGGCGGCTCTTGACTGCGATGTCGTCAACATAGCATTCGACTGTCTTGTGAAGATGTTGACGGAAGATGGTGCTCATAGCCCGCTGGTATGTCGTACCGGCATTCTTCAGGCCGAAGGGCATTACTGTGTAGCAGAAAACACCCTTTGGAGTCCTGAATGACTTGTGTTTCGCGTCATCGGGGAACATTTTGATTTGATTGTAGCCTGAATACCCGTCCATGAAGGATATGCGCTCAAAGCCACATGTGTTGTCGATCATCACATCAGTGATTGGAAGCGGGAATTCGTCCTTCGGGCAAGCAGAGTTGAGATCCCTGAAGTCGATACAGACTCGTATCTTCCCGTTCTTCTTGGTGATAGGAACGACGTTGGCTACCCAATCCGGGTGTTGTTCCTCATGGATGAAGCCGCTGGTCAAGAGTTTGTCTACCTCCTGATCGATGGCATTCATGATGTCTGGACGGAAGCGTCGCTGTTGTTGTTTGATAGGTTTGGCATCAGGTAAGATGTTCAACCTATGCATTACGATCTGTGGGTCGAGTCCCGGCATGTCTTTATAGCTCCAGGCGAAGACGTCGATATACTATTTAGCCAGTTGGATTAAAGATTCTCGATCTTCTCCTTCTAGGCTTTTACTGATGAAGATGGGTTTGGAAGAAGACCCATCCCCGAGGTTGATCTGCTCGACTTCGTCTTCGGTGGAAGGTTCGCGTAACTCAAAACGAGATTCCCATTATTCTCCTAGGCGTTGGGCCCAGGGTTCTTCTTCGAAGGGTTCCGGTACTTGGTCTTCGCCTTCATCTTTTTGAGGTTGTGCTGACATCATGTTAGCTGACAGCACTTTCCTGAAGACTGATCCGATGCTGGTATCGGAATCCCAAGTCGATGCTTCGGACGAGTGGGAATGTTCTACGTCTTCTGCATCTGAACTCTCTGGGGTTGATGGTGGCGTGACATAGCCTAACCCCCGTCGAGTCCGATTATAGTAGTCCTGTGGCTTTCCATTGGGCATCGAAAGCCGGACAGGGAGATGCCGACCCTTGCCGTAGTTTAAGCCTTTGTTGCTTTTCAGGTCGTAGCCCATCTTTTGGATGATGTGCTTTGCCGTATCTGTGTACCGATAGACTTGTACCCTGCCGGTATCAGGTTTGGGCTCGATTGACGGGAGGTCCTGATGACGCTCGACTTTGCCCGAGATGATGGTGCCTTCGTCTCGGCTCCGTGGAGGGACTATGAAGACTCCTTGAGACGGGACTACTCGATTATGATGGACGGTCGTTATTTGTGTTTGCAACGACCGTAGAGCGTTATCTAATGTATACATGGCATTCCAGTATGGAAGACAAGAATAATTAAAAGACACTCTATTATTGATAAAATACGAGATCTTATCCCGTGGAATTACATTGTCAAAGGAGGGTGCCTCTACGTCAGCCGAGATATATTCACCAAGCTCCTCGTCTGTAAGAACTGGGGGCAGACTAGGAGAGTCCACCACAGCTTTGATTCTGGGGTCTGAGAGGGTTATATGAGCCTTCTCTGACACCTTGGATGACTGCGGCGGCTTGCCCTTGAGACGCACTTTGTGAGGCGCCTCGGCTGCGCCTCCGGTGAGTGGTGCCTTCCCTTGTAATTTTGCCACCAGGGGAGCCGATGTTTGAGGTGGTTTTCCCTTGAGGCGTATCTTCAGGGGTGCTTCGCGAGCCGGCGCTTTCCCTGATAGCTTGATGCTCATTGGAGGCGCCTTCTGGGGTGGTTTCCCCTTCAGTCGGATTTTTAAGGGGGCATCGGGAGTCGTCTCAGGCTCCATGTCCGGCTCTGTTGCCGTCTCTGCCTCATCATCAGCGTGGTTGGCTTCCTCCTCGTCAATGGGTTTGTACAAGTCGGAATCGGTAAAGTAGGCTTTAATCCCTTTGAAAGGATCGATGTCTGCAAACTCCGTCCGGATGACGCCATTAGTGGATACATACTTCATGCACTGGTGGAGCGTAGAGGGCACCACCATGTACTCGTGTAGCCATGGTCGACCAAGCAGGATGTTGTAGTTGACCTCGGCATCTACCACATAACAAGTCACCTCAGTTTTGAGGCTGCCAATGTGGCACTTCAGTCAGATCTTGTCCAGTGGCTCGCTCTTGCTAGCATTGAAGCCACTGATGGTTGTATTGGAGGGTGCCAGCCGGTACATCAGGATCCCCAGCTTAGATAGCAGCGCCTTCGGGATGATGCTTAGGGAAGACCCAGGATCGATCTGAATCCGGCTCACCTTGACCGAGCCAATGTACCCTGTGTAATACAGCTGTCGGTTATGTCGGTGATGCTTGAGCAGCATGTCTTGTTGGGTGAAAGTTATGTTTGGGATAACTTCATCCGCACAATGACAGTGCACACAAGTAGTTGGGAGGTCTTCAGGCTGTTTGACCTGACTGAGAAAGGATTCAGCGTCCTTCAGAGCTTCGCAGAGAGCTTCTCGGGAGTCTTTAGAAAGACGCAGGAGCTCGAACAAAGACAGACGTGCAGGTATACTGGCTAGTTGTGCCAGAATGTCGAAGTTGTGAGGCTTGGACAGCCCCGAAGCATTCTCCTTTCGTAGAGGTCTGTCAAAACAGGCCTCCACCTGCTTCTGCTTATTGGCTGCTGAGGGCTTAGATGGACCCTCCTCAGGGATGGTGCTAGGAGGCACTACCTCGGTGGTGGCTTCGCCGGACTGGGAGTTCTGTTGTGCACGTGTTTGCACTGGAAGTGCCTCTTCTGTTGAAGAAGTGATGGTGCGGCAAGACTTGATCTTCCTGCCTTTTGATTTGGAGGTAGGGCGTGCCTCCGATTGAGTCACCTCGGAGACGAGGTCGGGGTGAACCCAGAGGACCTCTCCTAGAGATGTGGTGAGCGGGGTGAGTCCACTCACATTGTCACGGGTAGGTGGTAAGTTTACCACCTCCATTGTCGCCTTAGGGATGGGGACGACGCCATCTTGTGTGGTAGTTGGCGGCAAGGTGCCGAACTGAAGCGAAACCACATTGGCTGACACCGTCTTCTCTTCATAGTCGACAGAGATTACATCCGTATTGATCATGCGCTGGATGTAATTCTTGAGGACGTAATAGTCCTTGGTCGGATGTCCGACAAACCGATGGTAGTGACAGTACCTCGGGTTGTCCACTTTTCTGACTTCATCGGGCCGTTTTGGGTCCGGTAGTTTGATCTTATCATCCTGCTTCAGTATCTCGAAAAGTTGCAGGGTGTCGTCATCATTGAATGAATAAACCTCCTTGGGTCTCGGTGCCAGTGGAGGTTTCTGAGTAGGCGCAGATACGCCTTTCGAGGCATTACCAGTCAATGCCTGTTTCCCCTTTGCTTCTCGTTCGGAGCTGTTAGCTGCGGACTTTTTCCCCTTATCGTCGAAGGCGGGGAAGCTGACACCCAGAAGACGTGCATTGGCCGCCTTCTTTTCTGCAGCTTCAGCTTCGATGATCAGGGAGCTCCAGTCAGGAGGGGGAGTAGAGTTGAGCCACAGTTTCACTGCAGGCAACATGTTCATGCTGCAAGCGGAGAGGAGTGCATGCTCTGGCATGCCTGGAGGTAGCCTGAAGCAGGCCTGTCGGAAGCGTTCGATGAACACCCGAACTGTTTCCTTTTCCTTCTGGCGTATCTCTATGAGAGACGCCATCGTCATGTCTTTCCCGCCGTCATAGAAGCGGTCGAGGAAGAGGCGCGTCAGGTCGTCGAAGGACGATATGGAATTGTCGGGGAGACTGCAGTACCAGTCATACGCCACCCCTTTCAGGGCCCTGACAAAGATACTGGTGAGGAGCGCGTCCTCCTTTGGAAGATGCCCTGTCTGTGACTGGAAGTACGTCAGGTACCGTCGCAGAGAGTCCTTCCCGTCGTATAGGGTGAGTGTTTGTGGTTTATACTTTGGGGGATAAACCACCTTGTTCCACTCGAGGGGATAAGGCTGGAGAATGCCCATCTTCTGGCGTTCCTCTTGCCTGTTCTTGGACTCGAAGCGCTCCCGCAGGTCTTTGATCATTTCGACCACATCCTCCGTAGAGCTAGGAGTCGGGAAAGGAGGTACCATCTGGATTGGAGCGTTTGAGGGCTCCCAGGTCCGAGGTGCTTCTGTATCCGAAGGCGCCCGTTGGAGGGGCACACTCGACTCCCCATTAGCTCCTGGGTCAGGACCAGTTGAAGGTGTCCTGATCAAGGCCGACCGCATCTCAAACACTGCTTGAGTCAGTGCTTGCATAGAGGCAGAGAGGGTTTTAAGACCTCCCTCTAATGAGTCTATGCGCTGGACTATGTCCTGTGACGGCGCATCAGACTCGATATCATCCCCAGCCATGTATACTGTCCTGACACGGCCAGGAGTGGATAGATGGGTTGAGGCTTCGCTTTCGGCCTCACTCTCATACGGGGGAGTTACTTCTCCTGGTGTTTGGCCACCCCCAGCCACATTCTGGAGTTCATCTTCAATAGGCGCATCTGCAAGGGTCTGATTGCCCTCAGCTCCGTCTTGAAGGATCTCTTCGTTTCCAGAACTACCCCCGGCGGTGTCCTGGAGGACATCCTCATTTTGAGGGGCATCAGGGAGACTAGCCTCGCCTTGATGATGAAGATCCGCCGCAGCTGTGCTTTGGACATCTTCGTCTTCGGAAGGAGGCTCGACAAGGGTCTGGCTACCCCCAGCTTCCTCCAAGAACTTCTTCCTCGACCGAGTGCCTTCAAACACTCCAAAGGTCGAGACAGCTGCCTTATTTTTCCTCGGCTGGCTTTTGGATGAGGACGAGGAATTGGCAGTCGGCCTCCGGATTGATGAGGAGTTGGAGATCACGTTGCATAAAGCAACCTTTGGTTCCTCTTCTGTTGACACCTTCGTCCCAAGGCGACGTCGGAGAGGTGTCGATGATTGCAGCCGTTGGAAGACCGACTGTCTTGGTGGAGCTGCCGCCTTGCAACAGCAGTTGATGGTGACCACCGCACAAGTATGCCCCGTGAGAGGCGCATCGTGCTTGTTGGTCGACTCTCCTGACCGGCGCTTGTGAGTGATCACATTGCGCAGGTCATTGGAGGAGAGTGGTGCCTTCACACCCCCTTCAGACGTATGGCAAGGCCAAACGTCGGGGTGGTCAGGTGAGTGCTGCGCCCCCTGATCTAATACCAAGCAGGCATCACGATCAGTAGTGGGGAAACCACAACATTTTAAGTGACTTAAACGAACCTTAAACGCACAACCAGAGGAGGCGCGGGAGTTCAAGACCACCGAGTTTGCCTTACTCGACTTGGTTGTGCACGCAGTAGATGCGCCCAAGCGAGATGAGGACTTTGAAGGTCGACTCGTTGTTGGTACAGAAGCACCTGAGTCAACCTTGTACAGCTTGCCATCGGCAGCGCGCGTGATTGTAAGCGCGTGCCTCTGGCTTGCTGCTGGCATAGCACTTTTATGGCACATGGCCCGTGCCGCCTTGGATTTTTTCGTACTAGCCCGCTGGGGCGCATAGTACTCAGCATCCAACTTCTCCTCGCCATTACAGCGAGTGAGTCTGTCAAAGACACAGGCTTTTTGTGGCACATCAGAGGTAATGCGTGGGGCATTGGCTGCGCCCCTGCTCCGTCGACGCATCTTCCTCGCCTGAGAGGGAGATAGCTGGGGAACATGGTCGGCCGCACGCTTCTCCAAGAGATGTGTCGTATCGACGGGCGCACCTTGGTTGCTGAGAACGTCAGCAGGAAGGGAAGGCTGGATTGCTGCATCCCCATCAGTGGTGGTGCCCGAGGCGTCGACCTTGCGCACCCAGGCCATATGGATCTTCTTCGGCTTTGGCTGCCGCTTCGAAGGACTCGTACTTCCTTCAGAAATGAACTCCTCGTACGCCTGTTGATTGAGGCGCACGACCAGCGTCTTGTGGGAGGAGCCCACCTTCACGTCGTCGGCCTGTGACACGACTTTCTCGGAAGAGGAGAAAGAAGTCTCCAGCAGATTCGCCAGCTTGTTTGCCATTAAAATTGTTTGATTGAAAACTTTAATACAAACAGAACAGTGTTACAATGTAGGACTTAGATGTAGTCCTAGGAGTACACTTTTGTTTAAGCTGGGTCCTTAGTGCCAATGGAGCGAGTGGTAATGCGTTGACTCCGTTGACGGGATGACGACGGTTATCGGTTCTCTGAAGGTGTAGATTGCTCTGGGTGCTGGAGCTTGCTGAGAGGAGGAAGACGTTGAGTGTCTGTATCTGCCTCTCTGATGATTCCTTGTATGTTCGTTGTGGATTCTGTGTGTGTGTGAAGGAGACGATCCTTCTATTTATAGATTTGTAGGCTGGCTGCTCATGCGCGCATGTAGGATGCGCCGTTGTGGGGACGCCACGTGGAGGTTGCTGATGGAGGCGCGTAGATGATGCGCCCTGATTGAGGGTGAGAACTCTTCATACTGCTGTTGTGAGTCGGCACGTAGCAGAGGAGAAGATCTTTCTGTTGCTGAAATCTTGGACGAGTTGAGTCAAAGGACACGTGTCATCGACCCATGGCTCGAAGATCTCGGATTTGGTGGAGGGAAGTAATCTGGTGAGCTGTGCCTTGATTGGGCGAAGGAGGAGTTTGCGGCTCATAACCTTTAGGGGTTACAAACTGTTTAGAGCGCATGGCTTTTGAGGCACATGCAGGCGACTTTCCTTCTGTCTTTCGGGATCAGAGATCAGTCTGGGGCGCATGGCTTTTGAGGCGCATGTAAAGCTTCAACTGGAGACTCTTCTTCTGTCTTTAGGGATCAGTGAAGGGTCTGAGGCGCACGACTTTTGAGGCACATGCTGATTTGGATGCATGGCCGTAGAGGCGCATGGCGATTTGGACGCATGGCCGTAGAGGTGCATGCGGATGGCCACGTGGCAGTAGCCGTCGGAATAGAGTCATGATGATGCTGACGTTGCCGACGCTTCGTTCTCTGAAAAAGTTGTCAACTGTTCAGACTTTGGGAAGCGTGCTGCCAACTCTGGTGTCAGTTCAGCATTTAATGTTTGTGACGTTCGATGGACAGCTGAGTGGACACATTGGTTGGTGTTCCATTCGGTATAGAAATGTGAGGGGGGTGCATCCTCTGTGATGCGCCGGGTACTGTAGGGCGCATCTGTGTGATGCGCCTGATGCTGGAGGGCGCGTCCGTATGATGCGCTGTTTGGCTGGCGCATCCGACATGTCCTTTTAATGATGCGGCTGTCTCGCTCCTCGAGTGCTATAAATAGCCGTTTGGCTGAATTCGAGGCGTCCGGTTCATCCATTTAATGCAAATTCATTGCACAGAATTCGGAGAGTTATCCACTTGGCGCATGAGTTTGATTTGCCCGGCCTATAAATAGTGGCATGGAGAGAAGGTTTGCTCCTCGTTCCCTCTCGTACTTCTAACATGAACTTGGATATGCGAGTGCATTCTGTTGACGAAGTGCTCCCGAGGGTGAAGATGAGACGTCGTGTTGTCTTCGATGCACTTGAAGGTGACTGTTACATCCAAAGACGAAGTCGAGGGCTTCTGAGGCAGGCGGAAGGTGCCTGTTGCATCCAAAGATAAGGATGTTCGGGCCTCGTCTTCGTTGTTCCGGAAGAGCCGTAGATCGGAATGGCGGTGCTAGGTTCTCTTTTTCTTCAAAGTGGGTTCCGCCCACTTTGATTGTGTTGAAAGCTCCTTGTGCCATGATTTCGATCACGGTCTTCCTTGGTCTTTGGAGGCTCTTTCGAAGCCTCCCCTGGCCACAGCTTTGCCGTGCTCTTCTCTTCCTTGGTTCCAGCCAGAGGGTTAAATGCTTTGTGTAATCGAAGCACTTATCAGGTGACCCTGGCTGGAAGAGCAGCACATAACTGGGCTCTGCTCGGCCAGGTGAGCCTGGTTGAAAGAGTTGCACATGACTGAGCTGCTGAAGGGATGCACATAACTGAGCTGGATGCACATAACTGAGCTGCTGAAGAGATAGTGGGATGCGCCTGGCTGGAGGCGCATGGCATCTGCTGTGCCTAACTGACAGCGCATGGTGACTGCTGAGCCTATCGGAAGGCGCATGGTGGTTGCTGCGCCTATCTGGAGGCGCATGGTGGCCGCTGCGCCTATCTGGAGGCGCATGGTGGCCGCTGGCTGTAGATCTAGGATCTTTCTTTTGTAGAAATTCTTCTTTGTACAACCTTTTCTAGCCATGTAATAGACTTTTATATATAAATAAAAAGTCCTTCTTCGAATGGCTTATTTGATTTTGCTGTCTGAGTTCTGGCGCATATAGTGCCTGGCGCATGGGCTTTCTGGCTGTGAAATTCCATGCTTCTACATCGCTAAATTGATAAATTTTTGTAGTGTTCGTCTCATCACCTTCTAGAGCAACTCAGATCTTCAGAGAATTCAAGATCGTCATCAGATCGCTAATGGAGTAAAGAATCATCTCTCTATCGCCACGGTTCCCAGATAAAAATAAAAGTATACTAGAAGGATTCCATCGAGATCCTATATTGTACTCTGTTCGTTAGTTATTATATATAAAGTTTATTTCAAACTTTTTAATGGCAAACAATAGGCAGGAATAAAGTAAAGGTACCGCAAAGTATATAAAAGAAAAGTGAAAACATGTGAAGGAATAAGTAGGAATAGTTTGTGGGTGAAGTCGAGCATGCAAGACTGTAAAACCCCTAAATTTCTACTGTATTTTTAATTTTTGGTAATAATTTAAAATTTTGTATTGTACGTCGCATAGTCGTATTGTACGTCACGCACGAAATTTCGATTTTCGAAATTGCTCGACGAGTGCGAATATGTGCGAGCGTACATAATTCCTTTTAAATTTTTTTGTTTTTAGCTATCGTCTCAAAATTTTCAAGTTTATAAATTTATTTATAAAAAGCCTTTGGTTTATACCGTTATTAATAGTAAATAATATTCTTTGTACATCCATATATATTCATAAATATTTTATTACTTTATCTCTTAATAATATTTATTAATTTCGAAATTAATATTATAGGTATTTTTGGAAAATATATTTTTGAATTATTATGGCAATTTAAATCTTGATTTTATTCTATGGATTTATTTAAATAGTTAAAATAATATCTATATTTTGAAATTTGATTTATCTTATCTAAATTTAAGCTAAAGGTTGGAATTTAATTTGATTTAAATTGGATTTGGATTTGGATTGGATTTGGATTTGAATTTGGATTTAAATTTATTAGTAGCTAACTATCTATTGGGGTTTTAAATCAATTCTAATCCTTATCTAACTGGAAATTTCCACATCCTATAAATAGACAGGTACTCATCCATAAATTGCTACCATTCACAATTAATTCCACAAAATTTCTCCACCCAAGTACCGTGTATCGTGTCCGTGTCTCCATCTCCTCCACTAATTCCTCTATATATAGTTACATTATTTCCTCATTCGTGTCCATATTTCGGACACAGTCTTCCTCGTGTCACGTAGGACATGATCCATAACCCAGCCCTAAACCTAGCATAACCATCCACCACCATCGAGACCCCACGCCAGCCCACCAGATCTCTTCGTCCTCCTCCCGGAACCCCCATCACGCCTGGACCACAGACCCCACCACGACCTCCTGCCACCATCGTCCCTACCATCACCACCACTACCAAAACCTAGCTACCATGAACGCCATCACCGACTCCCCCACAGATCTTCCGGACCTCGACCACCTATCACTCCCCACCTTCGGAACCCTAGCCACCCGATCCTGCCCGGCCACTACCGGAAACCATCACCACAACCAAACAACGACCAGAACGAGAAAGAAAAGCGGATCTAAATTAAGGAGTTGAACCTCGACTCACCTTTGCGGCCGTCGCAGGACAGCCGTGTGCTTGACCACCCCCAACCTCCTCTTTCTCCAGATCGACACCGCCGTAGTTCCCGGATCTGGGTACTCGCGGCCGCGACCGCATCCCAGTGCCTTCACAGCCCCCGTGCCGCACCACCGCGTGGCCGCACCTCCGCTATCCGAGCCCGACCTCCAGCTCCGACTCCACTAGGCTTCCACCGCGCCTTCCACCACCGAGCGCCCCCTCCACAAACCTCCGCAACCCCAGCTCCTCTTATTCCCTCCGCCAGACGCGGCAGCAGCGAGCCGCGTGCGTCGCCAACCCTAAGATGCCTCCGCCGTGCGAGTGCCTCCCCGTGCCCTTTCCTCCCCTTCCCGATCACCGTACGTGCCCAATCCCCTCCGCCGCTGCGTCGACCGCGCTGACGCGAGCGCGTCCGCCTCTTCCGTAGGTGCCACAGCGTTCGCCTCCTCCCCCCTTGAGCGCCGCGCATTCTCTCCCCCATCTCCGTCGTGCTCCCCTCGCCGAAACCCTTTCCCGACTTCCCACTCGCTCCGCCTCTTTTCCAATCTCTCTCTCTCTCCTTCTTCTACAGTTCATGTTGTTTCTTTTTATTTATTATTTTTTTATTTATCAATCACTAGAGAGAACACTTGTTTGGGTCTCTCTCTCGGAAAGACAGCAGTCAGTTGTACTGTTGTAATTATAATTATTATTATATTTTTATTTTATTTTTATTGACATTATTATTATTATTAAAAGTATTTTTATTTTTGTTGTTTTGTGAAATTAAATGTTTCTTTCTAAATTATTATTATTATTATTATTATTATTATTATTATTATTATTATTATTATTATTATTATTATTATTATTTGTTTTGTTCTTGTTTCCTTCTCTCTTAAATTTTTTTATCAATATTAGTATGTTTACTAGTTTTATTCTTATCCTTATTAATATTATTATTAGCAAGATATTTGCTACTTTTATATTTTTTTCTTTATTCCATAATTACATATAAAATTTATCTTTATTTTTACCAACGATTTTTGTATTACTAGCAAATACAAATATTATATAGGGTTGACCCTATACTTATTTTCCAAAATAAGGATTTCGAAACCCCTAGAGATATTATTTAATTACATTTCCCTATATATGGAAATATTTGAACAATAAAAATGTATTTTTATAAATTATAAAATAATTTTGTTGGTATTTCTCAAATACTATCTAAAATATTTTTACTAAATAAATATAGTTTTCAATGATTATAATTAGTTTTCTCAAAATCATATATGTTATTTATTCCATCTCTTTTGATTATCCTTCTATCCGTGACTAAGCCCATTATTCCTAATCCCTCACCAACTTTGTACCTTCCCCGTCGACCTTAATTAATCTGTCCGTTCTAGACCCGATGGAATACTCCATGGCGTCAATAGAGACTCCCTTGCGTAGTTGTAACACCGAAGTCGAACTTTGTGCCACCTGTATTGTACCACACCAGGCAGCTCACCAGGCATCCCAACAGGCAAGTATACCTTGCTAATTAACTGTCAATTCTTTATTTTCTGTATTATTTATTTTGCTCATATTGCTAGTTTCCTTTGTTATAAACTGCGCGTCCAAGTCATACTTGGGTGCAAGTGACTTTATTAGTCGTTATTTTATTTTATGCATGATGACTTAGTGTTAGCGGACTACCTTCTTGTTGGGGGATATCCTTATATCTCCTTTGGCTGTGACACTCACACTATATGGTTTGAGATAGTTGGCTAGGGGCACGACTTATTGACTAGCTATCTCTAAAGTCGTGTGACGGATAGATGATCGTAACTGCTATGACTAGGGTTTTAGAGACTCAAGCAGTTACAAAACTGGACGAGCCATGGACATGACTTGAACAGTGTGGGAAATATTGGGAGAGGACAGTCGCTAGTGCGTATAGGAATCCAAACAGGTAAACCATAGTCTCCGGATGGAACTGTGGCGATTTATTTGCAGATGCCCTCTGACGTTTTAGACGTTACGAACGGATACAGATAACTGGATGCCAGTTACGTACACATGAGCCTAAAATCCCACCCATGCATATAAAAGTTGTCCTCTAAATTGCACATTAGGCGGTTAGAATCTCCTTTGCATATTTATGTCTAGTTTATATATTATTTTATTATTCTGACAGTTCATATTAGCTTGTTCTTCCTGTATCTTGCTACGTCCGTCTGAGGACCTGGTTTTTCCCCAGGTATGTTTTCATGTTTTCTGCAGGTATCTTATCCAAGGTCGTGGTATTCTCCATTCTTTCGAAGACGATTGCGCTTGGTTCGTCTTGTCATTTTTATCACTCGATTTCTTGTATATTTCTTTCATTGAGATAGTTGGTAGTGGACTTTGTCTCCACCCAACGGTTGTACCATAAATATTCAAGTTGATTTTATATTATTATTCTTGTCATTGTGGATGAGATTTAGTTTGTCTTAGATTACTGTATTTAGAGCTTATGTATACATACAAGGCCCCTATACTTCGTATGTATACAGCTGGCATGTCTACGTTCCTAGTCCTACGTATATTGGGACTGGGACGTTACATATTTTTGTGGTGGCCTATGCAGGTCGAGATAAATTGTTTGGTTACTTTACCGTACCAAGCAAGCTTGCGAATAGGATTAGAAGTCTAGGATCTCATCCACATACTTGACCTCTTTCTTAGATTTTATCTACCGTTTGACTCATTAATTGTATCTTGCTTGATTCCTTCCATTCCTATTCTTATCTTCCCTTCATGCTTGTTAGAGAGTGACCCTACTAGTTAGATGTCCCAAACATCCTTAGCTTAATCTTTTAAGTTGGGTAGAACACCCCACGACCCGACACACTCTTGGCCATTAAGGAGAATATAATTAGTATTATCTAGACTATAGAGACTAGAAGAGTTTAACCCATTTGGTCAACCAAGCCTTGGTCAATAAAACCGTAGAATGATAGTATAGGAATAAACAAGACTTAGATTCTCATGACTCTTAGACTATTCATATTGATTCTTATTTCATCTACCCTCGTGCCTATGTTTTACTATCGAGACTAATGATGCTAATATAGCCTAGTATTTGCAAGCTAATTCTTTATCGAGCTTGATCAAGGCATATGCTATGGAGTGGCCACTCACTAACATATTGTCTAATCAGAACTGGTGCATGATGGTCTGATCAACCGAGTGCACTTTGGTTCGCCTTTTTCATATATCAATCTACGTGGATGGGATGTAGTTGAACTTTCTCCTTAGGATTCCATCCACGACTGCCTTGAAAATTCTTTTTGAAATTATACGGTCGCCTTTGAATCACGTATTTGTATTCGATAAAATCGTCATTTAACACCTCATTGCTTTCGTCTATACCTATTTTAGAAGGACGGAGGTGTGGGGACTAGAAATTCCTCTAGCTACACTATTACCTATGACTCTCAACCTACTCTTAAATCATACCTTCTAGATATTTAAATCCATTCTCTCTAACCTTTATTGCATATTCAAAATTTTAACTCCCACTTATTTTTCCTTCGTCAACCCATGATTACGCTTACCGTTATTGAAATCAAAATTTTCTAATGCATCTTTCGTTGACCATTGTAAATTGTTTTGTTCCCTCTCACCCCCCTACGAATTCTTAATTTTGAGGACGAAATTCTTATAAGTTGGGTAGGATGTAAAACCCCTAAATTTCTACTGTATTTTTAATTTTTGGTACTAATTTAAAAATTTGTATTGTACGTCGCATAGTCGTATTGTACGTCACGCACGAAATTTCGATTTTCGAAATTGCTCGACGAGTGCGAATATGTGCGAGGGTACATAATTCTTTTTAATTTTTTTTATTTTTAGCTATCGTGTCAAAATTTTCAAGTTTATAAATTTATTTATAAAAAGCCTTTGGTCTATACAGTCATTAATAGTAAATAATATTCTTTGTACATCCATATATATTTCATAAATATTTTATTACTTTATCTCTTAATAATATTTATTAATTTCGAAACTAATATTATAGGTATTTTTGGAAAATATATTTTTTAATTATTATGGCGATTTAAATCTTGATTTGATTATATGGATTTATTTAAATAGTTAAAATAATATCTATATTTTGAAATTTGATTTATCTTATCTAATTTTAAGCTAAAGGTTGGAATTTAATTGGATTTAAATTGGATTTAGATTTGGATTGGATTTGGATTTGAATTTGGATTTAAATTTATTAGTAGCTAACTATCTATTGGGGTTTTAAATCAATTCTAATCCTTATCTAATTGAGAATTTCCACATCCTATAAATAGGTAGGTACTCATCCATAAATTCCACCCAAGTACCGTGCATCGTGTCCATGTCTCCATCTCCTCCACTAATTCCTCTATATACAGTTACATTATTCCCTCATTCGTGTCCACATTTCGGACACAGTCTTCCTCGTGTCACGTAGGACACGATCCATAACCCAGCCCTAAACCTAGTATAACCATCCACCACCATCGAGACCCCACGCCAGCCCACCAGATCTCTTCGTCCTCCTCCTGGAACCCCCATCATGCCTGGACCACAGACCCTACCACGACCTCCTGCCACCATCGTCCCTACCATCACCACCACTACCAAAACCCAGCTACCACGAACGCCATCACCGACTCCCCCACAGATCTTCCGGACCTGGACCACCTATCACTCCCCACCTTCGGAAACCTAGCCACCCGATCCTGCCCGGCCACCACCGGAAACCATCACTACGACCAACAACGACCAGAATGAGAAAGAAAAGTGGATCTAGATTAAGGAGCCGACCCTCGACTCACCTTTGCGGCCGTCGCAGGACAGCCGTGTGCTTGACCACCCCCAACCTCCTCTTTCTCCAGATCGACACCGCCGTAGTTCCCGGATCTGGGTAATCGCGGCCGCGACCGCATCCCAGTGCCTCCACAGCCCCCGTGCCGCACCACCGCGTTGCCGCGCCTCCGCCATCCGAGCCCGGCCTCCAGCTCCGACTCCACCAGGCTCCCACCGCGCCTTCCACCACCGAGCGCCCCCTCCACAAACCTCCGCAACCCCAGCTCCTTTTCTTCCTTTCGCCAGACACGTCAGTAGCGAGATGCGTGCGCCGTCGACCCCGAGATGCCTTCGTCGTGCGAGCGCCTCCCCGTGCCCTTTCCTCCCCTTTTCGATCACCGTACGCGCCCAACCCCCTCCGTCGCTGCGTCGATCGCGTCGATGCGAGCGCGTCCGCCTCTTCCGCAGGCGCCACAGTGTCTGCCTCCTCCACCCTTGAGCGCCGCGCATCCTCTCCCCCATCTCCGTCGTGCTCCCATCGCCGAAACCCTTTCCCGACTTCCCGCTCTCTCCGCCTCTTTTCCAATCTCTCTCTCTCCTTCTTCTACAGTTCCTGTTGTTTCTTTTTATTTATTGTTTTTTTTTTATCAATCACTAGAGAGAACACTTGTTTGGGTCTCTCTCTCGGAAAGACAGCAGTCAGTTGTACTATTGTAATTGTAATTATTATTATATTTTTATTTTATTTTTATTGACATTATTATTATTAAAAGTATTGTTATTTTTGTTGTTTTGTGAAATTAAATGTTTCTTTCTAAATTTTTATTATTTGTTATTATTATTATTATTATTATTATTATTATTATTATTATTATTATTATTTGTTTTGTTCTTGTTTCCTTCTCTCTTAAAAATTTATATCAATATTAGTATTTTTACTAGTTTTATTCTTACCCTTATTAATATTATTATTAGTAAGATATTTGCTACTTTTAAATTTTTCTTTATTCCATAATTACATATAAAATTTACCTTTATTTTTACCAACGATTTTTGTATTAATAGCAAATACAAATATTATATAGGGTTGACCCTATACATATTTTCCAAAATAAGGATTTCGAAACCCCTAGAGATATTATTTAATTATATTTCCCTAGATAAAGTATTTGGAAATATTTGAACAATAAAAATGTATTTTTACAAATTATAAAGTAATTTTGTTGGTATTTCTCAAACACTATCTAAAATATTTTTACTAAATAAATATAGTTTTCGATGACTATAATTAGTTTTCGCAAAATCATATATGTTATTTATTCCATCTCTTTTGATTATCCTTCTATCTGTGACTAAGCCCATTATTCCTAATCCCTCACCAACTTTGTACCTTCTCCGTCGACCTTAATTAATCTGTCCGTTCTAGACCCGATGGAATACTCCGTGTTGTCAATAAAGACTCCCTTGCGTAGTTGTAACACCGAAGTCGAACTTTGTGCCACCTGTATTCTACCACACCAGGCAGCTCACCAGGCGTCGCAACAGGCAAGTATACCTTGGTAATTAACTGTCAATTATTTATTTTCTGTATTATTTATTTTCTTCATATTGCTAGTTTCCTTTGTTATAAACTGCGCGTCCAAGCCACACTTGGGTGCAAGCGACTTTATTAGTCGTTATTTTTATTTGTGCATGATGACTTAGTGTTAACGGACTACCTTCTTGTTGGGGGATATCCTTATATCTCCTTTGGCTGTGATACTCACACTACACAGTTTGAGACAGTTTGCTAGGGGTACGACTTATTGACTAGCTATCTCTAAAGTCGTGTGACGGATAGATGATCGTAACTGCTATGACTAGGGTTTTAGAGACTCAAGTAGTTACAAAACTGGACGAGCCATGGACATGACTTGAACAGTGTAGGAAATATTGGGAGAGGACAGTCGCTAGTGCGTATGGGAATCCAAACAGGTAAACCACAGTCTCCGGATGGAACTGTGGCAATTTATTTGTAGATGCCCTCTGATGTTTTAGACGTTACGGACGGATACAGATGACTGGATGCCAGTTACGTACACATGAGCCTAAAATCCCACCCATGCGCATGAAAGTTGTCCTCTAAATTGCACATTAGGCGGTTAGAATCTCCTTTGCATATTTATGTCTAGTTTATATGTTATTTTATTATTCTGACAGTTCATATTAGCTTGTTCTTCCTGTATCTTGCTACGTCCGTCTGAGGACCTGGTTTTTCCCCAGGTATGTGTTCATGTTTTCCGCGGGTATCCTATCCAAGGCCGTGGTCTTCTCCATTCCTTCGAAGACGATTGCGCTTGGTTCGTCTTGCCATTTTTATCGCTCGATTTCTTGTACATTTCTTTCATTGAGATAGTTGGTAGTGGACTTTGTCTCCGCCCAACGGTTGTACCATAAATATTCAAGTTGATTTTATATTATTATTCTTGTCATTGTGGATGAGATTTAGTTTGTCTTGGATTACTGTATTTTACAGCTTATGTATACATACAAGGCTTCTGTACTTCGTATGTATACAGTTGGAATGTCTACATTCCTAATCCTACGTATATTGGGACTGGGGTGTTACAAAGACAAGTAGTGAAGCCAGACGTGTGAGCATGTAAGTGAAATCGAGTATGTGATCATATAAGGTGAATCCAAGATGTAAACATGCAAGGTGAAGCCAAGCAAGTAAACATGTAAGTATAGCCGAGCATGTGATCATGGCAAGAGTAATAAACATGTATAAGAACAAGCGAGATCTAGGTACAGGAAATAATCAAGCTGGAAAAGGACTAGACTGGACAAGACAAGAATAGACTCCATCCATCAATCACGGCCAAGCAATGTGTATAGCTTGATACATTAGCTAACTAGAGTTTTCACAACCCTAATTACTAACATATACAATTTGAGAAATCTAATCTGGCTGCCCGCCCTACAGACTACTCGACTTTTTTAGGTCGATGACAGAAAGAATATATATAGTGGATACATCGCTCAAGAGACAAATGTATCCTAAGTACAAGATGTCCACTCAACGGTGTGCTAAAAATGTGCCCATCATGACAAATAGCACCAAATGCATCATGTAAAGGCTAGAACAAAGGGCTTGCATGCAACTTGAAAAATCTCCCCTCCCGATGTATCTAGATAATAAAGCTAGTTGTTTAATACTTTAATATTTTTCTTTCAGTATTACGGGTGTGGCATTCTACAGAATTCATCCTAGACATGAGACATGCAAGACTCGACAAGACAAAAAAAAGTGCACTATAACAAGCCATAATAAGAATACAAGTATCAAGACAAGAGTACGCTTAGACGAACAACTATAACAAACTAGATAGGACAAGAATCAAGAGTGCACCACGACGGACTACTATTAGGTAAGCTAGACATGTACGAGAAATCCAGACATACATGGTGGTACATAGCAAGAAATATGGCATAGCATATACAGGAAAGTAATAAGCAACAAAAAATCAGAAAACCTGAAAAAAAAAATTAAGATTTCTCAAACTTGGGTACCCTTGTGCTATATTGGCAGTATACTATACTGGCGGTATACTCCAATATACCGATGGTATGCTTGATAATGGGAACACAAAACTTGCTAAAAATAATAATGCACAGGATCAGTATATCGATGATATAGACCAGTACACTGGTGACATACCATTAATTGTAACAGCGTGTTTTTTAACTTAAAAAGGACCCACAAACCATTATGTCGTCGATATACACCGGTATACTGACGGTATGCCATTTGTGTCCGAGAAATAATACTAAGGACTTTAAACAAGTTCCGAAAACTAAATCCCATCCCGAAAGTTGTAGAATTTGAGTATAACCATGAAAGCAATACTAGAGGAAGTCATGTACATCACATATACTAAGTCTCATGGCAATACTCCGGTATTGTTTTCGATACGAAGTTTTCGTACTGAGTAAATGAAAAGACCTAATAGGAAATCAAAACTAGCTCAAACCAAATTCCAAGAAGGACAAAATGATGATAATAATGAGAGAAACATATTTAGTAAAGCAAGTACTAGACAATAAAGCAAGTACTAGACAATACTGGACTATCAATACAGGAAACCAGAAACAATAGAAAAATAATATATGGCCAGTAGTTCGGTAATATGTATTTGCCTAATATAGCTCCAAGCCTAACTCTTCAACTCCACCACCAAGAGGGATTCAAAAACCACACTCTAAAGCCTCGAGACCAAGCTTCTAGCTCACAAAAAAAATGGAGAGGAAACAATAAAAGAAGAAGAGTGGAGAAGAAAAGTAAAAAAAATTGAAAAGAAATAAACTCGTATATATATATATAAAAGGTGAATTAATCGTGACCGTCCGATCGTGATCCGTGACTCAATCTGAATCGATTTTAACCGTTCATAAGAAAATCAAGAAACTAATGGATAATACAATGTATCATTACTGTTCATGAAAATATTTAAATATTATTCACGAAAATATTTGAACACTACTCACAAAAATATCTAAAATCGAAAATATCTAAAAGTAAAAAATATCTCTCAGGTAGTATACTGTCGGTACACACCCATATACCGGCGATATGCCGGCTAAGTAGTAAAATCTCAAAAATTAAGTTTTTTTGGTTCTCATGAATCCAACAAAATGCAAAATACTGTATAAAATACGTATCCGTATATAAGTACAAATACTGTGAGACGAGTCTCATAACTCTTTCCTCCTTAGAAAAATTTTGTCCTCGAAATTTGGGTAAGGAAAGCAAAACCAGGCAAGAAATCTAGGAAAACAAGCTGTCAGGATCAAGACAGAAAACTCATAAATCATAAAATCCAACTAAACTAATATACAAGGAATGTAAAAGCAACTAGCATACAGCGACAATATCATATATTCCTACAATCACAGTCAAACAAAAGGTAGAGTATAGGTACATGAATAAGTATACCAAATGAGTCAAACAGATATCGGTAACGAGCTTGAATATCATCCTTGCGCTCCTATGTCGACTCGTCCGGTAAGTGATGATCCCAAGAAACATAAACTAGTCAGATAGTCCGGTTCTTGATAACCTTCTCCCGTTGGTCCAATATGCATATGGGCCTCTCCTCATATTTTAGATCGGTACCAACGACCAACTCAAAATAATCTAGGAAATGGCTCAAATTCGGAACATACAAACACTACTGGGATACGTGAAACACATCATGTACCTCGTATAGCGACGGCGAAAGAGCAAGATGATAAGATACATCTTCTACTCGCACAAAAATATCGAACGGCCTAATAAATCTATGACTAAGCTTTCTCCAAACGCTAAATCTGATGACCACACGGGTAGGCAAAATTCAAAGAAATACATCATCACTACAGAGAACTCAAGATGGCGTCGATACAGATGTGTCCAATAACACTGACAATCTTGAGCCACTCTAACATGCTCTTTGATCTTACTACTAAAATAAGTCAAATCAGCGACAAAATTAGCGACGCATGAAGAAAATATCACCAATGTTTTGTATATTAGCGGCGTAAATAAAAAATGTCGCAATATGTTACTGTTTGCCACATCCAGCGATAATTTGTGACTAGTGTATTTTATGAAAATAATTAGTCGCAGAGTAGTCGGTAAATGTCGCTATATTATTAAAATTAATGATGTTTAGCGACTCAGAAATTAATATGTCACAGTATATAATATAATAGTAACAAGTAGTGACATATTTTTGGACGTCGCTAATGTTTTTAATATACGGTTCCAACTTTTTGTTTCCCCCTATTCACTCGTTCTCCAATTTTGACTGTCGATCGAAAATCCCCCTCCTCTGTCTTCGGTCCTTCGCCGCCTCCTCCGGCATTCCAGCCCCCCTCAGCCCTCTTCCATCTCCGATCCTTTGCCTCCTCATGCCCCTCTTCGTCATGACCTCCCCCTCCGGCGCAGGCGCTCCTTCGCCTCCCCCTCCGCCTCCCTCTCCGCCTCCGCCTCCAGTTCTCCTTCCTTTTGCGACCCCCTCCCCGATCACCCCCTCGGTCTCAGTAAACCCTAATCCCCCTCTCTCTCTCTCTTGTAGCATAGACACCGACATAATACGACACGACAAGACACGACACACACACTAACATGACACTGACATGATACAAACACACTGACATTACACACATACTAGCACAGACACATACTGACACAGGACACATATTGACACACAATGACACAGGACAGGACATGACACACAATGACACACTGACACAGATATTTAGTTAATTTTAATATTAATTTAATTTTTTACATTTAGTTAATTTTTAGAATATGTATAGAGATTATATTCCATTTTGATACATAATAAGAAATTTGTTATTTATTTGAGGTTATAATGACATAGACACAACATAGATACATAAATGAGTTAGTATATCAGAAATGAATAAGTTATAACCGACACACATGTTGAAACTAGTTTCGTGATAATCTAGTTATATGTGTATAACGGGTCCTAAATTTAGGCTATCTAAGGAAGGTTGTACCCTAGATATATTTTGATATCTAAGATATGGAACATACATATCCATCTAAGTATATATGCATCTATATTTATATTTTGATACTAAGGAGTATCTTAGTACCTACAATATATAGAGTGAGTATCCTAGAAGTATATTAGATATTTTAGGAATTGGGTAATTGTCAAGGTAAGTTTGGGGTTTAATTGAAAGTATTTAGAGTGTATAGAGTGAGTATCCTATAAGATATGGTATGGTGTCAAGTGTAGGTATGATTGATATTGTCAAGACATGTGTCAAGATACTAGGTATGTAGGTAAGTGCTAGATAGGTATCGTCAAATAAGTCATGGTAAGTGCTAGCTTGGACACGCCAAGGTCAAGTTTTTCTTGTGGGCTCACCAGGAACACATGACGACAGAGATATCATTATCTTTTATGTTAAGTGTCCATGTTAGCCTAAAATTAAGTGTCCATGTAAGCCATTCTCTGAAAACTAAATTTACTTATACAAGTCTTTTGAGGCTACCAGAGTTATACAAAAAAGACGAAAAGATTAGTCTTTTATATAATTTTTCTGAAATCTAGTATAACTCTGATAGCCTTAAAAGGCTTGCAGAAGTTAATTTCATTTTTAGATAATGGCTCACAAAGAATACGTGATAACATCCAAGTGTCAAGTACATTGGTACCAAGTGTTGAGTCAAGATACTATGATATTGGACACTCCGGGGTCAAGTATTTATTATAGGCTCACGAGGAACACATGACACAAAGATATCATTATCTCTTATTTTAAGTATCCGTGTCAGCCCGAAGTCAAGTATCCATGTCAGCCTTCTCTAAAAAAGTAAGTTTACATCTGTAAGCCTTATTGAGGCTTTTAGATTTCTATAAATTTCAAAAAATAGGAGAAAAGGCAAACAACAAAAGGAGTAAAAAATTGTTAAAAAAAGACAAAGAACAAAAAATCCTAGAAAAGAAAATTATAATAGTTAGCCTTTTCTATTATTTTTATGAAATATTATAGAATTTTGAAAGCCTTAAAAGGCTTGCAAAAGTAAATTTTCTTTGAAAAGAAGGGCTGACGTTGAACACGTGACGACACTAATTTAATACTCATGTGTATCCATACGCATCCATTTGTACAATATACTTGAATAATGTGTATCCATCTTTGTAGAATTCTCTTAAAATGATATGAACTACTATATGTGAACTCATTCCTGCATATACAATCGTTATCATGATGACATGTGCGGTGTACGAGATAAATTTATACAGGAGGTAAAGCAGTTCCTATAGTTCGCCAAGGCGTTCTCTCAGTACATGGATCATACCAAAATTAATTGTCTATGTGTGATATGTCGTGACTTAAATATCATCCAGAAGTGGACATGATATATTATTTATACTCGAGGAGTTTCATGCCGAATTACTTTCAGTGGACCTCACACGGAGAACTTGTGCTTTTAGCATCGGAGTCGGAGCCTAATTTGGAGCCGTATATGGATGTCCACGACTACGCTGATTATGATGAAGGGTGGATGAACATGGTTTTGATGTCGCGGGGCCTAGTTTTGATCTGAACAATCATGATGTGGCTGAGGAGGCACCGAATGTCGATACTGTAAAGTTTATGGAGTTGCTGGAGAATGCAAAGACTTTTTTGTATCCTAGTTGTGAGGATCATTCTCCGTTGGAGGTGGTTATAAGACATTTGAGCATCAAGTCCGATTTCAAAATATCTCAAGAATGCTACAACCGAATCATCGAGTTGATTATAGAGATCTTGTTGAAGGGTGCCAAGTTACACATAAACTTCTACCGATCAAAGAGAATGGTGAGATCGCTCTGGATGGGATATGATAAAATTGATACATGTTGTAACGGATGCATGTTGTACTACGAGGACGACAAGGATGAAGACGTGTGCAAATTTTGTAGTGCTGATCGCTACAAGGCAACTAGTACAAGTAGGACTCCCGGTGCAAGAAAGCCGACCGATTCAATGCACTACTTGTCTTTAACGCCATGGTTACAGAGGTTGTTTATGGTGAAGGAGACTACCGAGAATATGAGTTGGCACAGGCAGAAACATATCAATGGAGTATTGGATCATCCATCTGATGGAGAAGCATGGAAGCACTTTGATCGAGAGTATCCAAATTTTGCTTCTGACCCACGTAATGTGAGATTGGGGCTCTCCTTCGACGGTTTTATCCCATTTGGACTTTTAGGTTTCCAATATTCGTATTGGCCTATGATTGTCACTTCGTACAACATACCGCCGTAGATGTGTGTGAAGACTCCTTAAATGTTCTTAACCGTTATCAGCCCGAGTCCGAACAATCTGAAAGGAAACATCGATGTGTACTTACAACCATTGATAGATGATTTAAATCAGTTATAGGAAGAAGGTGCCAACACGTATGATATTTCTAAAAAGTAAACCTTTCAGATGAGGGATGCACTTATGTTTATAGATGAGTTGAATCAGCTGTGGGAAGTAGGCGCCAACACGTGACAACACCTATTTGTCTCCACCCGGCTATCTTATGTCTTTTTTATCGTTGATTCCGTTTATTTGATTATTGGTAGTGTATTTTCATCATTTGTCTCTATATTTTTTTATCAGTATTTAGTGTTCCAATGAAAGGGTCGGCGAACCCAGGGAATTCTATAGAGGGTTGCTCTGGGTCTACTATTTATAAACTGAAATATAAACTACAGGTAGATTCTGGATGGAAAACAAATAAACAAAATTTTGTTTTTTTCTTTTACAATTTAGCGACGTTTAAGTGACACCTAGCGACGAGGGCAGACATCGTTAAATGTGTATCGGAACGTTGCTAGTTTGTATCGTAAACGTCATAAACAGTCGCTATACGTCGCTATTGGATGGCATGACAAATTTTGCCATATCAGCAACGTAGTCACTAAACGACACAAACAACATCGCTAACTACTAAAATGTCGATGATGTTTAGCAACGAACGTTGACGTCGCTGATTAGCAACTCATCATCGCTAAACATCGCTATCCACTAAAAAAATATCGACGTGCTGGCGTTGCTACAGTACATCGCAATAGCAACATTTTTTGTGTTAGCGACCATAAAATACACGATAATGTATTTTCGTCGCTAAATTTGTCACTAATTTTAAATAGCGATATTTTTATACACTTTAGCAACGTTTTAGGCGTCCTAAAGTGTCTTATTTTGGTAGTGTCTGCCTGACTACTCCAACTGACAGAATAATTAACTCTAGACCAATCATCTGCCTCTGTCCAATGTCATCTCATACTAGGGGTCACATGTATATCCTGTCATACAATGCCTCAAAGGGTGCCAAATGAATGCTTGCCTGGAAGCTGTTGTTGTAAGAGAAATCCACCAAATACAAGTGATCCTCACTAAAACCACCAAATTTAAGAGTGCACGAAGAAGCATATCCTCCAAAGTCTAAATCGTACGCTCCGACTGGCCATCTGACTGAGGGTGGTATGCTGAACTCAAACTCAAACGGGTACCCAGACTCTGCTGAAGACTCTGTCAGAAATGAGAAGTGAATCTGGAATCCTGATCTGAGACTATACTAATCGACAGTCCATGCAATATGACAATCTATCTCATGTACATCTCGGCCAATTGCTTTGTAGACGGACCAACTTTAAAAGGTAGAAAGTGGGCAACCTTCATGAGTCAATCCACTATCACCCAAACGACATCTCTACCCGTTGGGGATTGTAAACCCCCTAAATTTTGCTATAGTTTTTTATTTATTTATTTTTGTATTTATACGACGAGTACGAATACGTATATATGAAGTAAATAATTATTTTCTATATTTGTTTTATTATAAGTTTTAATAAATATAGCGAATAAATATTTTTGTTCAAAATAATTATATGGTAAATATTTTTTGCTTTGTTCTTATATAAAATGCGTCATACCAAATTTTTGTCAAACTTTATTTTTATTTTATTATTATATAAAAGCAAATTTTATTTGTTATACAAATATATGTACCAATTTCGAAAATAGAACTTATGTAAATAAATTGTACTATTTGCATACGAGGTACATGTAAATAAATTTATCTATATTTTGTATAATTTTGATTTTTGAAGAAGTTATTTGGATTATTTTAATTTTTGAAAAGTATTTCAAATTATTTTATTTATAAAAAGGTATACTAAATGTTTGAATGTTTATGGAGATTTAAATTGGAGTAGATTTTATTGAACTAGATTTTAAATAGTTTAAATTAATGTGAGATTTATCTAGTCAATTTTAAATGATCCTACTCCTTATCTAATAAGGATTCCTCCACCCTATTTATAGGAGAGCCTTTCCATTTCACAAAATTGTCTCCAGCAAATGTGAGTGCACCGTGTCCGTGTCCACCTTTTTCGTGTCAGCCGTGACGACCTCGGGTGACTTTCCACTATATTGCATTTTATATATATAATTATCCTTTATCTTCATATCTAACACACCAAACACAACTTCGACTCTGCCCGTGTCATACAGGACACAACACAAGATCCCAAATTCAAAACCTACGCACCCACGGACGTCGTTCCCCTTCCCGGCCTCCCACCTGCTGCTCGACTTTCCAGCAGTGAGTGACCGCTATCCCAGCTTAGTCGTCGACCGTCGCTTCCCTGTCCTGGACCCAATACGACTCTCCACCACCACAGCCGCCTCAATTCGCCGCCACCACCACCATCGACAAACCCCAACAGAGGCACTTCAAAACATCAGTATCTACTTGCGGTATCAAGAAGAAGCGCACTTACAAACTTGGAAAGCTTATTGAACTTAGTCGCATATTATCGAACTGTCATGTTCCTCTGCCTTAGTTGCCTGAACTCATTTTCCTTCTCTTGACGAACTTTTGGAGGAAGGAATTCTTCTTTGAATGCTTTACGGAATGTGGCCCAAGTGATCTTCGTCATCATATTGTCATGGAGGATCTCTACACATCCCACCAATAGTGCATGTTCAACTAGACCTAAAGTTGAGCACAAGTAATTCTTTTCAACTGGTCAATGCCAAGAAGATCGAAGTGGTCTTCCAACTCTACTAGCCAATCAAGCGCTACAGAATGAGCTTCGATTTCCTTGAACAAGGTATTGCACACATTCTTGAATTCTGATATGTCAGAGGAGAAATACTTCTTGGTGAAGGATATAGCTCTTCAGGGTCGACTTTGCTGCCTTAGTTCATTGGCTCGATTATAGAAGGCATAGTTGTGGAGTATTTATTATTGACTGTGATCGTCTGAATGATCTGTTGCAAGGTATCAATCTGCTTCTGCTACACCTTGAATTGGGCCTCGAATTGGTTCTCGAACTGAGTTTGTCATGCATCGACTTACTTCTGTTGTATTTCTATCATGTGTAATATTTGCTCTATTGGTTCATTCGGTGGTTCGACCTTCAAGCTGCTACAGCCACTTGAAGTGGTCAAATCATTCGCAGCTGCCGTCTTTGGAACAGAAGACAACTCATAAGTCTCTCAAAAAATATTAAAAACTCACTGTATAGAACAACTTATCTCATCGACATAAGGTCAAGGGTTCGACACTCAAGATAGAAACCCAAATTACGTATAAGTCATACTCTGTTACCAATATGTCATGTCCCAATTCCGTAGAATCGATATTCTTCCCTCGGGCTTGATGTGTGAGCCTAAGTTGCCCTCGCACAAAGCAGGATCATAAATTTATCTAAAACACAACAACGAACAGAGTATGCAGAGATATTTGAACAACATATTTGCTCATGTCACTACATTTTATGTTCTACATATTTTTGGTATACGTGTACGGATTTTTGATATTTGTCAGGTGACCCGTATTTAGACTTGTCTTGCTTAGTCTTGGCTTGCTTTAGTTTGGGTTTGTTCTTGGCTAGTCCTGGTTTGGTTCACCTTGGTTCTACATGACACGTTAGCTTGGCTTGGTTTGGTTTGGGTTGGTTTAAGATGACTTGGCTTGGTATATATACGAACCTCTTCTCTCTCCTCTCATTTACTCCTCTCCTTCTTCATTACTCCCACCAACCAACCTAGGCAAGTTCAACTTCCTCTATGGAGAACATGAAAGATCTCCATTTTATTTGTTCTATCTTCTTCCTTACTTCATTCTAAGCAACTTTAGAACTTGAGATTTTCAATTTTGAAGGATAGATTTTTGTATATCTAAGTTTTAAATTTTTTTTTGTTTTGATCTCTAAAAATATGTATTTCCAAAATATAGTGGTTCTATATTGTAATGAATTTGATTTCATACAATTTTGGCTTTTATTTCGCTTTTATTTCGAGTTCGGATGAGGAAGTTATGGCTACAGCAAATTTTTGGAACTTCCATGGCAGAACTTGTTGTTTGGGGACGACGACATCACCCATGCGCCTGGGAGGCAATGTGCCGTGAAGTCCTGGCAACGCATCTTTTGACTCCGAGCATGTCATGCGCACAGGTTCCCTATGCGTATGTATTGAAGATGCAACGTGGGTCTTGCCCATGCGCAAAATTTCCCATGTACAAATTTGCCCATGCACTAAAATTCCTATGCACAAAAATTCCCATGTGCGGATTTGCCCACGTGCGAAAATTCTAATGCACAAAAATTCCTATGCACATATTTGCCCATGCGCGGATTTGCCCATGCACAGATTTTGCCCTATGCGTGGATTGCCAAAAATTTTCCATGCACGAATTTACCCAAAATTTTCCATGTACAAAATTTCCCATACGTGAATTTGCCCATGCGTAGAAATTCCCATGCATGGATTTGCCCATGTGCGAAAATTCCCATACGGGAAATTCTCATGCATGAATTTGCCTGTTTAAGCTGTTTTGTAGCTAGAATCTTGTAAAACTCAAAACATAAAAGTTATAGATCTTCGTATTGACTTCAAGAATATTCAAATCTTACTTTAGTTAGAGTTTATGTGAGACTTATAGTTTCAATCACCAATGGACGTTAACCAATTTATGCAAGTTTCTCGTATTTTATGATGTGGGGGTTCTCGATCTGCTTTACATGTTTTCCCTACTTGGCCTGAATTACGACGACCCGACTTGGCAACTAGATAATCTTGAACTAATAACTTAAAGTTGAACATGATAATATGATCTCGTCCTGATAATCTTGATAGTGGCCCGTCGAGGCGCACTCTTGACAAGTATTCTTGATATGACAAGTAAACCTGACCTGGCATGTATAACCTTGATTGTTACTGTAACAGCTATTCATGTCTTGCTAGTGTAACTCTTGTCTTTACTCCGTGGTTGATTTTCCAATTGTGATTGTACAAGCTACCTATCTTGTCCTGCATATGCCGAGGACATGGATTCCTGGTTACCACGGTCAGGGATCCATAATGAATTTGACTAGGTTAAACGACTAGATTGATCAAATAGTTCATATAGAGAGATTTTTCAGTTACAAGCAATTCCATTATCCCGGCCACACCCGGGGACTTGTAGCTTGCCGTTGAGTATGGCACATTTTTCGTACAATATTATGTGTTGCACTTCTTGTATCCTAAGTACTCAAGTACTCCAGAAATCTTGATAACTTTTCTAACTTGATAACTCTCATAACTTTTGCCTGGATAGCCTGGATAGTTTGCAGGGCTTGTGCCTGCGGGAATATCTCAACTGCATCTTATTAGTAACTTGGCCTGTGATAACCCTAATTATCTAATGATAGTAAGCCGTAGGACTTGATTGGCCGTGCCTGAATGATGTCTCATGATTAACATAGAAATTATGTTCAACCTCTTGTTGTTCCTGATGTAAGCAAGTATGTTCATTTAATTCTTGTCTTTTATGTTATTATAATTATGTTCTTGTGTCAATTTTTTTATTCATTATATGCTAATTTTAGTTCATAAGTGGAGCCTCCCTTGTGGTACTTGCTCTTTCTGGGGTCTAACCCAGCTGGTTTTGTATGACTAGATTTCGAAATGATACTCGAGGATCTACCTATCTTCCAGCCAGATGGTGAACACCAGGAGTAACCGAGGTAACGAGTGGGTTTCTTATTTTGCTCTCCTACTCTACTGTAACTTATTCTTTTGAGGCGTTTACCCGCCGAGAATTTGTTAGCTTGTGTTGCAACTTTATTTCTGTCTGCCTAAGGGCTGTAACATGATTGACAAATCCTAGGGTTGATCATGTATGACTTAACTCTTGCTAGTCTTCACATTTTGTATGACTAGCTTCATGATCATCTGAATATGTAATGTTTTGGACGCCTTAATTTTGTATGTCTTATGATCAAATATCTTGTATTTTTTATTTGCTTGATTGAGATTGAGACATTAGGTTTATTCTTAACCATAAGAGACTGATGGATTGTAGTCATCATGCATCTAGACAGCCGTGACCGTATTGCGAAGTGTGTTGCACTCCAATGTACGTAGCAGGCTGTGTCTGTCCCCCGCTCTCCAGTTTTTTGGTTATGGGGCGTGACACAGTTTAAGTGGTGGCCCATGCAGGTCTTAAAAATCAAGATGTATGAGGGTTTTACTGAATAGATATCTCAATCAGCATTCGTCCTTGATCTCTACTCGTGCTTTCTAATTTTCTCGAATCTTGACCTGATAATATGCTTCTATCATTAATCTATCTTGGTCCTTCCTTATTGTTTCTCATATCATTTTTTAATGACATTATTCCTGGTCCTTCCAATCAGCCGGGCGGAGCACCTCCTGTAAACCAACAGCAACCTTGGGACCAAATCCAGCACTCAGGGACATCATCCCGATTCATGCCTTCCAAAGAACAAGCGCCACCAATACAGCCAGCCCAGCCTGTAGAGCCTGACAATAGAACCCTAATGGGACTTATTCGGGACTTGCTTGTATCACAAGATCGTCGAGGTGATGCTCTGCAGTAGACAGTACAAGCAGCTATGGGCAGAGTTGGTTATCAAGGGAACAATGCAGCCAACAACTTCAAGTGCCTGAACCCCCTTTCTTTGACGGCAGTGAAGATGCTATCACTGCTGATGCTTGGCTTCAAGACATAGAGGTTATTCTAGAGGTATCTAGAATTCTAGCTGAAGAGAAAGTGGCCGTTGTACGACTATAATTGTGGGACTTAGCCCGCAGCTAGTGGGTAATGCAAGTAGGTTGTTTGGTGATACCTATCATGTGGATAGTATTCAGCAAAAGATTCCAGATAAAGTACTTTGATGCAGTAGATTGCTATGATCTACAGACAAGGTTCAACAATCTCAAGCAGATGGGTAAAACGGTCGATGGATATGTGGTCAAGTTTTTAAGACTTAGTTGGTTAGCTTCCACCATGGGGGCGACCGATTTGGACCGAGCACAACGATTCCAGCAGGGACTCCACCTAGACAGATCATTCTAGCAATAAAGCATTTTGAACACCAGACATTTGATGCCATTTTGCGAGTAGCAAGAAGGCACAAATATACTTCACAAAGTATAGTAGATCGATTCGGAGGATGGAAGAGGCCACATGGACAATTATCCAAGTCAACAACACCAGCCCCGACAGCTAGGGCATTTACTATTGGAGCTCCTAGGAGGGCGGTATCAGTTTCGTCGGCCTAGCAGTCAACTCCGATATACCCTCAACACAGAAATAGAAACAGTCTTCTGCAATGGGCTGGTCTCATTGTGGGAAGCCTGGGCATGTGATTTCAGAGTATCGTAGAGCACAGGGGTTGTGCTTAGCTTGTGGGGCACCGGACCACAAAATTGGATCATGTCCGAATAGAGCCCGTTCATCTTCATCGACCCTAACTAGTCCATCGATTAGGGCACCAGTACCAGTGTAATAGCAGCAGTAGTACCAACCTCCGAGGCCATTATCGCCTCAGGCTCAAGCATTCCAGCTGATGGAACTGGGGATTCCCAGAACCCTTACTTTTGTGTGCGTATTGATCGATAGAAAGTTAAACAGATTTAATACGTGTTCCAATCCTTCATAGGCGGAAACTAGGGTTCACGAATTATACTTGCGGCGGGAAGAAGATAAGTTGTTCCTGAAAATCTCGAGCAGACGACCCTAAGATCTTTTGCACGTATTCCTTCCTCGAGTTGGACGTCGTGTGGGCGACGATCTTCCAACCTTGTCTTCTCCTTGGCAGCCCTCTCTTTCTCTCTTTACGTAAATCACGAATTTAGAGAAAGCTTCAGATTTTTGATCAGTCATTTGGCGGCCAGACAATAGAGGATATATAGGCTAGGGCAGGGACCATGAGGAGAAATTAGGGTTAGGCCTCCTAACAGATCTGGATATCCCGTGTTCAGCCCGAACACACAATCCGGGGCCATTAACAATAGCTCGGTCCACTAATGAGCTATTGTTGCATTACCTCCCTAATCCCAAATTATGTTTTTGGGCTCCTTTTATTATATGCTCGTTTGGCTCCCCATGTTAAGATGTCGAATGTCCGTTGATCAAATTAAGTTACTGACAACTATATTGATTCGACATCTTTTATCCTTAAGTAGTACCGCTCAACTTTATTTGTCATATCGGATATAATCCACCTGCAGGGTTTATATGACAATCCTTATGAGCTCCTTAAGGGGACATCATCAACCCGATGTATCGGGACATGGATTCCATTTATAATCAACAACCCATCATACATACAATGTTATTACCCAATTCATAGAGGTTGTTGACCCATAATAAATCTCTCTTTCATGAGTCAAAGTAATGCACACTACATATACGTGTCTGTCATTATATTCGGATTAAGAGCACAAGCATCCATAATAACAGAGGTGTTTGTTCACTTATGTAGTCAATACAAAAAGAACAACCTCAAGTGGTCTTGTTCAATACACACAAAGTGTACTAGTGTAAACCTATAGTCAAGATAGACTAATACCATATTACACTACAACCTTTCTAATAGATTGTCCAAGTCCATCTAGGTTGTGAACTATTTATATACTCCATAGAAAACTGATAATAAGATCTTCTGTGTGACACCACACACCATATTATCTATAATGTAGAATATCAAACATTTGTATTAACACTTACAACAAATACAATATACAAACATTTGCCCATATGATTCTTATTCAAAATTTAAGGAAATAAGATTGCTACAAAAGTGATGCTTTTATTATATAACCCTAACACCAGCAACAAAGGCCGCAGTAGTATGCTCAGGCCCAAGCCTAAATTTAAAATAGATAGAGAGGTCACCAACAGAGGGGACCAACACCAATAGGATAGGGTCAAGCTATAGCTCTGACAGTAGCAAAAGAATTGGTATCAGGTGAGATGGTGACAGGTACCATTCTCGTCAACTCTTTTCCAGCAATAATATTATTTGATTCAGGTGCGTTCATTTATGTCTGCACGATTCACAACATGAGTAGGATTAGAACCCGAGTCATTATCAGTAAGACTCAATGTACTTACTAGTAACGGTCTTGTGGGAGTAGATAGAGTCTTTTTCTCGTGTTAAATCATAGTTATTGGTAGAGTTTTCTGTTAGATTGATAGAATATCCAATGGCCGACTATGACGTGGTTCTAGGAATGGATTGGTTGAGGAATCATTATGCTAGAATAGACTGCTATGTTGGCATGATTATTTTTGGTGTTTCGGGCGAAGAAGAATTTTTTTCCAGAGGCGAAGTGGAACCTTCTCCACCAATCTTGCGGATGGCAGTAGCAGAAGTAGTTCAGTTTTCCAGAGTAGTAGAAGAATTTTCTGACGTATTTTTTGAAGAACTTCCAGGCACGTCTCCAGAGAGAGAGTTTACTATTGATTTGATTACAGGGACGACATCGATATCAGAAAGAGTCTACATAATGGCACCATCAGAATTGGAGATATTGTACAAGATGATTGAAGAACTCAGAACCAAGGGGTTCATTCGTGCCAGTGGATCACCTTGGGGAGCCCCATTGCTTCTTGTGAAGAAGAAGGATGGTATGTCAAGATTATGTATTGATTATTGTACCTTGTATTTCGTAACAATCAAGAACAGTTATTCCCTACCAAGGATAGTTGATTTATTCGATCAACTCAGTGGGGCAGCAGTATTCTCGAAGATTGAATTACGGTCAGGATACCATCAGATCTGAGTTGGATAACAAGACATCCCGAAGCCGGCATTTAGATCAAGATATGGACATTGAAAGTTTCTCATTATGTCATTCGGAGCGACCAATGTGCCAGCAGTATTTATGGATCTCATGAATCTCATATTTATGGCCTATTTGGACCAGTTCATGATAGTGTTTATAGACGACATCTTAGTCTGTAGAAAGAGTAGAGCAGAGCATGAGCAACATCTCTGAGTAGTCCTTCAAATTCTCAAAGAGTACCAATTGTATGCGAAGTTCATCAAGTACAAATTTTGGGTTGAACGTATTTCGTACTTAGGTCATCACCAGAGGTAGAGTGGAAGTGGATCCCCAGAAGATCGTGGCTATAAAGACATAGCCAGTACCTAGCACCATTGCAAAAGTTTACAGTTTTCTATGATTGGCGGACTATTATCGACAATTTGTATCAGACTTCATTCGAATTTCAGCGCCCTTGACACAGTTGACATGCAAGGATGTGCAGTTTACTTGGACAATAGAATGTTATATTTCATTCGAGAAGTGGAAGCAAGTATTAATGACGACATCCATTCTCACGCTTCTAGATGGGACTGGAGGATTTTTAGTTTATTGTGACGCTTTAGAAAAAGGATTATGATGTGTCCTAATGCAACATGGAAAGGTAGTAGCTTATGCGTCACGTTAGCTTTGTGATCACGAGAAAAATTATCCAACACATGACTTGGAGTTAGCAGCGGTGGTTTTCGCACTCAGGCTTTGGAGGTATTACTTGTATGGAGATCGGATAGAAATTTTTACTGACCACAAGAGTATCAAGTATGTGTTTACCTAGAAGGATCTCAACATGCATCAGAGAAGATGGCTAGAGTTACTATACATCAACCTGCATGATCATCATGGAAAGGCCAATGTAGTTGCAGATGCGTCGAGTAGAAGAGCAGGAGCTTATTTTCTAACAGCACCACCCGAGTTATTAGCGGATCTTCAAAAGACAGGAATAGAGATAGTTCTCCCTACCAACTTAGCATTGATGGCCAGTATGTAAGTTCAGTCCAGCATAGTTGAGAGAATCAAGATAGCTCAATCAACGGACTCCAAGCTTCAGCAGCTTAGGGCAGAATGTAAAGCGGGAAGAAGAGCAGAGTTATGCATTCACGAAGATGGCACGCTCCAACTTGGAAGGCACCTTTATGTACCTAGTGGTGACATCAGACAAGAGATCATGACGGAGGCTCATAATATTCAATCCATCTCGGTGGCACGAAGATGTATCATAATATTTGTCAGTATTTCTGGTGGAATGCCATGAAGAGGGAGATAGAACAGTTTGTCTCTCTTTGTTTAGTTTGTCAGCAAGTCAAGGTTGAACATCAGAGACCAGCTGGACTTCTTCAACCTTTACCGATCCCGGAATAGAAATGGGAACACATTACCATAAATTTTGTGACTGGGTTACCTGTCACGACTCGCTCCCGAATAATCGGATACGAGTCAGACACGCCCAGCCTACGTTGGAAGACGCAATACAGTAAGCTGTATAAGTCTAAAAAAAACTCCAAGTCACCATATAATATAAAACATCACAGTATCTATAACGTCCCAGAATAGATCACCATAATCCATTAAGTCATTTTTAAAACAAAATCATCCGGAGACAAATTCGGTAACAAAAATAAAATATACAACCATGAAATCTCAATACAAATATACAAGCTAAAATCTCTAGAACAATATAAGAAATGAACTAGGCTATATCTCTGCAAATCTTATGTCCTAAATCATGTCATCCTGCTCACTATGGCCTCAAGCTCTAGTCCATAAAAGGGTACAATATTCTCAAGTATACCTGCAACGTATTCAGTCAGAAAAGGAGCAAAGTACAATTCCGACAAGAAACAGTATACAAAGTAAACTAAAATGAACATGTAATGGAATACAATACAAACGATAGTACAAGAACTGGAATATGAAACTATATTACAAGAACTGGAACAATGAACAAGATAGTCAATACAATAGTGAATTTTGAAATAGCTACCAGAGTATATGACCGGCTGGGGGTAGTACATGGTACATGAGTAATGGTATGGCTTAGAGTCCCGCTGCATGATGTGAGACCTAAGCTATTGAACAATGCCTAGCTAACGTTTGAGTTTGGTCACATATCTGTAGTATTTACCTCCCCAATCTACAAGTAAAGAACAAGAACATGATGAGTAACAGAACCAGAAGCACATGAACAATCGTGTGTACGACGTGTCCAATATGAAAACATGAAGGAAGGCAGAAATACAGAGTAAAGAGTTCGAGTCGGTGTACTTACCTTTGTCCTTCAAACCAATGAGTCTCAAATGTCTCCACCTAGAGATAGGACAATAATAGGTTAGATCCTAAAAAATGACAAGTAGCTAGCTAACCATCTATATAAACTAGCTAATTATGATATCACTAACTATCTATAAAAACTAGCAATATTACTAGTCATATATTTATATATATATATATATATATATATATATATATAATGCTAACAAGAAAGTAATTTTGAAGATAATATTATTGAATAATATCACTACAACAAAAAATTCTTTTAATGACGGCTAAAAAGCGTCATTAATGACGAACCATGATGCTTTTTTTTTACAGCAACCGTTATGAAAATGGGTGTTATAAATGTTTTTTAAAAGCGTTATAAAAAAACTGTTATGAATAGTTTCTATAAAAGCGTTATGAATAGTTAATATATAGTGCACAATTCAGGACATTTTGAAAACGTTATGAATATATAATCTGTATAAGCTTAATGGAGAACATTTATAACACTCAATATTACTGAACTCGTCACATTTATAACGCTTAATACTGCACATTATATATTACTTTCCAAAAACTTCTCAATTCAATTTTAAAACAATCACTTTGAACTATATTCACAAAAAAATATTAAAATATTATATCACCATCTTCATTACATTATCTCAAAATAGGGTATCCAAATACATATATTTATAACTACTACTTAAATGGATCCTCAAAACAAGTAATTACTTTGGCTTCAACTTGAGCACATCAAAACTGTCAACATCACGTGTAGCAAATCCCTGAAAAAGATAAAAACACGGTTCAATATACTTTGTAATATTGCTCATGTACCAAAACATAAACTGAGGAACTGGCATTACCTTTCTAAATCAATCCCTTCCAATTTTAAGTTAGGTGTAAAATTTAACATGAGACGAGATGGCAATCAAACAAGCAACATGATTCAGGATAACTGAAATCATATTCTAAAAGTCATGTTAAATCTTGAAGAATTTTTGACTTCCAACATGGACCATTCCTAAAGTGATTGCCCAGCCTCACCTTTCATTTATTATGTATGCTTACTACATATGAAATAAATTTCCAGACTCACCTTTTATTTACTATATATGCTTTTGCTTCCTTTAAATAATATTATTTTCTCATCCAAGCTCACCCTTATGCCCAGATTGGATCGTAAGGGAAAATGAATTCGAACTCTAGCATATATGAATTTGGACTAGCCCAGGTTAGTTGCAACCTCAGTTGCCCAGCATTTCAAGGAAATAAAATTTCTAAAAGAAAAATCCTAACATCCAATATGTACATAATCCAAATAGACGGCAAGGAAAAGTGTATGATACATTGCAATGTTGCAGTTAATTGAATCAATAAAACCAATCTACCACCTATATAAAAAATAAATAATTTTAAAATTTCCAACTTTATGTTTACAATATGAACTAAAGGCCATCAAAGCTCCCTGTGAGAATTCACAGGCCTTAAAGATCTGGTATGTGACAGAAACCCTCACTGACGCAAAAGGCAACACTACCTAACTAAGCAAAAAAAGAAGAAGATATTTTCTCTTAATGGGTTCAATAGAATAGTAGAACTCAGCATTATTTGATCTACAAACCACATCCAAAGTCTTTGTTTTGTCTACATGGCTTTAACATCTTAGTCTGTGACAAAGTTTCACTTTTTCGTTCTCTAGTTTTGGTGTTTAGTTTTCCAAAGTCTTTGTTTTCTAATACATAGATTTTGTCACTTTCACATCAGGAGCATGTGTACATGGTATCAAGTGATTACTAGGCCACATACAGACAAGAAAATAGGAAGAACAAATACCTGTCAGATTTTCCTGAAACCATCTAGAGTTCTTTGGGCTCTTTAGGCTAATATGGCTATCCCACCACCATGAATACATCCTTCTGGCTGGGATCAAACTCTTTTGGCTAAATTATCCTAATTGTACATTTTGGAAACTGTATTTCCGAATAAACATTTTGGAAATTACTAGTAGTAGTATCAGAAAACTAATTTTAATGTTAAATGAGAACTAAGATTGAACTACCTTCAATGAGATGATACCTGAAAATTGTCAAAGTCTCGTGCTGGAAGTTTGTCATCAAAATTGCGCATATCTTCCCAAGGCCCATCACCAACCCCAACAAGGACAATCGAGAGTGGATAAGAACTAGAGATGGAAACCATGACATAGTTACTTCTTGATGTCTTGTGTCAATATTGTATATAGTTAACACTTAACACGCAAGCAGAACCAGTGAAAAATACAAATTCAGCAATATATAACAAATGCAATTACATCAGGGCTCTAGGCCGCACGGACATTGGAAAATGGTGGCATGTCCATGCAACATAGGTAACTACTATGGTACATATCTGAAAATGTTTGTAACCCGTATTTAATGGTTCTACTCTATAATTAGACTAGTAATAATGGATGAGTTGTGGAAAATATCTTTATGGTAACCTATAAAATGAGAATGCAACTCCATTTTCGCAAAAATATGTATTTGGGAAAGAACTTGATCATAAAACAAAGCAACATAGTTGGACAAGGGCAAGAACAATATATGGAAGGGAAAAAAATGGCACTAACAATAACTGGCATATCATATTTGGATGCATCTTCTGTTTACCACAAATTCTGATATATTCACTAGTAGAATTATCTATATGAGAAGATCCCCTATTAGTTTTCTATAGGCTTTATTTCAAAACTGAACATCCTGTGTTCGTTTTAAAACTTGGAGAGGCTCGAACGCAGAAGAGATTGCTAGACTGCAGGAGGAACTAACCAACATGATTTTGTGAAGAGCTAGAAAGTTTCAGATTTCAAACTTGAAAAGGGTTGCAGCTATTTCTAAGAAAATGCTATATTGAATCTGACATCTGGCATACATTTCTGATTCGTAACACCCATAACCATCATTCATGTTGAAACTATATGAATTTGAACTGATAAATCCTTCTTACGCCAATCAATCAAGTAGAATCTAGGCTTATTTGTTCGTTTGACATTTCTTATTCCAAGATTTGCAACGAATGCATTTTTAGCATTCTTGTGTGTGTCATTGTCACTTTGTTACAACTTATACGACCTTAGCACTCTGAAAAAACATATTCCAATATATAAGCTCTTTTTACCAGCTAACATATGTTGACCATACAGAGCTCCAAGCGTTGCTGCCATTTCATAATTCTCCTAAAGTCACCAACCTATTAGCTTATTCCTTGACACCAACTTAATAGTGATTACAAGAAGAAAAGAAATACTTGATAGATATGAGTAAAAACCTTGCCATGACGATCGAGTCAATAGTTTTCTCCTCTTGTGGGCTGAGAGCGCTAACGTTGTATCAACACTTCGAGTCACCTTTATAGAACAAAAAAAATCAAATTACTTGATACTTGTTTTAAAAAATGGATAAAGAAAGTTGGCTAAATTCCCTAATGGCACCCCAACTACAACATTCGGGCAGTTTTTGGCACTTAACTTTTAGCACTCGATTTTGTATCCAAATTTCATAAATTGCTCTTTTGAAGCATCTTGTGTCCAATTTGAAATACATCAAAACTACTTCAGAAACATATATTGTAGTAAAAAAGCACAATTTAAATACTTGTACTGTCGTATATTCTTTTGAAGTGGCTCCAACGTACTTCAAAATTGAAGAAAAAATGCTTAAAATGAGCAATTTATAAAGTTGGAGTGCTAAGATCAAACAGTAAAAAGTTTAGGTGTCAAAAATGCCCGAACACTATAGCTAGGGTACAATTAGGATAATTTAGCCAAAAGAGTTTGATCCCAGCCTGTATTCATGTAGGGTACATCTAGAGTTCTTTGCCTAGCTTACATGTATATGTATGTTTACACAAGCAGAACCACACACTAAGCTCTTAATTTACTTAACTGTTAGAGAAAGGTGGCATATATGCATATATGCTTACTTGATATGAAGGGGAGACATGCTTGTGAAGAAAACTATAGTACGCTTAGGATCAATGTTGTCATCAACCCATTTAGCCCAGGTCCTGAGCACTCTCTCGTACTCTACAGGCCTGTCGATCTCGTCGTACTCCGTAGATCCTCCTGCGAACGACCCTCGCCTGTTCCAATTATAATTCAACAACATAAAAAATTATATATGTCATAGATTTAATTTCCCTACAAATTATATACGTAACTCACAGGACTTTCATCTTGAAAGTGTTCATCCACCAAATGTAAGTGTTGAAGACGAGGTAGTCCACACCCTTCCAGCTCTTCCCATGCTTCGCGATCGACTCGGGCATGTTGATGCGGTCCTGGATGCTGTGCATCAAGGGGTCGTCCGAGATCGACTCGACCAAGAAGGGTGCCCAGTAGAACTCCACCGTAGCGAATTCGGGTCGGGGAGTCGAGGCTCCGAAGAGCACGCACTTGGCGTCGCGGACGAGCCCGACGGAGGCAACCATCACCGGGAGCCACTTCTCGGAGACCCCGTCGTCGATCTCCCTCTCCAGGTTGTCGATCTCGCTAGGGAGGATATCGAGGAGGGTGGAGAGGTCGGAGAGGAGGCCGTGGAGGTCGGCACAGAGGGCTATGGAGTAGAGGAGAAGGCGGACGTGGCTACGGGCCGAGAATGGGACCTAGGTTAGGGTTTGTGGGAGGGGGGTTGGGGGCTTTTGGCTTAGAATGGGACCTAGGTTAGGGTTTGTGGGGGATTGAGAGAATGAGGAGGAGAAGATTAGGGTTTGGTAAGAGGAGGGAAGAGGAGGAGAAGGGAGTGGAGCTGAGAGGGAAGGAGAAGGGATTTGGAGAGGGAATGAGAAGGGGGCGGGGGCTTGAGCCTCAAAATATCGCGGGGGTGGAAAGGATTTTACAGAAAACTTATTACAAGTTTGCCACCGCTCTAAAATATTAATGACGTTTTGTTTTATAAACGTTATTAAAAGTCCAGAATTAGCCCAAACCGTCATAGAAAAAAGGTATTTTGAACTTCAATAATGCTTAGGTATCAGGCGTCATCAATACGTCTTGTCGAGCGTTATTAATAGGTCTTTTTGCTGTAGTGAATATCTTGAAGAATAATTTTAGTAAAATAAATGTAATAAAAATAATAGCAAATTAAAATCTTAGCAATTACTTGTAAAACAAATAATTTAACCCATATAAGATTAACCAAATATTATTTACTAATAAATGTTAGAAATAACTTGCTAATGAATATTACAAAATCTAGCTACTAATATATACATTTGGCAAAACTTCACTAATTATTTGTTATTACCAAAAATTAATAAAAAACAATCTTATTAATAATAATACTAATGATAATAATAGTAATATAACAAAACCATATTGATAGCAAGGATAAAAATAATGCCAATAACAATAATGCTATAAGGACAGCCCACAGTCCCAAGAAAATCTCAAGCCCATAGCCTAACCCAAACCATGTTCTTATTTTATTTTATTTTTCCTTTCTTTCCCTTATTATCTTAAAAAATGTTCGAATTCAAATACTCCCCACCAACAGTACAGCCTTTGCCATACACCCAATTGAATTAAATCTAGTTCAAGCTTCTCCATACAACCCAAATCAATCCTACAGCCGATGTCAACTCTTAGTTGTGCTGAACTCATTCAGTAGCTGCTTCCTCGTGCCACTCTAAGCGCCAACTTTAGGGGCTGTTTGGTTAGTTGAAACTGTGATGAAAGTGAACAAAAAATTGCATCTGTGCTGAACTCGAAAGAGTTCAAGTGTTTGGTTGCAAAGATGAAACTGAAATTTTTTTTGGTTGATTTGACAGTGGGCAGTTCCTGTCCCCTTCATTTTTGATCACTTTCACCTCCCTATCTTTTTCCATGAAACTCAAGAGAAACTGTCAGAAGAAATGGGCTGAAACTCAAAGAAATGTGAGTTCATCTCCCTTATCGACGGCCACGTACGTGCCATCCCGGAGGTCACCGGCGACCCAAAGTGGAGCTACTCCTGGAGGCGGGCTTCGACCTCCAGGAGGCTCCTTCTCCGATCAAAAAAAACCAAAAGAAGGGAAAGAAGGAAGAGGAGGCCTGGAGGCGGGGCTCCCGCGTTGGAGATGGGCTCCGGAAGGAGGAGGAGCCGGAGACCATGGTTCCGTAGAAAAAAGAAGAAGCACTCTGCTGCTCTTCCTATTCTTGAGAGAGAAAGGAGAAGATATATATTTTAGTGGTAGGTGTGAAGTATTGAGAATGGAGGAAATTAATGTGAAGAAGACTCGAGAGAGAGAGAGAGAGAGAGAGAGAGAGAGAGATTCTTTCAGAAATGACAAAAAACATTTTGTCTTCTGTTTAATTATGGTAATTATGATCATTAATAGCTAATTATGATCATTAATTTAATGAAGAAAATGGGATGCCAATAATTGATATCTAATTGTGAGAATTAATTAATTATTATAGTAACTAATTATTTGATAAAATAGTCAATAGATAATAGATAATTATGATAATTAATTTAATTATGATAGTGAATGCATTTTTTTGTTTAATTATAATGAATAATTTAATTATGGGTTACCATTTCCAACCTAATCTCTACTTTCGACAACCATCCAAACAACCGAACTCATTTACTTTCCACTTTCAACAACCATCCAAACACCAAATCCATTTTTTTCCACTTGTAGGAGACAAAAATTACTACATCCAAACACATTTTGGTAAGTGCCACTTTCACACTTTCAATTGTAACTCATCATGACGTAAGTGCCACTTTCACACTTTCAAAGAGTTACATCTATCCAAACAGCCCCTTAGTTCAAATATACATAGCCACTCCACTGCTATACTCCAACTGTAATCAATACTCCGACTTGACACGACACTCACGCTGGACGCACACATCTCCATCTAATTACTCCACACACAGCAGACTACCATTGGTAGTTTGGTACTGTCACAGAATCCGGACACGAACAGAGCAAATTGACATAGAGTCCACCTCTGGATTCTCTACTAACACTGCATCTACACGTAGATACAATTTCCGCTCCTAAATACAAATTGAATCGATCCCTGGGTCAGCACGAGACACTCTAATCGGATCTCCAATTCATAAATTTAAACCAGAAACAGTGAAGGACATGGAAGAGTCTATTCCTATGTCTGATATGATCCTCTCTTGCCAAGCATGGCCACAGCAGGTTCCAAATTCCCCAATGAAGCAATAAAATGAACATCTAGGGCTCATGGAAAGGAAAAAAATAAATTTAAGATAGCTTTACATCTCCAATACTGATTTGAATAGAATTGTAGTAATCGATCCAACGAGGGAAGGAATCGATTAGAACGAGAATCAATCAATACTACTTGTTTTGAACGACACGAAATGAGAAATCAAATCCTACCGAGAATTTATTGAGTCGATCGATCCATGAATACGCGTGGTGTGTTCGAACAGATCTGAATGAATTCTCTACAAATCGAGGTCCGCTCACCGACTGTCGGAGAAGGAGTGGCCGAAAAAGAGCTTCTCATGCTGCAGTGTCGGGAAATAGAGCGCCTAGCTACCGTCGACGGAAAATATGAGCGCCACTAGAAATAGTGCTAATCGCCGACGCTCAAGATGCTCAATGAGGAAGTCGCATGTCGTCACTGCTGCCGTGGAGGGGATCGTTGCCATCACCATGGGTGCTCAAACGAAATTAAGGTTTGAGAGCCCTAGGAAAGGGAAGGAGGAGTTGGGGGAAATGAGTAGAGCTTCTGCTCTCTTGCTCAGAAGCAGAGAAAGAAAATGAGAGTTAAGGAGAGAGTGCTATAAATAGAAACTGAAGGGGTCGGTTGGCTTGGAGTAAGGAAAAAGTTAAGAAGGAAAGTTTGAAATAAAAGTGTGGGTTTGCTCTTTCAGGAAAAGAACAGCTAGGCCTAGGAAGTGAATTGGTTTTGCTTAAATTAGAAAAATAGTTAGAGAAAATGAATTATAAACAACATCCTCCTTATAGAAAAACATAATAATCTCCTTCGATTAACCTCCCGTCTAAAACTAATCTCCTTTTTCCCTATCTCTTTGCCAATTCTGTATTCCCTCCTACCGAACCTAACTAAATTGACCCTTCTGGACCCAATGGAACTGTCCGTGCCACCATCAGAGGTCACCTTGCATAGTTGTTGCACCAAAGTCATAATCCGTGCCATCTTGATCATTGCAGTACACCAGGCGTCCTACCAGGCAAGACACCTTGCCATTTGCTGTTTACTTATTTTAGCTCATATTTCATTCATTGTTCATTATTTTCTTTATGCAAAATAAACTTGATACATGGCATAATCTGTTAGAACTTACTGTTCATTTATATTTTCTGCTACGTATTATTTTTCTTACACATTAAACCTATAATTAAGGGACCACCTTGTGTGTTGCATTCATTGGCCTTGACACGTTGTAACACGAAGTTGTGTGTCGCATGTAGAACACAGACATGCGTGACTGGCTGGCCACCGGTGCGTATAAACTGTGCGACAGGAATAACCGCTAATAGAGGTTGCATACTAGTTTGACTTAGCGGTTATAGAAGTTTTGTGTTGTGGATACAACATAGTAGACATTGGGCGGGGAGGACAATTCCTTAGCGTATGGGCTTCGATGCACTTTCCCTTGTGACCCAGAAGCTCCGCTGGAGATACGGGGCTGATGACCCAAGATTACTGACGGCCAATGGCGTTCTGCGGAACGTTATGCTCTTACTGATTGGGCCTCTGGTGCCCCAAGGGGGGACTACGTCGATCCTATTTAGCCAGGGCCCATGCGTAGGAAGGATTATTTTTAACTACATTTCACTTAGAACGGTTAGCTACCTTTATCCGTTAGGTACAAGTACTTTTGGTTTGGGTACTTGTATCTGACCGTGGCTTAGAACAATAACTTGTCGCGGATTAGTTCGTCACATCTTGTCCTTGTTTGGTTGTAGGTGTGACTTACTACTTCGATGAGAAGGTATTGAACCTTGTCGGGGTCCGGATACCATATTGGATTCATAGCATGGAAAGATACGTCACCGTGAATTAGTTTACCATCTCATGTCCTTGTTTGGTTGGAAGGATGGTAAGCTCGTTCAATAGGTACGTATTGGACCATGTTATAATTCAATTGACTTATTTATTTGAGCAATATTTATTCAGTTTATATGGCATGATATTATGTGTCCTGTTACGTCCCTCTGAGGACTTGGTTATCTCTCCAGGTGTGTGCTATTTTCTTTCGCAGGTGTTCTAGTTCTAGCCGTGATCATCTCTATTTTCTTCGAGGATGATTGTACTTGGATTGTCTTCGCTTCGCTCGCCAAAATCATTTCTTTTCTCATGTATTTTTCCTTTACTTATTTTTAGTGGATTTGTCTCCGCCCAACACATTGTATCAAGACAATTCATTATCTTTATATGATATCTTTTATTTATTTATTTTTGTGTGGATGAGATTAGTTATGGTTCTACTGCATTTTATAGTTTATGTATTCATACGAGATTTTCATATATTGGAGTGTACTTTGTATGAATACATGTCACGCCCCAGAACCAGAATACTGGAGAGCGGGAGAATGACTCAGCCAGCTACGTATTACGGGTATATGAATACCGTATAATACGATCAATGCTCTCTAACCAGACGAGGGGGTTCATACTACATGAAAGTCTTACTATGGTCACTTCACATCTATTGTCTCAATCATTCAAACAAGAAACAGTAATAGAGAACATGTAAGATAAAGCAGTAAGGCATCCCAAACGCTTAGTCAAAATGTTCTTGAAATCTGGTTTTACAAAATATAGCCAGATGGTATAGTCAGTATATACACAATTGTTATCAGCTGCAGTCTGACTTTAGCTACAATTATGCAAAAGTAAGTGCAAGACAATCCGACTAACATGTCGGTGCCAAACGGCTAAGTATGAAGTAAATAACAAAACGAGCGATGAAGTAAGGAACCCACTCGAGTCCTCCTGCGATCATTCCCCTAGTATTGACCATCTTGGAGGTAGAAGTAAGCTGAATCCTCTGGAACTGGCTCTAAATCTGGCCATACAAAACCAGAAAGGTTAGACCTCTAATAGCAAGTACCACAAGGAAGCACGATATGAAGGATTAAACCAGTAAGTAAGAGAATATAATAATAGATCTCTTCTTTCCACTAGGATTCACATAACATCACGATACTTCGAACCAATCTCCCAACCAAACAAGGACAGAAGTTGGCCCGTCATGTCCTGATATTCTGATCATCTCAGTTAGGCAATAGAGTAGGTACAGTACACAAACAAATCATCTTGAACGGCCAATCCACTACTACGGCTTGCTATTATGAGTCCCAAGTTATCCTGGAATTATGCAAATAGGGATTCCTCAGTTCTTACTATGAGAGAGCAAGGCTAGTCTATCCAGTCAATCAATTACGCCAATCATGTAATTAGACGAGTTCCAGCGGGACGCCCGTCGTTAATATAGCATGTACAATTTAATAATATAAACAGATACCGTTCCCTACCCGTGTGACAGATTTATAGTATCTGTGGGAACCAGCCGGCCTGTCGGGCACTACTAGTCCCAAGAGGGCTGCCATGTAAGAACTCGGGAATCCATTCTCTCCATGCAATCATTATTTTAATTAACTTAATAGTCTCTACGTTGAGTGAAGTCCCATGCCGTGGATTATGGTCATTCAAATGAGTACTTCCGTACGGGGTACGATATGTGCAACTCTACAATGATACCCGTGCGGCTAGGTTGTAGGTCTTTACATAGCGTAATGCAACAATCAAACTAACCACAGAATAATCATGCCTTGACCATAAAGTACACATGTTGTTTTGTAAGATAAATAAATAACTAAATAAATAAATAATTTGAAGCCTGCATGTGCCTGTATGCCAATATTCAGGATCGGCTAATTGATTACAATAGTTTATAACATGAACGTGTCTCATTCATTCAATTCAATAAGACGACTTGCCAGTCTCTTTAGTTCCAACTAGGAACGCATGATCAATTATAGTCAAGATAACCATTATTATCAATGGTGACAAGGCATGAAAATCAATTAGTATTAAATGGGGTCAAGTCTATAACTCTCAGGGTTAAGTTCCAGTCATACTGGGTATCCATGGATCAATCAGGACACAAGGCGCATTCCACATAATAATCTGTATAAACAATATTAACATATCATGATTTTATCAAGTTCATGCCAAAAGGCGTAATGATATAATAAAAGAATTAGCATGCCATCAGTAAATGAATAAATTATAGAACAAATCGAAACACCCAGGTCAGGAAGTCACGCCAACAAGTCTATGCTAAGGCCAAAAGTCACGCCAACAAGTCTATGCTAAGGCCCAAAAATCACGCCAAGTCTAGTAGGTAGGAGTGAGCATGTAAAGTGATTCACCAGGTACGCACAGCGTGAGCGTGAAAAGCAACTCACGCACGCACGCACAGCGTGAGCGTGCAAAGTAATTCACGCACTCATAACGTGAGCATGAAAAGTAACTCACGCACGCACAGCGTGAGAGTATGAGCGTGAAAAGCGGGATAAGAAATTCACGCACGCACGCAGAAATGTGCGTGACTAAAAATTCACGCACGCAAAGATGTGCGTGACTAAAAATTCACGCACGCACGCAAAGACGTGAGCGTGACTAAAAATTCACGCATGCTCGCCAAGACGTGAGCGTGACTAAAAATTCATGCTAACACGTAAAGACGTGTGCGTGACTAAAAATTCACGCTAACACGTAAAGACGTGTGCGTGACTAAAAATTTACGCTAACACGTAAGAACGTGAGCGTGCCTGAAAATTTACGCTAACACGTAAGAACGTGAGCGTGACATAAAATTCACGCTAACACGTAAAGACGTGTGCGTGACTAAACCTTCGTTCCAAGCCAGAAATGAAGTTCCCATGGTTCAGAATGGTGAAGGATGAGAAGCTCTGCCATATGAACTATCTTTTCCGAAAAGCAGGCAAGGTTGGAAGATCAAAACCCATGAACAACCAAGAATACAACAACTTAGATCTAGAAGAAACAAGCCAAAGAAATCAAAAATACTAAGTAGTAAACTCTTTCAGGATCGTGAGAGGAAGAATAATTAACCATAAAAATGGTTCTCCAAGTGGAAGCAAGAAGCAAGATGTACTTGCCTGCTGTTGGTTGGTGGAAGAGAGTGGTGAGAAAGAAGAAGATTAATGGTGAAGGAGAGTTATGAGGAGAGAGAAGGGGATGGGGGCTTAAATAGGAAGGGTGGTGGTAGGTGGGGGTTTGTGGTGGTTCGGTTTATGTGAACCACCATGAACCCAAGAAGAACCACCATGAACCCGAACCTGAAAGCAAGACTAAAAGCAGAGAATAACAGCAGGAAATAAAATACAGAAAATTAATGCAGGAATAAAATTGCAAGAAATAAAATGCAGATAATGAAATTAAAGGAATCTTAAATACAGGATGATACATGATAAATATTAAATAAATATATATGAGTTGTACATGTATAAAAATATGCATTCTGGAAACGGGGAGTGACATCTCTACCCACCTTAGAAAAATTCCGTCCTCGGAATTTCAAATCCAAGCAGGTAGAAATATCGGAGCTAAACTAATACAAGCAATTCTAGTGAGCAAGCAATCATTTTTACCATGTCAAAAGCAAGTACTATATATGTAAATTTATCATTCTACGATATCAAGTAGTTCTATCCATAAGGTGATAAGCATGAAGAATCAGGACAATCAAGGTATACAGAAAGAGATATACCTTGTGAGTCAAATAGGTGTGGATACCGTGATCGGATATCATCCTCACATTCCCACGTTGACTCTTCCAAGGAGTGATGACCCCAAGCAACACGGACAAGACTAATTGTTCGGTTCTTGAGTATCTTCTCTCTTCGGTCCAAAATGGACACAGGCTGTTCCTCGTAAGACAGGTTGGTACCAACAACCAGCTCAGAATGATCGAGGACATTGCTTGGGTCCGATACATACCTACATAATTGAGATACGTGAAACACGTCATGCATCTCTCGTAACGAAGGTGGGAGGGATAAACGATAAGCAACATCGCCTATCCGATCAAGGATAACAAATGGGCCCATGTACCGCGAACTCAATTTCCCGCGAACGCCAAATCTAATGACCCCACGAGTAGGTGAGATCCGCAAGAATATGTGGTTCCCAACAGAGAAATCTAACGGCCTACAATGCTGGTCCGCCCAATGACGATGCCGGTCCTGTGCAACTCGAAGTCGCTCTCTAATTTCCTTAACCACTTCAACCGTCTGAACAATCATTTCTGGGCCTAACATCTTCCTCTCTCCGATATCATCCCATGCAAGCGGCGACCTGTACTTCTTACCATATAGTGCTTCGAATGGCACCATCTGGATACTGGCTTGATAACTATTGTTGTATGAGAACTCGACTAAGTATAGGTGACTCTCCCAAGACCCTCCAAAATCTAGAGTGCAAGCTCGTAACATATCTTCTAAAGTCTGAATCGTTCTTTCTGATTGCCCATCCATCTGCGGATGGTAGGCCGTGCTAAATCTTAACTTGGTACCCAGACTATGATGTAAGCTCTTCCAGAAATGTGATATAAAGCGGGTATCTCGATCCGACACAATACTGACAGGGACTCCATGCTGCCTGACTATCTGTTGCATATACAACTCTGCCAACTTTTCTGTAGATTGCCCTACTCTGAAAGGAAGAAAATATGCTACCTTTGTAAGTCGGTCCACTATTACCCAAATAGCGTCCTTACCACTTGGTGATCTCGGTAAACCGGTCACAAAGTCCATTGTAATATGCTCCTATTTCCATTCCGAAATAGGAAGTAGTTGTAATAACCCAGCTGGCCTCTGCTGTTCTGCCTTCACTTGCTGACATACCAAGCAATAGAAAACAAATCTAGCTATCTCCCTCTTCATCCTGTTCTACCAGAAATGCTGCTTGATATCTTGGTACATCTTGGTCCCTCCAGGATGAATAGAATACTAAGAACTGTGAGCTTCTGCCATAACCTCCTGTATGATATCTCCACTAGGCACACATAGACGTGATCCAAACCTAAGTGTACCATCTTCATGAATTCTCATCTCCTTCCTAAGTCCTGACTCACACTCTGTCCTAAGCTTCTGAATCCTTGGGTCTTGTGCCTGAGCTGCCTTGATTCTGTCTACCAAGTCGGATTGAACTTGCAGACTTGTTAGAACTCCTACATCACTAGGAAGTATAACTTCGATGCCCATCTCCTGAAGGTCTTCTAAGATATGCCTCTGTGTTGTCAACATAGATGCGCCGCCTCTCCTGCTGAGAGGGTCTGCTACTACATTAGCCTTGCCTGGATGATACTGAAGCTCTACGTCATAATTCTTGATCAACTCCAACCACCTTCTCTGCCTTATATTTAGTTCCTTCTGCGTAAAGATGTACTTCAGACTTTTATGGTCTGTGTACATGTCCACTCGGTCACCATATAAGTAATGCCTCCATAGCTTCAGAGCAAACACTACTGCCGCTAACTCCAAATCATGAGTTGGATAATTCTTCTCGTGGTCCCGAAGCTTCCTAGATGCATATGCTATCACCTTCCCATGTTGCATAAGGACACATCCAAGTCCTTTACCTGACGTATCACAATATACTGTAAAACCTCTGGGTCCAACTGGCAATATAAGAATAGGTGCTGATATCAATTTCTGCTTCAAAGTCTCAAATGATGCCTGACATTCTGCCGACCAAATGAATGGTACATCCTTCCGGGTCAAGCGGGTCATGGGTGCTGAAAGCCTTGCAAAGTCTGACACAAACCTTTTGTAATATCCTGCCAATCCCAAGAAACTCTGCACATCTGCTGCGGTCTTGGGTACTGGCCAACTTTCTACTGCTTCTACCTTCTTGGGATCTACTGCTACTCCAGCTCCTGATATGATGTGACCCAAAAATGAAATATGATCCGACCAAAACTCACACTTGTTGAGCTTGGCATACAACTGGTTCTCTCTCAGAACCTGCAACACTTTTGTGAGGTGGTCTTTATGCTCCTCTTCACTAGCAGAGTATACGAGAATATCGTTGAGAAATACCACGACAAACTGATCTAAGTATGGCATAAAGATGCGATTCCTCAAATCCATGAATATTACTGGAGCATTGGTCAAACCAAACGGCATTACTAAGAATTCATAATGCCCATACTTCGACCTGAATGTTGTCTTGAGAATATTCTCCTTCCGAACCCTCACTTGATGGTACCCTGAACGAAGATCTATCTTGGAGAAAACTCTAGCTTTGCTCAACTGATCAAATAAGTCGTCGATACTGGGTAATGGGTACTTGTTCTTCACTGTTGCCGCGTTAAGCTTCCTGTAGTCAATGCACAATCTGGATGACCCATCCTTCTTTCCCACAAGTACCACTGGTACTGTCCATGGTGACACGCTAGCTTGGATGAACTTCTTCTTCTTCAGTTCCTCTATATGCTGATATACCTTGGCCTGCTCTGAATCTGCCATTCTGTAAACTCGATCTGATATCGGTTTAGTTCCAGGTGCCAATTCTATACTGAACTCAATATCTCTAATCGATGGAAGACCTGGAAGTTCTTCGGGAAACACGTCTAGAAACTCTTCAACTACCTTCGGAATCTGAACTTCTTCTATTGCCGTTACTACTCCCTGCTCTTGCTGAGTTGCCTCTGATCTGACTAAGGTGAACCGTTTCATGCCAAGAATATCAAAAGATACACTCCCTCTATGACAATCTATTGTCGCATGACTGTCTTTCAGCCAGTCCATGCCTAAGATAACGTCAAAATTTCCAACAGGAAATTCTATCAACCGGGTGAGTAAGGAATGCCCGCAAACTACAATGCTACATGCTAAAATAACTTTGCTAACTCCTACGAGCCCATTACTAGTGAGTATATTCAACCTTCCTGGCAATGCCTCGAACTCCATTCTTAGTCGTGTCGCAAATTGTGCAGATATAAATGAATGGGATGCTCCCGAATCAAACAATGCTACTACGGGATATGAGGCGACGAGAATGTTACCTGCCACAACATCTTCCGATGCCAATGCCTCCTCCAAGGACAGAGTGAATGCTTGCCCTCGACCTCCTTGCTGGTTTCCATGTTACGGCCTAGCCTGATGCTGTTGCTGGCCCCTTCCTTGATGATGCTGGGGTGGTCTATGCTGGTGTTGCTGCCTCAACGGCCCCTGCTGCCGAAACATCTGAGCCTGCGGCATTAACGGACGCTATGCCAACGGCCTTACTGCCATCGCTGGTCCTCGATACTGCCCTGCCCCTGGTGCTGGCAGAGCAGGAAACTGTTGCCCTGGTCCTCCTGACCTCGAATTCATGGGACATATGGTAACCCGATGGTCTGGATTTCCACATATCAGACACAGTCCATTCAATATCCGACACACATCTCTAGTGTGCCCCATCTTCCCATAATAAGTGCAGCCTGCCGGGGGTTGTTGGTTCTTCTTCTGTTGCTGTTCCTGCTGCCTGGGTGGTGGTGCTGGTCCTCGTATCGCCACATCGTGGATACGAATGCCAGTGGATGGTGCTGTTGTTCGGGGCGCTGCTCTCTCTCCTCCTTCAATCTGACTGTGGGATCTCTTCTGACCCCCAGTCCTTGCCGCAAGCCTCTGAATGGTGATCTCATGCCTTCGAGTTACCGTCAATACTTATGTGCCCCTCTATCAATTGCAAGAGTTCAAGATGAAACCCTTGCTGAAACCTTATGGCCCTCTAGCTCTCTGTTGCTACCATCTCTGGGGCGAATCTACTCAATCTGTAGAACTCCGCTGCATAAGCATCTACAGTCTTACCGGCCTGCCTGAGGTTGATAAACTTCTGTTGTAGCTCAAACTGTGCCACAACTCCATAGTACTTGGTCTTGAATCTTGCAGTAAAATCGTCCCAAGCCACAGGGCGTCTGATGTCCACTTCCTCTGATTCCCACCAATCACGTGCGAGATCCTGAAGTAACAACTTCACTAGATCTACACGTTCTTCTACCGGTACCTTAGCTGCTGTCAGAATAGCCTCAGTATCCTTAAGCCATGCATCTGCTGAGATGGCATCCTCCGTGCCCTCGAAACGATGGGGGTTGTACTTGCAAAACCTGGCTGATGCTCCTAAATCAGTCCTCACTCCTCTTTCCAAAGCCGTCTGCAATCCCTGCTTGAGCAACACATTCTGCTCTTGTAGCTGAGTGTGCATGCGCTGCTGGGCCAACATCTGATATTGCTGAGTAGCCATCATTCCTCTCATGATCTCCAGAAGGGCTGCTGTGTCCACTTGGGTAGGTGGAACTGTTGGTGGTGGTGGAACATCTGGATACTGCGATCCAGCTGCTGCTTCTACTATCACTTCTTCCTGGATAGCCTTTTGAGTTAGTACCGGCCCTTATTGCTGACCAACAGGGTCAGGTTGTCCATGTGGCTCTTGTTGTTGTCCAGCTCTGACCGATGCGGACGAAATACCCCTAAGAAAAGGGATAAGAGAATAATCAAACAACCGGACATGAAGGATCAATAAAGTCAAAGGATACCGGAATGTCAAGCAAGGGTTGAGAATAAAGAATCATGAGATCAAGGGGGAACACGTGTGATTGAGACATCCTATAAATCAAAACACCCCACAAGTCTGAAATCAGACCTGTATGGGCCACCACTAAAACCTTGTCATGCCCCAGAACCAGAATACTAGAGAGCGGGGGAATGACTCAGCCAGCTACGTATTACAGGTAGATGAATACCATATAATACGATCAATGCTGTCTAACCAGACGAGGGGGTGCATACTACATGAAAGTCTTACTATGGTCACTTCACATCTATTGTCTTAATCATTCAAACAAGAAACAGTAATAGAGAACATGTAAGATAAAGCAGTAAGGCATCCCAAACGCTTAGTCAAAATGTTCTTGAGATCTGGTTTTACAAAACATAGCCAGATGGTATAGTCAGTATATACACAATTGTTATCAGCTACAGTCTGACTTTAGTTACAATTATGCAAAAGTAAGTGCAAGACAATCCGACTAACATGTCGGTGCCAAACGGCTAAGTATGAAGTAAATAACAAAATGAGCGGTGAAGTAAGGAACCCACTCGAGTCCTCATGCGATCATTCCCCTAGTATTGACCATCTTGGAGGTAGAAGTAAGCTGAATCCTCGGGAACTGGCTCTAAATCTGGCCATGCAAAACCAGAGAGGTTAGACCTCTAATAGCAAGTACCACAAGGAAGCACGATATGAAGGATTAAACCAGTAAGTAAGAGAATATAATAATAGATCTCTGCTTTCCACTAGGATTCACATAACATCACGATACTTCGAACTAACCTTCCAACCAAACAAGGACAGAAGTTGGCCCGTCATGTCCTGACATTCTGATCATCTCAGTTAGGCAACAGAGTAGGTACAGTACACAAACAAATCATCTTGAACGGCCAATCCACTACTACGGCTTGCTATTGTGAGTTCCAAGTTATCCTGGAATTATGCAAATAGGGATTCCTCAGTTCTTACTATGTGCGAGCAAGGCTAGTCTATCCAGTCAATCAATTATGCCAATCATGTAATTAGACGAGTCCCAGCGGGACGCCCGTCGTTAATATAGCATGTATAATTTAATAATATACGTAGATACCGTTCCCTGCCCGTATGACAGATTTACAGTATCTGTGGGAACCAGCCGGCCTGTCGGGCACTACTAGTCCCAAGAGGGCTGCCATGTATGTAACACCCTATTTTCTGAAATTGGGGATTTTTGAAATTTTATTATTTTCTATTATTTATTAATGGTATTTTAGTCATGGTATGATTTTCTGGTGATTTTAATTAAGTTAAACCATTTCTAAAGTCATGCTAAGTCATGACTTGTGACTTTGTTAGTAAACCTTAGTGTAAACCCTAGTTTCTCTAACCTAGACGTTGCCATGACCATGAGAGCCTGACCCTAGGCGAACCCACACGCGCGAGCACGAGACTCCTAGACACGTGTGTCGTGTCCTAGAGCTAAGTGCACGCGTGCACGACGCTGTGACACTGTGATTTACCCGTTTGGGTTCTTTTGTGTTTGGACACGTTGTGTCGTGTCATGGTGCAATATCAGGGACCCTAGACCCTAGAGGATACTGTGGGACTCAATTACCAACCCATAGTTGCGAGCCATAGCTCGGTTTAGTGCACGAATTTTGAATTACCTAGTGTTCGAATACACAGTCCAGTTTTCCAGTTTTTGGAATTGTTTCCAGATTTCCAAAACGAATTTCAAATCTAATTTTAGTATGATTAATGCTTGTACATGTGTATTTTCAGTGTATATATATGTAGTATATATGTATGTGTGAGTGTGGGTGAGATTTGGGGTTAAATGGTTGTGTATTTAGGTAGTTGTATGTATATACATATGTATGTATATATGTAGGCTGTGTGTGTGTGTTGGGGCTGGATTTTGGTTCCAGTAATCCTGGAACCCCCCTCCCCCCTTGCTGTGCAGTGACTCTTCTCTCCCTCTCTCACTGTCTCTCTCTCATTCTCAGTCTCTCATTCTGTCTCTCTCTTTCCCTTTGTCTCTCTCTATATATATAGTAATATATATAAGTTATATATATAAATATGTATATATATATATTGATATATATATATATATTGTATTAGATTATACATGGTATTATGTATATATATATATGTGAGTGTGGGTTGTTTTATATAGAGTATTACATATTGGTATTGGGTAGTAGATAGATAGTGTATGTCTATATATATAGATATATATATATATATATATAGTATGACTTCTAGTATAGATTTATATAGAAACCTAAATACTAGCCTATGGCCAAGATTATTAGCCTATGGTTTGGGGCTAACCCTAATGGACTAAAACCCAACTTGTTGACCCTTGCTGACTAAGGGTTGACCAAAGTCAACCTTAGGTCAAGGTTGACCTAGTTAACCTAAAAATGACTAGTTTAACTAGTCTGACCTAATTACCTTATTGACTGGTCCTTGTTTGACCTAATTACCTTACTGACTGGTCTTTGTTTGACCAATACCTTAGTTGGTCGAAGTTTGACCTAGACTTGACCCAGATTGATCATGTTGACTAGTATTTGACTTGTTTGACCTTGTTTGACTCTATTTGACTTAGTATGACTTCCTGTGACCTAGTTTAACTATTAGAGTTGACCCAGAGTTGACTTTTGACCAGATTGACCTAGAATCATGTAGTATGCATTGTACACTCTATTTTTACTATTGTGGATACATTGTGACTTGTATTGCTCTGATTAGGAGCCATACACCTCTTCTCAGACAGTATATCTTCTTCAGACATTCAGTTATCAGGCGAGTACATTCTCTGACCGTTTCATATTTGCCAGGATTTATATTCTTACTCTATATTACTTTACTTGATGCTGACACGATTGTTATCACGGATTGGTACTATATGGATCTTTTCATGAGATGTTATCCCCTTCGAGAGCATCAGATACAGCATGTTTGTGCTTTTCACTATCATCATGTATCTCTATGCTTTCATAGATTCACGAATCGCTTGTGACTCATGTACTCTCATGATTCACAGAGCCTCTCATGAATCTCCCATTTATGGGCTTACCACGAATCTTAACATAACCTGAATGGATCCTTGTGTATTGATTGGGGATGGGGGAGTGGAAATAGTCATGTGGATATTACCCCAGTAGCTGTAGTCATGAATCACTTCTAGCTGTAATCATGAATCTCCTATGCCATTTCACATGTCTATATTTTACTCTGACTCACTAGACACTGCTAGTTCTCTATATACAGTAGATATTTCCTTTACAGCTATCTCTTTTGCTACATGTATCTTCCTTCAGCAGTTCCTGTATTTTACTCTATTGCATGCTTTATATCTCCTATCATTCTATGCACTGCGTGAGATGTATTGTGCTCGTTCCCGTCCTGATTGGACCTGTTGAAAATATTACAGAGGATGAGGAGGAGGCCCTGGTGTCTACCTATTATGGAGCAGGACTAGATGATACTTATGTTGTGGACCCTCAGCAGGATCCACCTGCAGCTGAGGATGTTGTTCCAGTAGTCTAGACCAGTTAGTCTAGGCAGTCTTTCTATATTATCATTTTGTCTCACATCTGAGTTGTATTTTGAGATGTTGAGTTATGTATAGACTCTTAGACTTATTGTATTATGAGTTGACATTCTGGATGTTATGTATCTTAGACACTTAGACTTATTTCATCTATGCTATGGTTCTCTTTGAGTTACTATCTATCTTCTGTCTTTCGTTCTTCTACCCTAGATGTGATTGAGATGTATATTGTTATGTCACCTCCATTCGGAGAGTATAAACTGTACATGTACTTTGGTATTGTTAGATGATTGACCTAGGACAGCGTTCTACCATCGACACTGCGGCGTAGGCTGGGCGTTGTTACGTTCTCGTACCCTAACAGTGGGTACGGGTCGTGACACATTTTTAGTGGTGGCCCATGCAGGTCTCGAGTTTATGTAGTGGTATTCGAACTAGAGTATCACTACAGCCTGTGATAGGATTTAAGGAATAGGCTTAGAGAGAGTGGATGCTCAATCACAATTAGGAAAATTTCCATGGATTTGAATCTACTGACTTCTGTTCAAATTTGTATTATCTATTTCATATTGTCCTTTGATACTATCATCCTTATACCGTTATTGACTTCCTTATTGATCTGTCTTCAGGATGGTGGAGACACGATCGCAGCGTCTCGGTCCAGGTGACACCACTGAGAGGTTTGCCACCTCTCGTCCAGTTCACCAGGACCCGGAGACTGCAGCTCCCCTTACTCCAGCTCATGTGGGAGCTTCTGCCACATTTGGGGGTGCACCTCTACTTATTCGGGGGACCATCCCAGCTACCCCAGACATGCCTCCCCCGCAGTTTCGTCAGCCTCAGTTTGAGCAGCACCAGCAGCACCAGCAGTACCAGCAGCAGATGCCATCTGGATTTGTGGATGCTGCACAAATGTTTACATATTTCCAGCAGTTCCTAGAGTCGCAGCAGACCCTGCAGCAGCGTCAGACGACGGCATTTACCAGAGGCATTGATGATGTCCATCAGCTGGCTACAGCGACGATAGAGAGGTTGGCAGCCCAGCCACAGGGAGGAGCAGGACCGCCGCGACAGCAGAGGATTCCTGGCATCCAGGAGTTCAAGAAGATGAACCCCAGGGACTTCTTGGGTACTGAGGGGATTCTTTTTGCGGATGACTGGATAGAGCACATCGAGGAGATCTTCCGATTGGCGGAGATACCAGCCGGACTCCAGGTGGAGGCAGCAGCTAGCCAGATGCGGGATCTTGCCCGTACCTGGTATCAGACGGATCCGAGAGTAGGTACTCCAGGGCAGGCATGGGGAGCTTTCAAGGAGCTCTTCAAGGGGAAGTTTTTTCCAGATCAGGCAGTCGGCGCCTTGGAGACACAGTTCGAGAACCTGGTTCAGGGGAACCAGACCGTAGAGGAGTACGCCGGTGAGTTTTGCCGGTTGAGCAGATTCGTGGAGGGCCTTAGCGAGGCAGCGAAGGCGAGGAGGTTCAGGAAAGGCTTGGTCAAGGAAGTCAAGTCCTTGACCAAGAGTGAGAGGAGTGCCACCTTTGAGGATATTCTAGCAGGAGCGATGGCAGCTGAGGATGATCTTGAGCTGAAGCTCAAGAGGGGCCGCGACACACAGGGAGCAGGCAGCAGTGGAGGTCAGGCCAAGAGGCCTCACTATCAGCAGCAGCAGAGGCAGCCACAGCAGTATCAGCAGCCGAGGCAGCAGCAGCAGGCCCCGAGACAGCAGACTACCAGTTGTCCCTACTGTAAGAAATCGGGACATGGATGGGGAGAGTGCAGGAAGAGGTTGGGCTCGTGCCTACTATGTGGGGCAGCAGACCACCAGCTGAGGGAGTGTTCCCAGTTCATAGACAGAGTAGCACAGGGAGCAGCACCAGGAGCAGGAGCCAAGGCTCCGGTAGGACAGCAGCAGAGAGGACCATTACAGCCACAGCAGCAGAGATTTATGCAGTTTCAGCAGCAGGCTGGAAGAGGTCAGCAGGGGCGTGCTTATGCCATGACAGTTGAGGATGCTCAGGCAGTTGGCGATGTGCTTGCAGGTTTTGTTTTTCTAAATTCCATTCCCACCTTGCTTCATTATATCTATCTTGAAATCCAATTCCATCTGCTCCTACCTGTTCTTTATCAGTGATCAGTTTTGACCTGTTAGTTCTTTTGATTTTGTCGATTGTTGTTGTTTCTTCATCTCTTACTTAGGAGTAGGAGTAGGAGTAGGAGTAGTTTAGTTGTTAATATAATTCTTGACTAAACTCTTTTGTCAAGAATTTTTCTCTTAAATAAATTAGTGTATATATGTTATGCCTTTTTGATAGAGTATCTCTGACCATAGAATGGTAACCCTTTTAGCCCTGTGATTTATTGTTTCCTTATCTTCCTAGTCTATACCTATGACCAGGACTGTCCCACCTAACATGTCCTTTATACTACTATTTCATCACGATTTTTTTGGTTCAATTATGCCATAGGCCTTCCCACTCTGAATTATGATCATCGTAGACACATTACCGTGACTTTTAAATTTGGAGCACAAGACTAGTTGTTTTCTCAAAACTGACTTCACATACCAGACCTAGACATGACATACTACACCCATGACCTTAGTGTCCCACTCAGGCATACCATTGTATGCTTCATTTGCTTAGTACGATTTTCCTAACCCGAGACTCCATCCTGATTTATCCCATGGAGTTACTTTTGGTTTCGATTTGAATTCAGGACACCTTATGACCTGAAACTGCCAGCCAATTCTTGGACATGACCCAGTATAGGTCTACTACCCCTATTTTGCTTGTTGACCTTGTATGTTGCCCAGGTAGTGGCTTCGTCCTTGATTGTTGGAGGTTGACCTAGAAGGAGTACGACCATCTAAATTTCGAGGACGAAATTATTTTAAGGTGGGTAGACTTGTAACACCCTGTTTTCTGAAATTGGGGATTTTTGAAAATTTATTATTTTCTATTATTTATTAATGGTATTTTAGTCATGGTATGATTTTCTGGTGATTTTAATTAAGTTAAACCATTTCTAAAGTCATGCTAAGTCATGACTTATGACTTTGTGACTTTGTTAGTAAACCTTAGTGTAAACCCTAGTTTCTCTAACCTAGAAGTTGCCATGACCATGAGAGCCTGACCCTAGGCGAACCCACACGCGCGAGCACGAGACTCCTAGACACGTGTGTCGTGTCCTAGAGCTAAGTGCACGCGTGCACGACGCTGTGACACTGTGATTTACCCGTTTGGGTTCTTTTGTGTTTGGACACGTTGTGTCGTGTCATGGTGCAATATCAGGGACCCTAGACCCTAGAGGATACTGTGGGACTCAATTACCAACCCATAGTTGCGAGCCATAGCTCGGTTTAGTGCACGAATTTCGAATTACCTAGTGTTCGAATACACAGTCCAGTTTTCCAGTTTTTGGAATTGTTTCCAGATTTCCAAAACGAATTTCAAATCTAATTTTAGTATGATTAATGCTTGTACATGTGTATTTTCAGTGTATATATATGTAGTACATATGTATGTGTGAGTGTGGGTGAGATTTGGGGTTAAATGGTTGTGTATTTAGGTAGTTGTATGTATATACGTATGTATGTATATATGTAGGCTGTGTGTGTGTGTTGGGGTTGGATTTTGGTTCCAGTAATCCTGGAACCCCCCCCCCCTTGCTGTGCAGTGACTCTTCTCTCCCTCTCTCACTGTCTCTCTCTCATTCTCAGTCTCTCATTCTGTCTCTCTCTTTCCCTTTGTCTCTCTATATATATATATAGTAATATATATAAGTTATATATATAAATATGTATATATATATATATATATTGATATATATATATATATATATATATATATATATATATTGTATTAGATTATACATGGTATTATGTATATATATATGTGAGTGTGGGTTGTATTATATAGAGTATTACATATTGGTATTGGGTAGTAGATAGATAGTGTATGTCTATATATATAGATATATATATATATATATATATATATATATATATATATATATATATATATATATATATATAGTATGACTTCTAGTATAGGTTTATATAGAAACCTAAATACTAGCCTATGGCCAAGATTATTAGCCTATGGTTTGGGGCTAACCCTAATGGACTAAAACCCAACTTGTTGACCCTTGCTGACTAAGGGTTGACCAAAGTCAACCTTAGGTCAAGGTTGACCTAGTTAACCTAAAAATGACTAGTTTAACTAGTCTGACCTAATTACCTTATTGACTGGTCCTTGTTTGACCTAATTATCTTACTGACTGGTCTTTGTTTGACCAATACCTTAGTTGGTCTAAGTTTGACCTAGACTTGACCCAGATTGATCATGTTGACTAGTATTTGACTTGTTTGACCTTGTTTGACTCTATTTGACTTAGTATGACTTCCTGTGACCTAGTTTAACTATTAGAGTTGACCCAGAGTTGACTTTTGACCAGATTGACCTAGAATCATGTAGTATGCATTGTACACTCTATTTTTACTATTGTGGATACATTGTGACTTGTATTGCTCTGATTAGGAGCCATACACCTCTTCTCAGACAGTATATCTTCTTCAGATATTCAGTTATCAGGCGAGTACATTCTCTGACCGTTTCATATTTGCCAGGATTTATATTCTTACTCTAGATTACTTTACTTGATGCTGACACGATTGTTATCACGGATTGGTACTATATGGATCTTTTCATGAGATGTTATCCCCTTCGGGAGCATCAGATACAGCATGTTTGTGCTTTTCACTATCATCATGTATCTCTATGCTTTCATAGATTCACGAATCGCTTGTGACTCATGTACTCTCATGATTCACAGAGCCTCTCATGAATCTCCCATTTATGGGCTTACCACGAATCTTAACATAACCTGAATGGATCCTTGTGTATTGATTGGGGATGGGGGAGTGGAAATAGTCATGTGGATATTACCCCAGTAGCTGTAGTCATGAATCACTTCTAGCTGTAATCATGAATCTCCTATGCCATTTCACATGTCTATATTTTACTCTGACTCACTAGACACTGCTAGTTCTCTATATACAGTAGATATTTCCTTTACAGCTATCTCTTTTGCTACATGTATCTTCCTTCAGCAGTTCCTGTATTTTACTCTATTGCATGCTTTATATCTCCTATCATTCTATGCACTGCGTGAGATGTATTGTGCTCGTTCCCGTCCTGATTGGACCTGTTGAAAATATTACAGAGGATGAGGAGGAGGCCCTGGTGTCTACCTATTATGGAGCAGGACTAGATGATACTTATGTTGTGGACCCTCAGCAGGATCCACCTGCAGCTGAGGATGTTGTTCCAGTAGTCTAGACCAGTTAGTCTAGGCAGTCTTTCTATATTATCATTTTGTCTCACATCTGAGTTGTATTTTGAGATGTTGAGTTATGTATAGACTCTTAGACTTATTGTATTATGAGTTGACATTCTGGATGTTATGTATCTTAGACACTTAGACTTATTTCATCTATGCTATGGTTCTCTTTGAGTTACTATCTATCTTCTGTCTTTCGTTCTTCTACCCTAGATGTGATTGAGATGTATATTGTTATGTCACCTCCATTCGGAGAGTATAAACTGTACAGGTACTTTGGTATTGTTAGATGATTGACCTAGGACAGCGTTCTACCGTCGACACTGCGGCGTAGGCTGGGCGTTGTTACATTCTCGTACCCTAACAGTGGGTGCGGGTCGTGACAATGTAAGAACTCGGGAATCCATTCTCTCCATGCAATCATTATTTTATTTAACTTAATAGTCTCTACGTTGAGTGAAGTCCCATGCCGTAGATTATGGTCATTCAAATGAGTACTTCCGTACGGGGTACGATATGTGCAACTCTACAACGATACCCGTGCGGCTAGGTTGTAGGTCTTTACATAGCGTAATGTAACAATCAAACTAACCACGGAATAATCATGCCTTGACCATAAAGTACACATGCTGTTTTGTAAGATAAATAAATAAATAAATAAATAATTTGAAGCCTGCATGTGCCTGTATGCCAATATTCGGGATCGGCTAATTGATTACAATAGTACATAACATGAACGTGTCTCATTCATTCAATTCAATAAGACGACTAGCCAGTCTCTTTAGTTCCAACTAGGAACGCATGATCAGCTATAGTGAAGATAACCATTATTATCAATGGTGACAAGGCATGAAAATTAATTAGTATTAAATGGGGTCGAGTATATAACTCTCAGGGTTAAGTTCCAGTCATACTGGGTATCCATGGATCAATCAGGACACAAGGCACATTCCACATAACAATCTGTATTAACAATATTAACATATCATAATTTTTTCAAGTTCATGCCAAAAGGCGTAAGGATATAATAAAAGAATTATCATGCCATCAGTAAATGAATAAATTATAGAACAAATAGAAACACCTAGGTCAGGAAGTCACGCCAACAAGTCTATGCTAAGGCCAAAAGTTATGCCAACAAGTCTATGCTAAGGCCCAAAAATTACGCTAAGTCTAGTAGGTAGGAGTGAGCGTGTAAAGTGATTCACGCAGGTTCGCACAGCGTGAGCGTGAAAAGCAACTCACGCACGCACGCATAGCGTGAGCGTGGAAAGTAATTTACGCACTCATAACGTGAGCGTGAAAAGTAACTCACGCACGCACATCGTGAGAGTATGAGCATGAAAAGCGGGATAAGAAATTCACGCACGCACGCAGAAATGTGCGTGACTAAAAATTCACGCACGCAAAGATGTGCGTGACTAAAAATTCACGCACGCACGCAAAGACGTGAGCGTGACTAAAAATTCACGCACGCTCGCCAAGACGTGAGCGTGACTAAAAATTCAAGCTAACACGTAAAGACGTGTGCGTGACTAAAAATTCACGCTAACACGTAAAGACGTGTGCGTGACTAAAAATTCACGCTAACACGTAAGAACGTAAGCGTGACTGAAAATTTACGCAAACACGTAAGAACGTGAGCGTGACTCAAAATTCACGCTAACACGTAAAGACGTGTGCGTGACTAAACCTTCGTTCCAAGCCAGAAATGAAGTTCCCATGGTTCAGAATGGTGAAGGATGAGAAGCTCTGCCATATGAACTATCTTTTCAGAAAAGCACGCAAGGTTGGGAGATCAAAACCTATGAACAACCGAGAATACAACAACTTAGATCTAGAAGAAACAAGCCAAAGAAATCAAAAATGCTAAGTAGTAAACTCTCTCAGGATCGTAAGAGGAAGAATAATGAACCATAAAAATGGTTCTCCAAGTGGAAGCAAGAAGCAAGATGTACTTGCCTGCTGTTGGTTGGTGGAAGAGAGTGGTGTGGAAGAAGAATAAGTAATGGTGGAGGAGAGTTATGAGGAGAGAGAAGGGGATGGGGGCTTAAATAGGAAGGGTGGTGGTAGGTGGGGGGTTGTGGTGGTTCGGTTTATGTGAACCACCATGAACCCTAGAAGAACCACCATGAACCCGAACCTGAAAGCAAGACTAAAAGCAGAGAATAACAGCAGGAAATAAAATACAGAAAATTAATGCAGGAATAAAATTGTAGAAAATAAAATACAGATAATGAAATTAAAGGAATCTTAAATACAGGATGATACATGATAAATATTAAATAAATATATATGAGTTGTACATGTATAAAAATACGCATTCTGGGAACGGAGAGTGACAATACAGCTGGCATGTCTACGTTCCTAGTCCTACGTATTTTGGGACTGGGGCATTACATATTTTTGTGGTGGCCCATACAGGTCAAGATAAATTGTTTAGTTACTTTACCGTACCAAACAAGCCTGCGAATAGGATTAGAAGTCTAAGATCTCATCGATTGCATTTTGCTTGATTCCTTTTATCAAAATTCTTATCTTCCCTTCGTGCTTGCTAGAGATTGACCCTACTAGTTAGATGTCCCAAACACCCTTAGTTTAATTCTTTTAAGTTGGGTAGAATGCCTTATGACCTAGCAAACCCTTTGTCCTTGTGACCTATATTAGTAAATTTACTTAGATTCTAGAATTTAGAAGACCCTAACCCATCTAGTCAACCAAAGACTTGGACAAGAAGACTATATGATGACTATATGAAGACCACCACATGACATGACTTATATACTTTAGAAGTTCGAACCAATTTCTACTTTCTTCCAATCTTAGTCTCTCTTGTCTATGTTTTTACCACATTGACTAATGTTGCTACTATAATCTAGTTTTTGCAAACTCATCCATTTATCGAGTTTGTTCATGACATATGCTATTGAGCGCTCACTAGCATATTGTCTAATCAGAACCGGTGCATAATGGTCTGATCAACCAAGTGCACTTTGGTTCGCTTTTATCTATCATTCTACGTAGATGGAGACATAGCTAAACTTGTCCTTTAGAGTCCCATCTACGACTGCCTTGAAAATTCTTTTTGAAATTATTTAGTCGCCTTTGAATCACGTATTCGTATTCGATAAACGCCTCCTTCGAACTCTATATTGCATTCACCTTCACCTATTTTAGAATGACGAAGGCGTTATATTAGAACTTCCTCTAGCCTTCCTATCGATTATGACCATACCGTATTATTTTTCTATAATCTAGATCGCGATTTCTTACGGCATGATTTTATCATTGTTTGTTCCCCATCGATACCCTCTTGTGTCTTCTCACCCCCCTACTAATTCTTAATTTCGAGGATGAAATTTTTTTAAGCTGGGTAGGATGTAAAACTCCTAAATTTCTACTATTTTTTTATTAAATTTGGTACTGATTTAAAATTTTGTATTGTACGGCTCAATAACGCATTGTACGTCGCGCGCAAGATTTCGTTTTTCTTGCTCGTCGAGTGCGAATATGTGCGAGCGTACATATCTTAGAAAAACATTTTTTTCTATTTTATTATATACTTTCAAAATATTATATATAATTATTATTCTTGCTATAAAAAGCCTTTTGTTTTTAGCAGTTATTAATCATAAATAATATTTTATTGTATACTAGGAAAAGCATAATCATGTATAAATTATTTGTGCTTACATATATTTCATAAATATTTTATAAAGTTTATTTTTAATTAATAATGCATTTTCAAAATTATTAATATAGTATTTTTGGAAAATATATTTTGAAATTATTGTGGCGATTTAAATCTTGATTTGAATTTATGGATTTATTTAAATAGTTAAATATTTGAAATTTGATTTATCCCATTTTATTTTAAACTAAAAATTTAATTAGATTTAAATTGGATTTGTATTTCGATTTGGATTTATTTTAAATTAAGTTGCGAATTATCTATTTTGGGTTTAAACTACTCCTAATCCTTATCCAACTGGGAATTTCCACATCCTATAAATAGGCAGGTACTCCTCCATAAATTTCTCACATCCACAAATTCTCCACAAACAAAAATAAGTACATCGTGTCCGTGACCAACATCTCATCGTGCGTGCATCGTGTCCATGTTCCACCATCCTTATTCTTACTCCATTTTTATAATTACATCAATTTCTCGTGTCGGACACATCCCCGACACGACTTCGACTCCACCCGTGTCATGTAGGACACAAACCCAGCCCGTGTCAGACACTACAACATAATACAAACCCTAGCCCTAATCCTAACCCTAACCCTAATTTTGGCCGAAGCCCTCACCGGATTCTGCCATCACGACTACCACCTCCAGCCGCAGCCCTCTGCGGCTCCTCCCTGGACAAACACCCCGACCACCCGCTGCCATCATCCGACCACAACCTACGCCCCCACCATCGTCATCACCGCCCCACCTACACCACCAACCCCATCACAGCCCATCCGCCAAACATCCCGACCACGACAACCGACATCAGGACAAAACCACCTCCACGGCCACCGGCCGAAAACCCCAATCCGCCAAAAAGAGAAAAGGAATAGAAATCCTAACCTGAGCTTCGCCTCCCTGTTCCCTTGCCTCTGTGCCAGGCCGAGAGTCGGCGACTTCGTCAGCGCCTCCGCCAGGCTTCTCCCTTTTTTGACCTCCCGTCGCCACAACCACGACCCCATCACATGGCAACCCCGACGCCGTATCGTGTTGCCCCGGTCCGTCGCCATCGCACCGACCGCGACCGCCGCGCCACGCCACCGCCTTAACCCCCTCTCTCCCTCTCCCGACCTGTCTCCAATTCCAACGCGCAGCCGTGCCCAGGTCCGCCCGGTGCCGGCAACTTTCCCGACGCCCTCCGTCTTCCTCTAGCGTGCCGAGTCCAGTCCGACGAACCGCCGTGCTCCCTCTCCGACTTCCTCTCCCCGCAGCCTTCCTCAGCCCCGACGAACCCCCCGTCTTCTTCCCCACCGCCGCACAGCGCCCTTCACGATCTTCTATCCCCTCCGACTTCTCCTTCCGACCACCGCAGCTCCACCCCTCTTCCGATCCTCCGCGCCCCGCTCCCAAGCTCCGCCGCCGCGTGCTCGAGCTCCGATCCCCTTTCCTTTTCTTCTCAGCCCACTCTGATCTCTTTTCTCTCTCTCTCAGACTCTTCTTTGTTCTTTTTTTTCAATCACTTACTCTCTCTCGAAAAGAGAGAGAGCACCACAGTACAGTTATTTTTATTTTTATTTTTATTATTATTGTTATTATTATTATTATTATTATTATTATTATTATTATTAGTAGTAGTATTAATGTATGTATGTAGTGTATTTTGTATTATTATCATTATTATTATTAGTAGTAGTAGTAGTATTAATGTATATATGTACTGTATTTTGTATTATTATTATTATTATTATTATTATTTCTCTTTGTTTCTGTACAAGTGTAGTGTAGTACAATTATGAATATAATTTACTACTGCTATTATTTTATAAAAGGGGATATGTTTTATATATAGGTGGATTTGTATATTAGTATGTTAAATACATATTTTTATTTAATTATAATGGTATTTTGTTATTAATTATCCTTATTATTTTAATGGGTTCACTAATACCAAAAATTATTATTTTTGTTCTAGGTATGTTAAAATATTTTTAGATATATTGTCATATTATTTTGTGGTATCTTATTTATGTCTTTTTAACCTAAAACGATTTACAGCATATTTTACCTAAAATTATTTTAACCCATGAAAAACTAGTTTTTTTAGTATTACAAGTATTATTCAAAAATCATATATTTTCTTATTTATCTAATTTCCTTCGATTAACCTCTCGTCTAAAACTAATCTCCTTTTTCCCTATCTCTTCGCCAATTCTGTATTCCCTCCTATCGACCCTAATTAAATTGACCCTTCTGGACCCAATAGAACTGTCCGTACCACCATCAGAGGTCACCTTGCATAGTTGTTGCACCGAAGTCATAATCTGTGCCATCTTGATCATTGCAGTACACCAGGCATTCTACCAGTTAAGACACCCTGCCATTTGCTGTTGACTTATTTTAGCTCATATTTCATTCATTGTTTATTATTTTCTTTATGTAAAATAAACTATGATACATGACATAACCTGTTAGAACTTATTGTTCATTTATATTTTCTGCTATGTATTGTTTTTCTTACATATTAAACCTAGATTTAAGGGACCACCTTGTGTGTTGCATTCATTGGCCTTGACACGTTGTAACACGAAGTTGTGTGTCACATAGAACACGGACATGCGTGACTGGCTGGCCACCGGTGCGTATAAGCCGTGCGATAGGAATAACCGCTAATAGAGGTTGCATGCTAGTTTGACTTAGCGGTTATAGAAGTTTTGTGTTGTGGATACAACATAGTAGGCATTGGGCGGGGAGGACAATTTCTTAGCGTATGGGCTTCGATGCACTTTCCCTTGTGACCTGGAAGCTCCGCTGGAGATACGGGGCTGATGACCCATGATTACTGACGGCCACTAACGTTCTGCGGAACGTTATGCTCTTACTGATTGGGCCTCTGGTGCCCCAAGGAGGGACTACGCCGATCCTATTTAGCCAGGGCCCATACGTAGGAAGGATTGTTCTTAACTATATTTCACTTAGAACGGTTAGGCTACCTTTATCCGTTAGGTACGAGTACTTTTGGTTTGGGTACTTGTATCTGACCATGGCCTAGAACAATAACTTGTCGTGGATTAGTTCGTCACATCTTGTCCTTGTTTGGTTGTAGGTGTGACTTACTACTTCGATGAGAAGGTATTGAACCTTGTCGGGGTCCGGATACAATATTGGATTCATAGCATGGAAATATACGTCACCGTGAATTAGTTTACCATCTCCTGTCCTTGTTTGGTTGGGGATGGTAAGCTCGTTCAATAGGTGCGTATTGGACCATGTTATAATTCAATTGACTTATTTATTTGAGCAATTTTTATACAGTTTATATGGCATGATATTACGTATCTTGTTACGTCCCTCTAAGGACCTGGTTATCTCTCCAAGTGTGTGCTATTGTCTTTCGCAGGTGTTCTAGCTCTAGCCGTGATCATCTCTATTTTCTTCGAGGATGATTGCACTTGGATTGTCTTCGCTTCGCTCGCCAAAATTATTTCTTTTCTCATGTATTTTTCCTTTACTTGTTGGTAGTGGATTTGTCTCCGCCCAACACATTGTATCAAGATAATTCATTATCTTTATATGATATCTTTTATTCATTTATTTTTGTGTGGATGAGATTAGTTATGGTTCTACTACATTTTACAGCTTATGTATTCATACGAGGTTTCCATATATTGGAGTGTACTTCGTATGAATACAGCTGGCATGTCTACGTTCCTAGTCCTACGTATTTTGGGACTGGGGCGTTACACGTACCAACGATATACCGATCGCTGACTGAAAAGTTACCTTTGAGCTCTTTTCAATACTTTGGTTATAAATAGCCTTGAACTCCTTTATTCAAGGATGATGCTTTGAGCCTAAAAATTTCTAAACCACCAAAGCCTATGCACAAGCAACTCTACAAAACATTCATTTGACATCTACAAATTGTGTTAGAGTTATAAAGTTGAAAAGTAAGATCTTCATCTTGTTGTATAAGGAGATCAAAACCTATTATGAAAGGTTGAAGTTGGAGAGTCTTCGGATCCAAACTCTCGGTTGAAGTTGGAGAGTCTTCGTATCCAAACTCTCGGTTGAAGTCGGAGAGGCCTTCGGACTAAAGCTCTCGTGTAAGAAGTTGGCAAGTTCTTCGGATCCAAACTCGTGTTGAAGTTGACGAGTTCTTCGGATCCAAACTCGCGTGTAACTATTTACTCAAATAGTGGATTAAAGTCGGAGAGAGTTCCGGGACTGGAGTACCCCTTCAAAGGATACCAGGATATATCGTGTGTCGGTATTATTGTTGCTTCTTCTCTTGCACTTATATTTTTAAATTGCCCATTAGCTTGTGCTAAGTGCTTGATTAGTTAGCTTGACCCTATTCACCCCCCTCTAGGGTTACTACAATTGGTATCAAAGCAAGGACTCTATTGTTAGGCTTAAAATCCTTAGAGTAGATCTTTGTTAATTTTTTTATGGCATCGTATTCCTCATCCTCCTCCAATAAAGAGGGTTTTACTTCTAGTAGCATGGACAATCATGTTTCTTCTAAATACAAGAAATGCTCTAAGTGGAAAGCAATGGCTAACCAATCCTTAGAGATTCTTGATGACCTTCATTCTATAAATGAAGAACTTTCAGAAAAGGTCATTCATTTAGAAGAATCTAATGAGTTTTTAAGAAATAAAAACAATGATTTATTATCTAGACTTGATTCTCAAAACTCATCTTGTATTTCTTTAAAGAGTTTGAATGAGGCTTTAATTTTGAAAATCAAATCTATTTTTTCATCAATAGAAGATCTTAAGAGGCAAACACATGAGCTAAATCATTTGCATGATTCTTCTATTGACTCTTTAAAGAAACAAAATGATAATTTTATTTCTAGAATTATTTTATTTGAAAAAGAGAATTATGTTTTAAATGCTAAATTTAATTCTCTTACTTGTTTGCATGATGATTTGCTATTAGAACATGATATTCTTAAGACCAAATTCATGCATGCTCACTCTAGAGATATTCATCATTCTAGTATGTCACATGTTCATAATCATACTCATTCCGATACATGTGCACACACTAGTATTAGGTGCTTCTATTGCTCTCGCATTAGACACATGAGCTTAACTTGTCCTATTCGTAGGAGTTTTTCTATCAATGCTAGAGTAAATAGTATATGGGTCCCTAAAGCTAACAAATGTGGATCCAAGTTTATTTGATACCAAAGTCTTCGCCTAATGTTGTAGGTGGAGCTTCTTATATCGGAACATAGTACCGAGGAGCGTGTTGGTGGTTGCAAAGCTCAAAGGTCATCTTCCAAGCAATTGCACCAACACAAGCGTGGCCACTAGAGCCACTTTGGTAACATGCTAAGCGATTCTCTTTAAATTATTTATATTTGTAGAATCTAGCATGTTTCACTTGATGTCTTGCTACTAGCTCACATTGATATCCTTTAGTTGCCTTTTATATAAATCAATGTGAGATATAATACTAGCATGCTTAGTTAATTTTCTTATTAATTCGTTTATCTAGCATGACTAGTTACTCGGCTTAAAAGATTAGTTCACACTATATAGTTTATCACTCATTTTCTATTAGTGTGACATATTTATATATGCATGCTCGTTATTCTTAATCTTTATTTATAAAGCATGCATATCACTCTAGTCCATAGGAGCTTGGTTTTGATTTGAGTTAATATGATTTTAACTCTCCGTCTTTAAAGTTTTTGAGATAGTTACTTTTTGTCGATTTGTTTTTAATATGGTATATTTACATTAATCGGTATTTGTGAATATATTTGTTTAGCACAAGCTTCTTATCACTTGACAAGTATATACTTATACTTCTATTTTAATCTTGTGCTTATATAATATATTCATTATTGATTCTCATATTTTATTTTGATTAAACCTCTTATGAATCAATTATGTCTTTTCCTAATAAAACTTATTTATATGTGTTTTGAATTTGTGATAGTTTTTCAAACATTTATTAAGGATACATGACTATATTCATTAAATTTTCATTTACATGTAGATCATATATTTCTTATGTTGATATATATTTTTGTATAAATATCGTTATGTGGGCATATGAGTTAAGCCAAAGTTTTATATTGACTTGAAGAGTATTTAATTATACTTGTTGCCTTCAAACTTGTGCTTATCTCATACTTTAGCTATTAATTCCTTTGACCAAAATTGTGCTTCTTGAATCAATTACCTTCTCCCTTAAAGTCTTCTTTTGATGATATCTTCTTGACTTTTTGGTTGGTATTATGGATATATGTTCTTAATTAATTTTTGATCTTTTCATGTATGCCTATTCGTGATATATATAGTTTCATATATATAAATGATTCCTAGCTTTTGATATTTATTTTTTTTATACCTTTAAGTTAGGATGTTGAGAGAAAATATTTATTAATGTCTTGCTCATGACTAATTATGGATGTTCTATTAAGGATCACATAGTTTTATGCTTTACCTTGCATGTTAAATTTACCTCCTTAATTAGTGCACATTTTCTAGTTTGTATCTTTATAATTTACTATGGTGCACTATAAAAGCTCTTTGAAAAATGTACTTCTTGATATCTTTAGCATTTAGCTTTCTTGATCTTAATGATCTTTCCTTGCTCATTCCTTAGATTTATGCTTCTTTAAAATTATTGTTGCCTAATGATATTTTCGTAGCACATAAGGACTCTTGTAATTGATACATCATATTTCTTATGTCTTAGCTACTATGGTTTGAGCTTTTGTGTTGAGATTTTCCATTTCTAGAGAATACACTTATTTCATAATGGCTATAATATTTTGCATTCTCTAGATCGATCTATCATTTTATTATCTTGGGTTAATCTCAATACTTGGCAAAGAGATTTATTTTATTATATTTTTATGAATAACTCTTTTGGCCTATACTTGATAAGAGTCTAAATCATTTATTTGTCATCTTATGCTCTTATCCATGCTTAGTAAAGAGTCTATAAATCATTTTGTTCATTCAAAATGTATTACCCTCTTTGTGAACTCTATGCTTAAGCAAGTATCTTTAGTGTTAGTGACTTAAGATTAAATGAGCACATTTATCTTGTTAGTGGCTTATCTCATTAATCTTAATTAGTTATGTAGCTTGCTTACTTATGATATATTGTTAAGCTACATAAACTTTGTTCACTTTCACTCATCTAGCTATTGTTTTTTCTTTTCAATATATATATGATATGCTAGTTTACATAAACAAAATTTGTGATTCTCCTAAATATAATTTGTATCATATTTTAGATACATATGTCTTGTTCTCTAAAGCTAGTTTGACAAATATTTGATTTGTTCTTATTTTTCAAAAGAGGTTTATGATTCCTTACTTTAACTTTCTTCCATACTAGTCATTAGTATCTCTTATATTTCTCTCATTTTGAGTCATGATTTCATCGTCTTACAATTTACATCTCTTTTGATTGAATTTGTAATTATTTAAATGAGATTGACTCTTTCCTATATTGATTTGTGAGATTTTTATATGGATTTATGAGTTTCTCTTGATGAGATTCATTGGATCATATTTATTCATTTGCTTTCTTTATGAATGATCATAATGATTGAGTATTCCTAAACTATATAATTTTGTAAATGTCAAGTTAATTTACTACTCTACTTTGACTACTCATGGATTATCACATAGTGTCTTTGTTATTTGAACTTTATCGATCTTTCATTTAGATGTAGCAAAGTTTAGATATTATCCGGTTGATGGGTACATATGTGATAAAACATACCTAGTCCATGCAAAGCATTAAATTGATTGATTCTTTCTTAATTAGATAATCATGGACATGATATTTGTGTTTTTATTTTTACTTTATTTTTGTGCTATATTTCTCTATCATCATGATTGTTCTTAATTGACTTTATTCTTTTTCATGATGACATTTTCTCAAAGGATAACATACATTGATCTATCATATTTAAATATGAGATCCTTCTATATAGATTAATGTATGCCATCTTTTGATTATACGTGCTTAATTGGTATATTCTTCTAATTTTTCATCTTTAGCGGCTATTAATTGGACATCTCCTCTTAACTAAAGATGATATTATTCGTCTTTTGACGACATTGTAGCCTTATATGCATTGAGCAAAGGGGAGAAATCTATAGTTGATTTACCCCAAAATCCTTTAGTTATATATTTTATGCTATAAGTGCTTTGGAACTAGACGCATATTTTGAGGGGGAGCAAATTAATTGATTCAATTCATTTATACCCTGTAATATGTCGTATACCTAGTTCATCGTGGACCCATATTTTTTTTCTATTTCATATCCTATTGATTAAGGTAATGATATTTTTATTTGTGAAGGATTTATGAGAGTGTATGCAAGTGTCTTTATCATTTATCTCTCTCTTTTATATGGATTAAATAAGTCATCTTGTTAATATTAACTTTCACATCTTATCTTGATGATTATTGTGCTTTCCTTGTTTTGGCTTTTCTTATATGTGTAATTGATTTGGCTTTTCTTATTGAGGACTTACCTGAATTTCTTGTTTATCTATATTGGTAATACTTTGAGGGGGAGCATTCAAGTCGACTGAATGTCTCTTTCTCAAGTATTTTTCTCCTTTACCTTCATGTTTATCTAAAGGATATTCACATAGCATGATAAGGTAATTGAGTTCAAATGCATTAACTTGGGTAAGCAAATAGATTTTGCAAATAAAGAGATTATTTTATATCAATTACCAATTATCTAATCCTTATGGGCTTTTAACTGAAATCCTTGATTGAAGTATTTTATTTCAATTGGTATATCGCTTCATTCCAAAACTAGAGTTTTAATTTATATAATATTATGTTTTGGAGTTTCTTTCTTGGATTTCAAGTTCATAAAACTATTTTTTGATTGTTTTTCAATTTTATTTATTTTACCAACTATATTGTGTTTTGACATGCTTCTTTTTAAAATTTGATGTTCTACATTGGCAATATAGCTTTATAAACTTGTCATTACACCCTTTTCCCATTGTTTTTCATTAGTATATCTTGATCATGATTTTCTATGACTTCTCCATGCTCTGATTTTTATGCTTAAGATTGACTTTATGTTATCACTTAGTACGGGAGAGCCTATTTTTGATCATGTCAAAGGGGGAGAAGTAAGTTTAGGTATGTATTTATAAGTAATCTAAGTAGTATGCTTTTAGTGATATTGCATATGTCTTTTGCATATTAGTGATACATGCATCTATTATGTCCATACTAAACTTAACCAATTTGCCATAATAAAAAGGGGGAGATTGTTGGCCCAATGATTCTATCATGTTTTTTAATATAGTTAATATGTTAAGTTTAGCATTTCATTATCACTAATCTTCATACTACCGCTATAGCATTTCTACTTATACTTATACCTTTGGTGATATGTGCCTATTGGTTTACATATTAGTGATATGAGCTTATCTATCTTAAATTTAATCGGGTTGTCAAAATTAAAACTATGTTTTTAATTGTGGTCATTCAATTAAGTTTAATCATTATGATATCACTAACATTTATGCTATCACCTTAGCACTTATACTTAAACTCAGCATTATCCTAATGTGCATTTATCTTATCATACTTGCTACTATGTATATTGTTTTGTTCACCTAACATGTACATGCAAAAAAGCAATATGCAATATCAACATGGACTTATACAAATAAAGAAATCATGGTGGGCCAAAGACGATGGATCCCACAAGATTTCTCTGAACCACCCGATGACATCTCCGGAGCCACGCACTCGGGGGTTCCGCTGCCCGGTCAGCGGACAGGGGTCGAGGAGGCAGCGCCCCTCGTCGGGGGTTCGGGGGCGAAGCCCCCGTATGGTATTCAGTTTTCACAAACTGGATATCTTTGGACAGCTGACGTCAAGGAAGAAGCCAACATCTATCAAGGAAAGAAGCCATGCCATGCCGTCATCATTTCAAGACTCTAAAGAAGCCTGCACCTGCTACAGTATATCTGGAGTCTGTAATGAGTCTTAGGAATAATTTTAAACACAAGAAATGGATGGCAAAATCGAAAGCTAGGGTAGAAATTAGCCCAGGATCATTTTCAGATGAAAATCGGCATACCGACGATATTCCGGTCTATACCGACGATATACCGATTTTTGTTCGCAGAAAGTTTCTGTCTACAAAATTGGCATACCGACGGAATACCGATCTATACCGACGGTATACTGATTCAGTAACGTTAAAAATCCATCGGTCGGATTTCTAACATTTAATGATCCCAACGACTATATTTCTAGCCGTTGCAATTCCAGACCGGTATTCTGACGGTATACATGTTCGTACCGACGGTATACCGATCGCTGACTGAAAAGTTGCCTTTGAGCTCTTTTCAATGCTTTGGTTATAAATAGCCTTGAACCCCTTCATTCAACGATGATGCTTTGAGCCTAAAAATTTCTAAACCACCAAAGCCTATCCACAAACAACTCTACAAAGCTTTCATTTGCCATCCACAAATTGTGTTAGAGTTATTAAGTTGAAAAGCAAGATCTTCATCTTGTAAGGAGATCAAAACCTATTGTGAAAGGTTGAAGTTGGAGAGTTTTTGGATCCAAACTCTCGGTTGAAGTTGAAGAGTCTTCGCCTCCAAACTTTCGGTTGAAGTCGGAGAGGCCTTCGGACTAAAGCTCTCGTGTAAGAAGTTGGCGAGTTCTTCGGATCTAAACTCGTGTTGAAGTTGACGAGTTCTTCGGATCCAAACTCGTGTGTAACTATTTACTTAAATAGTGGATTAAAGCCGGAGAGAGTTCCGGGACTGGAGTGCCCCTTGGAAGGATACCAGGATATATCGTGTGTCGGTATTGTTGTTGCTTCTTCTCTTGCACTTATATTTTTAAATTGCCCATTAGCTTGTGCTAAGTGCTTGATTAGTTAGCTTGACCCTATTCACCCCCCCTAGGGTTACTACACCTTTAACTCCGAACGTGTCATGCGCGTAGGTTCCCTATGCGCATGTACTGAAGACGCAACGTGGGTCTTACCCATGCACAGAATTTTCCATGCGCAGATTTGCCTATGCACGGATTTGCCCATGCGTGAAAATTCCCATGTACAAAAATTTCTATGCACGAATTTTTCGACACGCGGATTTACCCATGCGCGAAAATTCTCATGCGCAGAAGTTCTTATGCACGGATTTGCCCATGCGCGGATTTGCCTATGCACGGATTTTGCCCATAAGCTAATTTGCCTAGAATTTCCCGTACGCGGATTTTTCCAGAATTTTCCATACACGGATTTACCCAAAATTTTCCATGCACGGATTTGCCCATGCGCAAAAATTTCAATGCGCGAAAATTCCCATGCGAGGATTTGCCCATGCGCAGAAATTCTCATGCACAGAAATTTTCGTGCACGAATTTGCCTATTTAAGATGTTTTGTAGCTTGAATCTTGTAAAACTCAAAACATGAAAGTTGTAGATCTTCGCCTTGACTTCAAGAATATTCATGTCTCACTTTAGTTGGAGTTTATATGCAATTGATAGTTTCAATCACCCATGGATGTTAAGCAATTTATACAAGTTTCTCGTATTTCACGATGTGGAGGTTCTCAATCTTCTTTGCATGTTTTCTGTACTTGGCCTGAATTGCGACGACCCGACTTGGCAACTTGATAATCTTGAACTAGTAACTTGAAGTTGAACATGATAATATGATCCCATTCTAATAATCCTGATAGTGGCCATTCGAGGCGCATTCCTGACAAGTATTCTTGATATGACAAGTAAACCTAACCTAGCATGTATAACCTTGATTGCTATTGTGACAGCTATTCCTGTCTTGATAATGTAACTATTGTCTTGACTCCGTGGTTTATTTCTTGATTATGATTGTACAAGCTACCTGTCTTGTCTTGCATCATGTCTAGGACATGGATTCCTAGTTACCACGATCAGGGATTCATAATGAATCTGACTAGGTTGATCAACTAGATTGATCAAGTAGTTCATATAGAGAGATTTTTTAATTACAAACAATCCCGTTATCCTGGCCACACCCATGGACTTGTAGCTTGCCGTCAAGTATGGCACATTTCCCGCACACTGTCATGTGTTGCATTTCTTGTATCCTAAGTACTCAATTACTCTAAAAATCTTGATAGCTCTTGTAAATTGATAACTCTCGTAACTTTCGTCTCGATAGCCTGGATAGTCTGCAGGGCTTGTGACTGCGGAAATATCTCAACTGCATCTTGTTATTAACTAGGCATGTGATAACCCTAGTAGCTAATGATAGCAAGCTGTAGGACTTGATTGGCCGTACTTGGATGATTGTCTCATGATTAACATGGGAATTATGTTCCACCTCTTATTTTTCCTTATGAAAGCAAGTATGCTCATTTAACTCTTGTCTTTTACGTTATTATATATAATTATGTTCTTGTATCCATTTTTCTATTCATTATATGCTGGTTTTAGTTCATAAGTGGAGCCTTCCTTGTGGTACTTGCTCTTTTTGGGGTCTGACCCAGCTGGTTTTTGTCACTACTACTTTTCTAGCTTGGGGGTATTTTGGTCATTTTTCAAATTTTGGGAATTTTTGGAATTATTATGTATTATTATGATTTATTAGAATTAATATGATTTTTGGTGATTTTTGGTGATTTTTAGGATAATTGATTTTGGGCCTATAGTTGACTTTGACTTGTGTTGACTAGAAGACTAACCTAGTGACTAATCTAGGTTATGGCCACTTAGTTAGGTTAAGTAACCTTGGTTTGACCTAATTTAATGAGGTTTAAGTCATTGGAACTAGTTATGAGTGATTTGGAGTTGTTTAGGCTATTATGGCTTAAGACTTCATAAGTCATGACTTATGGTTTTAACCATTTAATAAAACAACTTAGCCATAGCCTATGTGACTTGGCCCAAATCCCAAATTAGTAACCCAAACATTTTGTCTAGCCAACCTAGGGATTCCCCCACTATTTAATCTCTCCTAAAATCTAGGGCTAGCATCTTCCTTAGGAATTTATTGCAAGAGAAGAAAGAGGTGAGTCCCCATGTTCAAAAATCCCTAGAAAATCCATTTTTCCTCCTTTTTAATCCAAACAAGTTGCAATAGGTTCTAATTATTGTTTTCTTGCTGTTGGAATTGGTTGTTCTCAGTTTTCTAACAATTTGGAGGAGTTTCACCACCAAGGAGAACATCACTCATTAAAGCTTTTCGAGAGTTTTGATTCATTGAGGTAACTCTCTATCCACACCATAGAATCCTGAGATTTGTACATCAATAGGGAGCCCTAGACCAAACCTAACAGTAGGAATAGGAAACCTTAGGTTTTTGTGTCCTTTCGTGTCCAAACAGGACACGTATCAGTGAAGTATGCAACGTGTTTGTGGAAATGCCACAGTGGAACTTTTCGTGTTAGTTTTGATTTGTGTTTGAATAGAAATCTTTGTTTTGTTGTCTCATACACGTTTTTGGGGGACTGAGGTAGTTTTGGCCTTGTATCGTGTCGGTTTTGGCACCTGGACACATCTGCGCGCGCTTGGGGCTGCACTGTCCTGCTGTGCGGGGGCTGCACCGGACACGACACGCGACTAACGGAAACGAAACTCGACACACACCATGGGGCACTGACTGACACGCCACGTGTCAAGTTTCAGATGACCACGTGGCGTGTCGAGGGAGAAATCCCCAGTGCATTGGTTTTACGCACACACGCATACGCGCACAGTCGGCCACTGACACGGGTTTAGACACGGAGCTGGACACTTCGTAGACACGACTCAGGCACTTAGACACCTACCCTGACACCCCACCTAGCTGCTGACACGACCACGAGACACTTGGATACTTGTGTCGTGTCCTAGACCTAGGTGCACCTGTGCACGAGACAGTACACTGCTGTCCGTGTCCTGTGTATTGGATTTGGTTAAATTATGTTTGGACACGTTTATGTCCACTTGGGTGGACACAAACACATTGCTGGACACGAGCACAAACCCTAGTATAATTACCAACCTTTCTAATTCTATTTTAGTTGTCTGTCCATCATTTTTTTCTATTACTTTTCAATCTCTGAAACTGTCTATCCCACAGTTTGTTTCAGATTTCATTTGTGAACTTTGCCATACATTTTGGCTAATTTAAGGGGTGTTTAGCCACATATTTAAACCCTAACATGTTCCCCTATATAAATTCTTCTAGTATGTCAATTTTGAGTGCCTATGGCGGTGTTTTGATCTCAATTTGGAGTTACTGTTTTTGTTGACTGTTTCTATACAGTTCATAGAAACTGGAACTAAAACCTGAGATTTCCTATTGAAATCTGACCTACAAGGGTATTTAAAGGATTGAGTTAACTGGGAATCTATGGGCAGGGGGTTCTTCCTATGAGTTTAACTGAGTTTATTAGATGCTCACTGGATTTCAGGGATTGACCACACCCTAATGTATATTTTGTTTCCTACCCATTTGAACTACCACATTATCCTGTAGTCACACACCTATATGTTTGCCCTTCACAGTTTTCACTTGAGCATATATGTGGCACTCTATGCACTCCACTGTTTCAGAATTAGCATGTTCACCTATTCCACATACCCTCTTCTCTTCACACACTTAATTGCTAAACTGAACTGTGCTATCTCACTCACCCACATGTTTTCCCTCATTGCTCACATACACACATTCTGAAACTGTCTTCATCTCTCACCTACACACACATGGACACATGTTCACTGTTTTTTATTTCCTGCACACTCATACCACTGTACACCCTCCCCACACATCCTATTGTATATACATATAATGTAATGTATATATATATAATGTAGTGTATATGCATATAATGTAAAATGTGTATATGTGGTATATAATATGGTTTGTGTATCCTATAGGTATCTAATGTAGATAGTTTGCAATGGGTCATGGGTTATGAAGTTTAGATATGTCTCAAGTATATGTGACTTGTGTGTGTGCACTATATATATGTATTACATATATATAGGTGGGTTATGATTAGATTACAAGGTATATCTATAGTGTATTGCTTGGATAGGGAATGGGCATGGTGTATGTGTTTGGTTTGGCCTAGGTAGAATAGCCTATGGCCTGAGTATGCCTGTTTGACTAACAGGCCTGGATTGGGCTTGTACAGCCTTGTTAGACCTAGAATAGACTTGCTAGACTAGTGTAGACTAGTTTGACCTAGTGTGGACTTGTTTGACCTAGTTTGACCATAGTTGACCTAGTTTGACTTCTAGGGTTGACCAGAGTTGACCAAGCGTTGACTTTGGCATAGTTTGACCTAGATTTATGTAGAATGCATAGTAGTGCTTCATTTTACCATTCTGGACTTGTTGTGACTTGTGCTGTTCTGAATAGGAGCCAGACAACACTCCTCGCACAGTACTTTTCAGTTGGACACTCAGATACCAGGCGAGTACATTCTCTGATCATTTTATATCTTGTTAGAATTATTTTCCTGCTTTAGATTACTTTACTTGATACTGTCACGTCGTTAACACGGATTAGTACTATATGGATCCATTCTTGAGTTGTTATCCCCTCAGGGAGCATCGTATACTACATGTTTTGTGCATTTCACTTACATGGTGTATTACTATGCTTCACGATTCTTCGATCACTTGTGACATGTACTCTCATGATCACAGAGTCTTCCCAGAATCATCCATTTATGGGCATTCCTAGAATCACCCCATTGTGGGCATTTCCAGAATCACCTATTTATGGGCTATCCATGTATCACCCCTTGTGGGCCTTCACATGGAATCATAACATAACCTGGCTGGATCCTTGTGTATTGATTGGGGGTACGGGGGTATAGAAGAAAGATATGAATAATATCCAAGTAGTGTAGTTCCCAGAATCACTCCATAGTATAGTTCCCAGAATCTCCTATGCCATTCACATGTTTATATTGTACTCTGACTCACTAGACACAGTTAGCTCTCTATTACAGTATATCTATTTCCATTACAGTTTTCTCTGTTTACATTCCATGTTTCTTTCAGTTTCTTGTATCTTACTCTACTGTATGTCTATATTTTCTAACTTGCCCTGATCTGTTGAGATGTATTGTGCTCGCTCTTGTCCTGACTGGACCTGTTGAAAATATTACAGAGGACGAGGAGGAGGCTGGTGTGGATACCTATTACGGTACCACCATAGATGAGATGTTGGACCTGGATCATCAGCAGGTCCTACTAGCTGTGGATGACACACCCTTAGACTAGGATGCTTTCATTTCAGTATTTCATTGATGATTGTACTTATTGATACTTGGGATCTGGGATTTGTATTATCTTAGACACTTAGACTTTCTGATGTACTTGGGATTTTCTTTCATTTCAGCAGTTTCATTTATCTATCTATCAGCTATGATATTATCTGTTTTTCCTTGAGTTTTATATCATATCGTGCTTCTTCTTCCTTAGTTGTGATTGAGTCTACTTTTATCATGTCACCCCCATTCGGGGAGTATAAACTGTTTAAGCTTATATTGCTAGATGTTGTGACCTAGGACAGCGTTCTACTGCTGACACTGCGGCGTAGACTGGACGTACCCACGTCTCGTGCCCTAACTCTAGGGTGCAGGTCGTGACACGTTTTTAGTGGTGGCCCATGCAGGTCAAGACTAGAAGTGTAGTGGTATTCGAACTAGAGTATCACTACAGCCTGCGGTAGGATATAGGACATAAATTTTAAGATACTCAATCACTTTAGAAAATTTTCTTTTATTGCCATCTAAAATCCTTTTGTCAGCTGATCCTTTGAATTATAATTGCCCGCCTTTGTTATTTCGCTTCTTTCTCAGAAATTGATACTCTTGTTTGTCTATCTTCAGGATGGTAGAGACTCGATCGCAGCGTACCATTCATGAGGATGCTATGGAGGGGACTGCTATCTCCCAGCCAGTACAGCAGGGCCAGGGGACTGCAGCTCCTGCCACCTTTGCTCGTATTGAGGCCCCGGCAGCAGCAGCAGGGGGTATGCTTCCACCGGCAGGGAGGTAGGACCCAGTTCTCCCAGAGGATCCTTACCAGCAGCAACCTCCAGGGACAGTAGACGCAGTGCAGCTACTAGCCTTCCTTCGGCAGTACATGGAGGGTCAGCAGACCCAGCAGCAGAGGCAGACGGCAGAGCTCACTCGAGGCATTGAGCTAGCAGTGACAATAGTGGAGAGAGTCGTGGCTCAGCCAGTAGCAGTCCAGCAGCCGCACCAGCCAGGGGAGAAGGGCATCCAGGATTTCCAGAAGATGCACCCGAGAGACTTTCGAGGGACAGAGGGGATCCTGTATGCCGATGAGTGGATCGAGCATATGGAGGAGATCTTCAGGCTGGCTGAGATTCCGACGAGGCTCCAGATAGAGGCAGCGGCTAGCATGATGCAGGATCTGGCCCGTACCTGGTACCAGACCGACCCGAGAGTCGGCACAGCAGGACAGACTTGGGCAGCATTCAAGAAGCTGTTCAAGGAGAAGTTCTTTCCAGACGCAGCACTGGGAGCCCTAGAGACCCAGTTCGAGGCCCTAGTCCAGGGGAGCCAGTCCGTAGAGGAGTACGCAGGAGAGTTCTGCCGCTTGAGCAGATTTATGGAGGACTTATCCGAGACGACGAAGGCCCGGAGGTTCCGAAAGGGCTTGGTAAAGGAGGTCAAGTGCTACACCAAGAACGCCAGCAGTGCTACATTTGAGGAGATCCTGATGGACGCACTAGCTGTAGAGGATGATCTTGAGCTTAGGCTCAAGAGGGGGCGAGACTCCCAGGGAGGCAGCAGTAGCGGAGGACCGGCCAAGAGGCCGCACTTTCAGCAGCAGCACCACCAACAGCAGAGGTTCCAGCCGTAGCAGTTTCGGCAGCCGAGGCACCAGCTAGTGCAGCATCAGCAGCAGAGGGTGCAGCAGCAGGCACCGAGGCAGCAGGCCACCACCTGTGCTTATTGTAAGAAGCCAGGGCACGGGTGGAACGAGTGTAGGAAGAGGCTGGGCAAGTGCCTGGTATGTGGCTCAGGAGATCACCAGATGAGGGAGTGTACCTTGACCACGGGACGAGCAGCTCCGGGAGGTGGAGCCAGGGCAGTAGCAGGCCAGCAGAGGGGACCAGCCCTGCCAACTCAGCAACAGCGATTTGTGCAGCACCAGCAGCAGGCCAGGGGAGGCCAGCAGGGGCAAGCTTTCGCCATGGCAGCTGAGGATGCAGAGGCGATAGGTAAGCTGATCGCAGGTACGGTTCTTCTTGACTCCAGTCCAGTTTTTGTATTATTCGATTACGGTGCTTCGCATAGCTTCATATCAGTATCTTTTGCGATTAGACATGGTATCATAGCTGAATCGTTGCCTAGGACTTACAAGATCACGACCGGGGGTGGCATTATCCTCGTACGTGATGTTTGTAAGGGTCGGAGAGTAGTTTTGGAAGGCCGTGAGTTGGAGGTGAGCCTGCTCGTACTGCCATTGCCGAACTACGATATAGTACTAGGCATGGATTGGTTGAGCAGGTACCACGCCAGCATTGATTACAGAGGGGGTAGAGTTCTCTTCAGAGCACCGGGGGAGCCAGAGTTCGAGTACTCCAGACGTCAGGCAGAGCATAGCAGCGGAGTCTTCTGTGGAGTCTCGATCGAGGAGCAGGCGATTCTACACCCCTTGATAGCAGAGTATATGGATATTTTCCCAGAGGAGTTATTGGGATTGCCACCAGACAGAGACATAGAGTTCTCGATAGACTTGGTTCCAGGAGCAGAACCCATCTCTCAGCATGTCTATCGGGTAAACAACAGCGAGCTGGTGGAGCTGAAGAAGCAAGTGGATGAGCTGCAGGACAAGGGCTTCATCCGCTCGAGTTCGTCGCCATGGGGTGTACCAGTGTTGTTTGTGCCGAAGAAGGATGCGTCAGTACGGATGTGTATTGACTATAGGGCACTCAACAACCTCACGATCAAGAATAAATACCCACTGCCACGGATCGACGATCTATTTGACCAGTTGAGCGGAGCTCGGGTATTTTCCAAGATTGATCTGAGGTCGGGATATCACCAGGTGAAGGTGAAGAGGGAGGATATTCCCAAGACCGCTTTCAGGACGCGGTACGGGCAGTTCGAGTTTTTGGTTATGCCGTTTGGGCTGACCAATGCACCAGCAATGTTTATGAACCTTATGAACAAGGTGTTCCACCAGTATCTGGATCAGTTTGTGGTGGTATTCATAGACGATATCTTGATATATTCTAAGACTGAGGAGGAGCACGAGGAGCATCTGCGGATAGTGCTGGAGATTCTCAGGAAGGAGCAGCTTTATGGAAAACTCTCCAAGTGTGAGTTTTTCTTGGATCGGGTGGACTTCTTAGGGCACGTTGTGACTGGAGATGGTATCTCAGTTGATCCCAAGAAGATTGTAGCAGTCGAGGCATGGGCAGCACCGACTTCAGTTGCAGAGATCAGGAGTTTCCTAGGGCTGGCAGGATATTATCGGAGATTTGTGCAGGATTTCTTCCGGGTTGCAGAGCCGTTGACACGATTGACCCGGAAGGATGCTGAGTATGTTTGGTCAGAGGAGTGTCAGGCAACTTTTGATGAGTTGAAGAAGCGGCTTACGACAGCTCCGATTCTGACATTGCCTTCAGGATCGGGTGGTTTCACTATTTATAGTGATGCTTCAGGGAAGGGGCTGGGTGTGTGTTGCAGCAGCACGGGAAGGTGATTGCCTATGCTTCCAGACAATTGCGTCCCCATGAGAAGAACTACCCTACCCACGACCTGGAGCTGGCAGCAGTGATATTTGCTCTGAAGCTGTGGAAGCATTATCTGTATGGTGAAAGGGTGGAGATCTTCACAGATCACAAGAGCTTAAAGTATGTGTTCACTCAGAAGGAGTTGAACATGAGGCATCACAGATGGTTGGAGTTGATGAAGGACTTCGACATTGCACTACAGTATCATCCAGGGAAGGCCAACGTGGTTGCCGATGCCTTGAGTAGGTATCCGACAGCCATGTGTTTGACCATGGATCGGCATTTGCTTGTCGACTTGGAGAGCCTTGGGATTGAGGTGATCGTGCTTGGAGTGCAGATGCAGCTATGGGGGATGCAGATCCAGTCAGATTTGGTGGAGAGGATCAAGTCGACACAGTTTGAGGACGTTGCTCTGCGGTGTCTCCGAGAGCAGGTTCGAGCAGGATTGCTGGAGGGCGAGTTTTCTCTTGTAGAGGATGGTGCCTTGAGGCACGGTTCCAGGTTATGTGTGCCCAGTAGAGATCTCAGAGAGCAGGTTATGCAGGAGGCCCACAGATCTCAGTACTCCATACACCCGGGTGCCAACAAGATGTACCGAGATCTGAGGGAGCATATTTGGTGGTCCGGGATGAAGCGGGAGGTGGCTCGCTTCGTAGCTAGGTGCTTGATCTGTCAGTAAGTCAAGGCGGAGAGGCAGAGGCCCGGTGGACTATTGCAGCTGCTGCCCATTCCCGAGTGGAAATGGGAGCATATCACTATGGACTTCGTATCCGGATTGCCGTGCACACCAGGAGGGAAAGACGCGATTTGGGTCATCGTTGATAGGTTGACCAAATTAGCCCACTTCTTGCCATTCAAGGTGGGTACGTCTACGGAGAGGCTGGCGGAGTTGTATATGCAGCAGATAGTCAGGATCCACGGAGTTCCGGTCAGCATCGTCTCAGATCGGGATAGCCGTTTTACTTCCCATTTCTGGAGGAGTCTGCAGACCAGCTTGGGCACTCAGCTCAAGTTTCGTACTGCATACCACCCCCAGACGGACGGACAGTCAGAGCAGACTATTCAGACCCTTGAGGATATGCTGCGAACGTGCGTCCTAGACTTTGGAGGTTCCTGGGAGGATCATCTTCATTTAGTGGAGTTTGCTTACAACAATAGTTACCAGGCCAGCAATGAGATGTCACCTTTCGAGGCTCTGTACGGGCATAGGTACCGTACACCCTTATCCTGGAATGATGTTGGTGAGCGAGCTTCACTGGGGCCAGAGATGGTTGTTGATGCGGCCGAGAAGGTGAAGCTCATCAGGGACAGACTTCGTGTGGCGCATGACAGACATCGGTACTGGGCCGATAGCCACCGGAGGCCCTTGGAGTTTGAGGTATAGATTAGAGTAGGATTAGTTTAGGTTTGATTGTTTGTGTTTTAATAATCATGTTTGCTTATTATAATTAATTGAGACCTTGCTTGTGATTAGGTCGGAGACCAGGTTTTCTTGAGGATATCTCCGACTCGTGGTACGATACGTTTCGGTGGAGGCGGGAAGCTTAGTCCGCGCTTCATCGGCCCTTTTGTTATCAGCGGAAGAGTCGGTGACGTTGCATACAGGCTAGACTTGCCGCCTGTACTAGTGGGGGTCCACAACGTATTCTATGTATCACAGTTGAGACGGTACGTGGCTGACCCTAGCCATGTTCTTGATCATTCAGAGATTGAGGTTGGTCCTTCTTTCAGCTATCCAGAGCAGTCGGTAGAGATTCTTGATCGACGGGAGAAGGTTCTGAGGAACCAGGTGATACCCTTGGTACGCGTCGCATGGAGGCATCATTCTCCAAGAGAGTCGACCTGGGAGCGGGAGGATGAGATGCGCGAGCGGTACCCCTATCTTTTTGGACCGTGAGGTATACCTTTCTATCCTTCTCAGCAGTTTAGTTTCGCCTTTAATTTTGAGGACGAAATTATTTTAAGGAGAGTAGATTTGTCACTACCACTTTTCTAGCTTGGGGGTATTTTGGTCATTTTTCAAATTTTAGGAATTTTTGGAATTATTATGTATTATTATGATTTATTAGAATTAATATGATTTTTGGTGATTTTTGGTGATTTTTGGTGATTTTTAGGATAATTGATTTTGGGCCTATAGTTGACTTTAACTTGTGTTGACTAGAAGACTAACCTAGTGACTAATCTAGGTTATGGCCACTTAGTTAGGTTAAGTAACCTTGGTTTGACCTAATTTAATGAGGTTTAAGTCATTGGAACTAGGTAGGAGTGATTTGGAGTTGTTTAGGCTATTATGGCTTAAGACTTCATAAGTCATGACTTATGGTTTTAACCATTTAATAAAACAACTTAGCCATAGCCTATGTGACTTGGCCCAAAGCCAAATTAGCAACCCAAATATTTTGTCCAGCCAACCTAGGGATTCCCCCACTATTTAATCTCTCCTAAAATCTAGGGCTAGCCTCTTCCTTAGGAATTTATTGCAAGAGAAGAAAGAGGTGAGTCCCCATGTTCAAAAATCCCTAGAAAATCTATTTTTCTCCTTTTTAACCCAAACAAGTTGCAATAGGTTCTAATTATTGTTTTCTTGCTGTTGGAATTGGTTGTTCTCAGTTTTCTAACAATTTGGCGGAGTTTCACCACCAAGGAGAACATCACTCATTAAAGCTTTTTGAGAGTTTTGATTCATTGAGGTAACTCTCTATCCACACCATAGAATCCTGAGATTTTTGCATCAATAGGGAGCCCTAGACCTAACCTAACAGTAGGAATAGGAAACCCTAGATTTTTGTGTCCTTTCGTGTCCAAACAGGACACGTATCAGTGAAGTATGCAACGTGTTTGTGGAAATGCCACAGTAGAACTTTTCGTGTTAGTTTCGATTTGTATTTGAATAGGAATCTTTGTTTTTTTGTCGCTTACACGTTTTTGGGAGACTGAGGTAGTTTTGGCCTTGTGTCGTGTCGGTTTTGGCACCTGGACACATCCGTACGCGCTTGGGGCTGCACTGTCCTGCTGTGCGGGGGCTGCACCGGACACGACACGCGACTAGCGGACACGAAACTCGACACACACCACGGGGCACTGACTGACATGCCACATGTCAAGTTTTAGATGACCACGTGGCGTGTCGAGGGAGAAATCCCCAGTGCATTGGTTTTACACACATACGTACACGCGCACAGTCGGCCACTGACACGGGTTTGGACACGGAGCTGGACACTTCGTGGATACGACTCAGGTACTTAGACACATACCCTGACACCCTACCTAGCTGCTGACACGACCACGAGACACTTGGACACTTGTGTCGTGTCCTAGACCTAGGTGCACCTGTGCACGAGACAGTACACTGCTGTCCGTGTCCTGTGTATTGGATTTGGTTAAGTTATGTTTGGACATGTTTGTGTCCACTTGGGTGGACACAAACACATTGCTGGACACGAGCACAAACCCTAGTATAATTACCAACCTTTTTAATACCATTTTAGTTGTCTGTCCATCATTTTTTTTCCATTACTTTTCAATCTCTGAAACTGTCTATCCCACAGTTTGTTTCAGATTTCATTTGTGAACTTTGCCATACATTTTGGCTAATTTGAGGGGTGTTTAGCCACATATTTAAACCCTAACATGTTCCCCTATATAAATTCTTCTAGTATGTCAATTTTGCGTGCCTATGGTGGTGTTTTGATCTCAATTTGGAGTTACTATTTTTGTTGACTGTTTCTATACAGTTCATAGAAACTGGAACTAAAACCTGAGATTTCCTATTGAAATCTGACCTACAAGGGTATTTAAAGGATTGAGTTAACTGGGAATCTATGGGCAGGGGGTTCTTCCTATGAGTTTAACTGAGTTTATTAGATGCTCACTGGATTTCAGGGATTGACCACACCCTAATGTATATTTTGTTTTCTACCCATTTGAACTACCACATTATCCTGTAGTCACATACCTATATGTTTGCCCTTCACAGTTTTCACTTGAGCATATATGTGGCACTCTATGCACTCCACTGTTTCAGAATTAGCACGTTCACCTATTCCACATACCCTCTTCTCTTCACACACTTAATTGCTAAACTAAACTGTGCTATCTCACTCACCCACATGTTTTCCCTCATTGCTCATATACACACATTCTGAAATTGTCTTCATCTCTCACCTACACACACACATGGACACATGTTCACTGTTTTTTTTATTTCCTGCACACTCATACCACTGTACACCCTCCCCACATATCCTATTGTATATACATATAATGTAATGTATATATATATAATGTAGTGTATATGCATATAATGTAAAATGTGTATATGTGGTATATAATATGGTTTGTGTATCCTATAGGTATCTAATGTAGATAGTTTGCAATGGGTCATGGGTTATGAAGTTTAGATATGTCTCAAGTATATGTGACTTGTGTGTGTGCACTATATATATGTATTACATATATATCGGTGGGTTATGATTAGATTACAAGGTATATCTATAGTGTATTGCTTGGATAGGGAATGGGCATGGTGTATGTGTTTGGTTTGGCCTAGGTAGAATAGCCTATGGCCTGAGTATGCCTGTTTGACTAACAGGCCTGGATTGGGCTTGTACAGCCTTGTTAGACCTAGAATAGACTTGCTAGACTAGTGTAGACTAGTTTGACCTAGTGTGGACTTGTTTGACCTAGTTTGACCATAGTTGACCTAGTTTGACTTCTAGGGTTGACCATAGTTGACAAAGAGTTGACTTTGGCCTAGTTTGACCTAGATTCATGTATAATGCATAGTAGTGCTTCATTTTACCATTCTGGACTTGTTGTGACTTGTGCTGTTCTGAATAGGAGCCAGACACCACTCCTCTGACAGTACTTTTCAGTTGGACACTCAGATACCAGGCGAGTATATTCTCTGATCATTTCATATCCTGTTAGAATTATTTTCCTGCTTTAGATTACTTTACTTGATACTGTCACGTCGGTAACACGGATTAGTACTATATGGATCCATTCTTGAGAGGTTATCCCCTCAGGGAGCATCGTATACTACATGTTCTGTGCGTTTCACTTACATGGTGTATCACTATGCTTCACGATTCTTCGATCACTTGTGACATGTACTCTCATGATCACAGAGTCTTCCCAGAATCACCCATTTATGGGCATTCCCAGAATCACCCCATTGTGGGCATTTCCAGAATTACCCATTTTTGGGCTATCCATGTATCACCCCTTGTGGGCCTTCACATAGAATCATACCATAACCTGGCTGGATCCTTGTGTATTGATTGGCGGTACGGGGGAGTAGAAGTAAACATGTGAATAATATCCAAGTAGTGTAGTTCCCATAATCACTCCATAGTATAGTTCCCAGAATCTCCTATGCCATTCACATGTTTATACTGTACTCTGACTCACTAGACACAGTTAGCTCTCTATTACAGTATATCTATTTTCTTTACAGTTTTCTCTGTTTACATTCCATGTTTCTTTCAGTTTCTTGTATCTTACTCTACTGCATGTCTATATTTTCTAACTTGCCATGATCTGTTGAGATGTATTGTGCTCGCTCCTGTCCTGACTGGACCTGTTGAAAATATTACAGAGGACGAGGAGGAGGCTGGTGTGGATACCTATTACGGTGCCACCTTAGATGAGATATTGGACCTGGACCATCAGCAGGCCCCACTAGCTGTGGATGACACACCCTTAGACTAGGATGCTTTCATTTCAGTATTTCATGGATGATTGTACTTATTGATACTTGGGATCTGGGATTTGTATTATCTTAGACACTTAGACTTTCTGATGTACTTGGGATTTTCTTTCATTTCAGCAATTTCATTTATCTATCTATCAGCTATGATATCATCTATTTTTCTTTGAGTTTTATATCATATCGTGCTTCTTCTTCCTTAGTTGTGATTGAGTCTACTTTTATCATGTCACCCCCATTCGGGGAGTATAAACTGTTTAAGCTTATATTGCTAGATGTTGTGACCTAGGATAGCGTTCTACCGCGGACACTGCGGCGTAGGCTGGACGTACCCACGTCTCGTGCCCTAACTCTAGGGTGCGGGTCGTGACACGTTTTGTATGGCCAGATTTCAGAGTGATACCCGAGGGTCTACCTGTCTTCGAGCCAGATGGTGAACACCAGGAGTAACCGAGGCAACGAGTGAGTTTCTTATTTTGCTCTCCGACTCTACTGTAATTATTCTTTTGAGGCGTTTACCCACCGAGCATTTGTTAGCTCGTGTTGCAATTTTATTTCTGTCTGCCTAAGGTTGTAACATGATTAACAAATCCTAGGGTTAATCATGTATGACTTAAATCTTGCTAGTCTTCGCATTTTGTATGACTAGCTTCATGATCATCTGAATATGTAATGTTTTGGACGCCTTACTTTTGCATGTCTGATGATCAAATATCTTGTAACTTTTATTTGCTTGCTTGAGATTGAGACATTAGACTTGTTCTTGACTATAAGAGACTGATGGATTATAGATTAACCATCATGCATCTAGACAATCGTGACCGTATTACGAAGTATGTTGCACTCCAATGTACGTAGCTAGCTGTGCCTGTCCCTCACTCTCTAGTATTCTGGTTATGGGGTGTAACAGCTCAGAAGAAAACTTTTGCTTTATTGATAATGAACATCATATACAAGACTCTATTAAAAGGATTATTGTGCGGGCTTACAAACTGAATCAGATAAGATAGTCGTTCTATACTTTACATCCCCTTATATAAAACCAAAACTACGCAACACCTGGTTTATGAGTCATTGCAGCTGGATTTGGTCAGAGTCTTCAAAATGATGTAAATTCACCTTCGCGCACGAGCAAGATTTCAAAATGTTCAATTGTAGCCTTTAGGTTCTTGGAACGCCTCCCTGGCTCCCAGCACCTACGGAGACGAGGGTCAGTACATTATCCTGTAATTGTAAATGACTAATTAAATCCCACAATCGTAGTTGTTATAGAAATTATGTGAGCATGCAATAGTTAAGTGATCTTTTCAGGTATCCTAATCAATTTCATGTGAGCATTTGATAAGGCACGTGCCATATAAAAACTTATACTTTAAATCTTACCCACGACATAATCTTCGCCTCTGAATAAAACTTACCATGTTCTTTTTTATTGAACCAAATATCATTAACTATACAATGTATATATATATGAAGGTCACTGGCATGACAATCCATCTTGGATATAGTCTGGTTAGACGGTGATCCTTTCAGTGCGGTTACAAGCCCGCTGAATGTTCTTGAATCATCCGTGCTAGTATCCATCATAGCTATCATGTTTCCTTCGAGGTCGAATCGGTCTCGTAGCCTCCGGGTTGTCATTCGAGGAAACTAAAACCTTGTGCACAAGTTATTAATGACCGTGCAAGACTAAACTAGTTTACTCAAGCATAGTCTACGATTCATAAGAAACTTAACCCTTTTCAGTGTGTTCCGCCTTATCATTGAAACATTTATTTGTTAATTCAATCTTTTCTTAACATAGTTCTATAGCATGCATAACATAAGTAAATATGTAGCATTCTCAATATTTACAGTTTTATAGCAGGCATAACATAACTAAGTATGTAACAGTTCTCTGATTTACCTTTCTAAGGAAACAACATGCAATATTGTGTCTTCGCGACTATATCCTAGCATTTCATGTCATCGGTATCGTTGATTGATTGAAGAGTAAGAGGGTCTAGGGAAGAAAGGTCAAATCACTCACCGTTGATTGAATGGAGCGAGAGAAAGTGGTCTTTTACACTATATGTCGCCTACGTGATCACCTGCAATCGCATAAGCAAATGACCAATACTTTTCTTTTTCTCTCAGGTTTTGATACAAAGTGCGAAGATCAAAGAACCCGAGCAATAAAATTCATCGAAAATATTATTAAAAATGCAATCATAAAACCAACACGAAAGGAGCAAGTACGGCAACTAAAATGTCAAGGAAAATGTGCAGTGGAAAGGTCCCTCACAATTCAGACGCAGAAACCTTCTTCGAGACGCTATACGCTGAATATGGGACCTGATCCTGAAGAAACCAATCCATAACAAGAAAATGATGTTGATTCAATATGTCCCGATCAATTGATACCGACAATGTTTCTTAACCGTGCTCCTCGCGAACGAGGAACGAGACACGACGTTGGGGCAGGAATTACAACTATTATCCATTTGTTGAGTCACTAGCAGTCTGACGGTATAATTTTCTGATTGCCAAAATTTTCTTTTATGGAATAATCAAAGATTTTGTTCTGCGTACGAGTCATAGCACGGGTCTATATCAATGTCAATGGGTATTCTACAAGTCCAGGGTAGTCTTCCACATTAAAATAAAAATCCAAATCATAAATCATAACTTGATTTCAAACTCAAATAATATAAATACGATAGACAAGAGACGCAAAAATATGAAATACAGTATAAGCTTGATTCATAAGAAATTTTTTAAATACCAACAATTCAGAAATATAAAATCCGGGAACATACTTGACAAATGCGATTTAGTTAGACCTTGATTATCCTGACTATGATTATCCTTTAACCATGTTTATTCAATCTCCTAGCCCCTTGCATAACAAGAATTAGTGTTCACGATATATAAATGTTATGATTCCATCTGTACATAATTGTCAGGCATGCAAGATAGTTGTCGTTAGCATGCAACCTAACTATATGACGGTCACTGGTGACATACCATTTTGGACAATTCAAGGTAAGACGACAATCCTTCCAGTGCAAGTAGTAAGCCTCTTTGAAAGTCGCAAAATACCCATGATTATACATCAGTAGTATATATGGTAAACATGCAAAACATTTAAGTAGTATATATGCAATTGTGTACTATATAATATATTTAATATAAGATTGTAAGTTTACATAATTAAATCCGGATTAACCCACTTGTTGAACCAGTTTGACATCCTAGTGTCGTGACCGGGTCGATTCTTCATCCGAATTTTAAGACACTGCTCTAAAATCCATCTCTCCCCCTTTCGTTGCAGATATTCGATTTCGACTGAAAATTTGTGCACCACCTATCCCTCATCATGTGCTTCGTTCATCTCAATCACATAATTCTCCTTTGGGTGTTGCAACAGTTGCATGACATTTTGTAAATACAGTTGCTAGAAATATGGTTAAATATTATGCAGTAGATAATAGTAATAATAATAAATAAATAAATAAATAAGTAATAAACTAGAAAAATGGAGATGCGGGGTATCGATCCCCGTACCTCTCGCATGCTAAGCGAGCGCTCTACCATCTGAGCTACATCCCCATTCTTTTTATTTGGAATGAATTACTGTTCTCCATCTCTCCAAAGGAATCAGTAAGCAGAGATGCCCTCATCAAATTCCTTCCTACTCTACAATTTCTCAGCTGCCCATAAAAAACACCCCCATTATAACCATGATTCAAATTCTTGAACGTATCAAGTTGATGTCGATGGGAAAGAAATAAAGTTCATCGCGTGACATTAATTTGTACTATATTCAATAATTCAAATGAGAATTTTAGAAAAATATATTTTTAAAAGGATTATAGAAAATATCTTAAAGATTTTCTTAGTTATTAATGTTAATAAATATAAATAATATTGTAACATACTGCAGCAAAAATTATCATATACAATTTTCATTAATCTTTGAATTAAGTAATTTATTTCATTCTGGAGCTAGCACCCAAAAATATTTTCTATTGAGTAACTCTAGATAAAAATACATAAATATGATGTAGATTCGCTTCCCGAAGAATTGGATGAATTACTAGAAAAGAAGTCGTTATTTTTATTTTCTATTTTTTATATTTTATATTTTATATTTTATATTTTATATTTTATATTTTATATTATTTGTCATGCCCCAGAACCAGAATACTGGAGAGCGGGGGAATGACTCAGCCAGCTACGTATTACGGGTAGATGAATACCGTATAATACGATCAATGCTGTCTAAAAGACGAGGGGGTGCATACTACATGAAAGTCTCACTATGGTCATTTCACATCTATTGTCTCAATCATTCAAACAAGAAACAGAAATAGAGAACATGTAAGATAAAGCAGTAAGGCGTCCCAAACGTTCAGTCAAAATATTCTTGATATCTGGCTTTACAAAACATAGCCAGATGATGTAGCAAAGTATACACAATTATTATCAGCTGCAGTCTGACTTAATTACAATTATGCAAAAGTAAGTGCAAGACAATCCGACTAACATGTCGGTGCCAAACGGCAAAGTATAAAGTAAATAACAAAACGAGCGGGGAGGTAAGGAACCCACTCGAGTCCTCCTGCGATCATTCCTCTAGTATTGACCATCTTGGAGGTAGAGGTAAGCTGAATCCTCGGGAACCGGCTCTAAATCTGGCCATACAAAACCAGAGAGGTTAGACCTCTAATAGCAAGTACCGCAAGGAAGCACGATATGAGACATTAAACCAGTAATTAAGAGAATATAATAATAGACCTCTGCTTGCTACTAGGATTCACATAACATCACGACACTTCGAACCAACCTCCCAACCAAACAAGGACAGAAGTTGGCCCGTCATGTCCTGATGCTCTGATCATCTCAGTTAGGTAACAGAGTAGGTGCAATACACAAACAAATCAACTTAAACGGCCATCCAACTCCTACGGCTTACTACTGTGAGTTCCAAGTTATCCTGGAATTATGCAATAAAAATTTCTCAGTTCTTACTATGGACAAGCAAGGCTAGTCGATCCAATCAATCAATTGCGCCAATCATGAATTAGACGAGTCCCAGCAGGACGCCCGTCATCAATATACAATATACAATAAATAGTATAACCAGATACCGCTCCATGCCCGTGTGGCAGGTTTGCAGTATCTGTGGGGACCAGCCGGCCTGTCGGGCACTACTAGTCCCAAGAGGGCTGCCATGTAAGAACTCGGGAATCCATTCTCTCCATGCAATCATTATTTTTATTTAACTTAATAGTCTCTACGTTGAGTGAAATCCCATGCCGTGGATCATGGTCATTCGGAATGAGTACTTTCGTACGGGGTACGATATGCACAACTCTACAACGATGCCCGTGCGGTTAGGTTGTAGGTCTTACATAGCGTAATGCAACAATCCAAACTAACCACGGAACAATCATGCCTTGACCATAAAGTACACATGCTTCTTTTATAGTAAAATAAATAAATAAATAAATTGAAGCCTGCATGTGTGCCTGTATGTCAATATTCAGGATTGGCCAATCGATTTCAAATATGAACGTGTCTTATTCCATTTAATTCAATAAGACGACTAGCCAGTCTCTTAGTTCCATCTAGGAACGCATGATCAATAATTAATCAAGATAACAATCAATGTTAATTAATGCCAAATTCGGGAATTAAATATTGGGAAATAAATAATGATTGGGAAATAAATAATCTCATGCGCTGTGGGAAATGATTGGGAAATAAATAATCTCATGCGCCTGGGGAATGATTGGGAAATAAATAATATCATGCGCTGTGGGAAAGGTTGGGAAATAAATAATATCATGCGCCTGAGGGAAATGATTGAGAAATAAATAATCTCATGCGCCTGAGAAATGAGATTGGGAAATAAATAATCCATGCGCTAAGGAATAAGATTGGGAAATAAATAATCTTATGCGCCTGAGAAATGAAATTGGGAAATAAATAATCCATGCGCTGAGGAATGAGATTGGGAAATAAATCTCAGCGTTGCCGGGACTTCATGGCGCATGGCCTCCCGGCGCATGGCCTCCCGGGCGCATGGGGTTTCCGGCGCATGGGGTTCATCGTCCCCAAACAGCAAGTTCAGCCATGAAAGTCCTAAAAACTTGCTATGGCCATAACTTCCTCATCCGAAGTCGAAATCAAGCGAAACAAAAGCCAAAACGGAATGAAATTGAATTCTCTACAACATGGAACTATTAGTTTTCGGAAATAACCAAGTTTTAGAGATCAAAATCAAGAAAAACCAAAAATGTATCAAACTTAGATCTACAACAAATAAGCCATGGAAATTAAAAATGCTAAGTACTAAAGAGACTTAGAATCAAATAGGGAAGATGATGGAACAATAAAAATAGGGATCCATCAAGAAGCAAGTTGGCACTTGCCTTGCTCTCTTAGGTTGGTGGGAGAGTTATGAGGAAGAAGAAGAGTAATGAAGAGAGAGAAAGGGTTTGGGGATTTAAATGAAGGAGTGGTGGTAGGTGGGGGTTTATTTCGGTTCATGATGAACCAACATAATTAAACCAATCTGAGCCGAACCCATAGCAAAGCTAAAGCAGAGTATAAAAGCAGAAAGTAAAGTGCAGAAATAAAATTGCAGAAAATTAATTAACAGAAAATTAAAGGAATTTAAATACAGAGCAATACATGATAAATATTAAATGAATACATTCCAGCAGTACATGTATTTAGAATACGTATTCTGGGAACGGAAAGTGACATCTCTACCCTCCTTAGAAAAAATTCCGTCCTCGAAATTTCAGATCCAAGCATGATGGAAATATCGAAGCTAAACTAATCTAAGTATAAACAATTGAGTAAGCAATCATTCTACAATGATAATAACAAGTAACTTATCTATGTTGAACATTCTATGATAGCAAGCAATTCTACTTATAAGGTGACAAGCATGAGGAGTTAAGACAATCAAGGTATACAGAAAAAAATATACCTTGTGAGTCAAACAGGTGCGGATACCGTGATCGGATATCATCCTCACGTTCCCACGTTGACTCTCCTAAAGAGTGATGACCCCAAGCAACCCGGACAAGGTTAATTGTTCGGTTCTTGAGTACCTTCTCTCTTCGGTCCAAAATAGACACAGGTTGTTCCTCGTAAGACAGGTTGGTACCAACAACCAGCTCAGAATGATCAAGGATATAGCTTGGGTCCGATACATACCTTCGCAACTGAGATACATGAAATACGTCATGCACCTCTCGTAACGAAGGTGGAAGGGATAAACGATAAGCAACATCGCCTATCCTATCAAGAATAACAAATGGGCCCACGTACCGCGGACTCAACTTCCCGCGAACGCCAAATCTAATGACCCCACGGGTAGGTGAGATCCGCAAGAACACGTGGTCCCCAACAGAAAACTCTAGCGGCCTACGATGCTGGTCCGCCCAATGACGATGTCGATCCTGTGCAACTCGAAGTCGCTCTCTAATTCCTTTGACTAATTCAACCATCTAAACAATCATTTCCGGGCCTAACATCTTTCTCTCCCCGATATCATCCCATGCTAGTGGCGACCTATACTTCTTACCATATAGTGCTTCAAACGGCGCCATCTGGATACTGACTTGATAACTGTTGTTATAAGAAAACTCAACTAAGTGCAGGTGGCTCTCCCAAGATCCTCCAAAATCTAGGGTGCAAGCTCGTAACATATCTTCCAAAGTCTGAATCGTTCTTTCTGATTGCCCATCCGTCTGCGGATGGTAAGCCGTGCTAAATCTTAACTTGGTACCCAGACTATGATGTAAGCTCTTCCAGAAATGTGATGTAAAGCGGGTATCTCGATCCGACACAATACTGACAGGGACTCCATGCTGCCTGACTATCTGTTGCATATATAACTCCGCCAACTTTTCTGTAGATTGTCCTACTCTGAAAGAAAGAAAATGTGCTACCTTCGTAAGTCGGTCTACTATTATCCAAATAGCGTCTTTACCACCTGGTGATCTTGGTAAACCGGTCACAAAGTCCATTGTAATATGTTCCCACTTCCATTCCGGGATAGGAAGCGGTTGCAATAACCCAGCTGGCCTCTGCTGTTTTGCCTTCACTTGCTGACATACCAAGCAACGGGAAACAAATCTAGCTATCTCCCTCTTCATCCCATTCCACCAGAAGTGCTGCTTGATATCTTGATACATCTTGGTCCCTCCAGGGTGAATAGAATACTGAGAGCTATGAGCTTCTGCCATAACCTCCTGTCTGATACCTCCACTAGGCACACATAGACGTAACCCAAACCTAAGTGTACCATCTTCATGAATTCTCATCTCCTTCCTGAGTCCTGACTCACATTCTGCCCTAAGCTTCTGAATCCTTGGGTCCTGTGCCTGAGCTGCCTTGATCCTATCTACTAAGTCGGATTGAACTTGCAGACTCGCCAGAACTCCTACATCACTAGGAAGTATAACCTCGATGCCCATCTCCTGAAGGTCTTCTAAGATATGCCTCTGTGTTGTCAACATAAATGTGCCGCCTCTCCTGCTGAGAGCATCTGCTACCACATTAGCCTTGTCTGGGTGATACTGAAGCTCCACGTCATAGTCCTTAATCAACTCCAACCATCTTCTCTGCCTCATGTTCAGTTCCTTCTGAGTAAAAATGTACTTCAGACTTTTGTGGTCTGTGTACATGTCCACTCGGTCACCATATAAGTAATGCCTCCATAGCTTCAAAGCAAATACTACTGCCGCCAACTCCAAATCATGAGTTGGATAATTCTTCTCGTGGTCCCGAAGTTGCCTAGATGCGTATGCTATCACCTTCCCATGCTGCATGAGGACACATCCAAGTCCTTTACCTGACGCATCACAATAAACGGTAAAACCTTTGGGTCCAACTGGCAATGTAAGAATAGGCGCTGATATCAACTTCTGCTTCAGATTCTCAAATGATGTCTGGCATTCTGCCAACCAGACGAATGGTACATCATTCCGTGTCAAGCGGGTCATGGGTGCTGAAAGCCTTGCAAAGTCTGACACGAACCTTCTATAATAACCCGCCAATCCCAAGAAACTCCGTACATCAGCTACGGTCTTGGGTACTGGCCAACTCTCTACTGCTTCTACCTTCTTGGGATCTACTGCTACTCCAGCTCCTGATATGATATGACCCAAAAATGAAATATGATTCGTCCAGAACTCACACTTGCTGAGCTTGGCATACAACTGGTTCTCTCTCAGAACCTGTAACACTTTCCTGAGGTGGTCTTCATGCTCCTCTTCACTAGCAGAGTATACGAGAATGTCGTCAAGAAACACAACGACAAACTGATCTAAGTATGGCATAAAGATGCGGTTCATCAAATCCATAAATATTGCTGGAGCATTGGTCAAACCAAACGACATTACTAAGAATTCATAATGCCCATACTTCGACCTGAATGCTGTCTTAGGAATGTCCTCCTTCCGAACCCTCACTTGATGATACCCTGAACGAAGATCTATCTTGGAGAAAACTCTAGCTTTGCTCAACTGATCAAATAAGTCGTCGATCCTTGGTAGTGGGTACTTGTTCTTTACTGTCGCCGCGTTAAGCTTCCTGTAATCGATGCACAATCTGGATGACCCATCCTTCTTCCCCACAAGTACCACTGGTGCTGCCCATGGTGACACGCTAGCTTGGATGAACTTCTTCTCCTTCAGTTCCTCTATGTGTTGATATACCTTAGCCTGCTCCGAGTCCGCCATTCTGTAAACTCGATCTGATATCGGTTTAGTTCCAGGTGCCAATTCTATGCTGAACTCAATATCTCTAACTGGTGGCAGACCTGGAAGTTCTTCAGGAAATACGTCTAGAAACTCTTCAACTACCTTCGGAACTTGAACTTCTTCCATTATCGTTATTACTCCCTGCTCTTGTTGAGTTGCCTCTGATCTGACTAAGGTGAATCTCTTCATGCCTGGGATATCAAAAGATACACTCCTTCTACGACAATCTATCGTCGCATGACTGTCTTTCAGCCAGTCCATGCCTAAGATAATGTCGAAATTTCCAACAGGAAATTCTATCAACCGGGCGGGTAAGGAATGCCCGCAAACTACAATGCTACACGCTAGAATAACTCTACTAAATCCTACGAGCCCATTGCCAGTGAGTATATTCAATCTCCCTGGCAATGCCTCGAACTCCATTCCTAGCCGTGTCGCAAATTGTGCAGATATAAATGAGTGTGATGCTCCCGAATCAAACAATGCTACTGCGGGATAAGAGGCGACGAGAATGTTACCTGCCACAACATCTCCTGATGCCAATGCCTCTTCTAAGGACAGAGTGAATGTCTGCCCTCGACCTCCTTGCTGGTTCCCATGCTGCGGCCTAGCCTGGTGCTGTCGCTGGCCCCTGCCTTGGTGATGCTGGGGTGGTCTATGCTGGTGTTGCTGCATCGGCGATCCCTGCTGCCGAAACATCTGAGCCTGCGGCATTAACGGGCATTGTGCCAACGGCCTTACTGCTACCGCTGGTCCTCGATACTGGCCTGCCCCTGGTGCTGGTAGAGCAGGAAACTGTTGCACTGGTCCTCCTGACCTCGAATTCATGGGACAAGTGGTAACCCGATGACCTAGATTTCCACATATCAGACACAGTCCATTCAATGTCCGACACACATCTCTAGTGTGTCCCATCTTCCCACAATAAGTGCAGCCCGCCGGGGGTTGCTGGTTCTTCCTCTGTTGTTGTTGCTGTTGCCTGGGTGGTGGTGCTGGTCCTCGTATCGCCACATCGTGGATACGAATGCCAGTGGATGGTGCTGTTGTTCGGGGCGCCGCTCCCCCTCCTCCTTCAATCTGACTATGGGATCTCTTCTGACCCCCAGACCTCACCGCAAGCCTCTGAATAGTGATCTCATGCCTTCGAGTTGCCGTTAATACTTCGTCAAAAGTCTGGTAATTGTGCCCCTCTATCAATTGCAAGAGTTCAAGGTGAAACCCTTGATGAAACCTCATGGCCCTCTGGCGCTCTGTTGCTACCATCTCTGGGGCGAACCTACTCAATCTGCAGAACTCCGCTGCATAAGCATCTACAGTCTTGCCAGCCTGCCTGAGGCTGATAAACTTCTGTTGTAGCTCAAACTGTGCCACAACCCCATAGTACTTGGTCTTGAATCTTACTGTGAAATCGTCCCAAGCCACAGGACGCCTGATGCCCACTTCCTCTGATTCCCACCAATCACGTGCGAGATCCTGAAGTAACAACTTCACTAGATCCACACGTTCTTCTGTCGGCACCTTCGCTGCTGTCAGAATAGCCTCCATATCCTTAAGCCATGCATCTGCTGAGATGGCATCCTCCGTGCCCTCGAAACGGCGGGGATTGTACTTGCAAAACCTGGCTGATGCTCCTGAATCAGTCCTCACTCCTCTTTCCAATGCCGTCTGCAATCCTTGGTTAAGCAACACATTCTGCTCTTGTAGCTGAGTGTGCATGCGCTGCTGGACCAACATCTGATGTTGCTGAGTAGCCATCATTCCTTTCATGATCTCCAGAAGGGCTGGTGTGTCTACTTGGGTAGGTGGAACTGTTGGTGGTGGTGGAACATCCGGATACTGTGATCCAGCTGCTGCTTCCACTATCACTTCTTCCTGGGCAGCCTCCTGAGGCGAGACTGGCCCTTGTTGCTGACCAACAGGGTCAGGTTGTCCATGTTGCTCCTGCTGTTGTCTAGCTCTGACCGATGCGGACGAAGTGCCCCTAAGAAAAGGGACAAGAGAACAATCAAACAACCGGACATGAAGGATCAATGAAGTCAAAGGATACCGGAATGTCAAGCAAGGGTTGAGAATAATGAATCATGAGATCAAAGGGGAACACGTGTGATTGAGACATCCTATAATTAAAACACCCCACAAGTCTGAAATCAGACCTGCATGGGCCACCACTAAAACCTTGTCATGCCCCAGAACCAGAATACTGGAGAGCGGGGGAATGACTCAGCCAGCTACGTATTACGGGTAGATGAATACCGTATAATACGATCAATGCTGTCTAAAAGACGAGGGGGTGCATACTACATGAAAGTCTCACTATGGTCATTTCACATCTATTGTCTCAATCATTCAAACAAGAAACAGAAATAGAGAACATGTAAGATAAAGCAGTAAGGCCTCCCAAACGCTCAGTCAAAATGTTCTTGATATCTGGCTTTACAAAACATAGCCAGATGATGTAGCAAAGTATACACAATTGTTATCAGCTGCAGTCTGACTTAATTACAATTATGCAAAAGTAAGTGCAAGACAATCCAACTAACATGTCGGTGCCAAACGGCAAAGTATAAAGTAAATAACAAAACGAGCGGGGAGGTAAGGAACCCACTCGAGTCCTCCTGCTATCATTCCTCTAGTATTGACCATCTTGGAGGTAGAGGTAAGCTGAATCCTCGGGAACCGGCTCTAAATCTGGCCATACAAAACCAGAGAGGTTAGACCTCTAATAGCAAGTACCGCAAGGAAGCACGATATGAGACATTAAACCAGTAATTAAGAGAATATAATAATAGACCTCTGCTTGCTACTGGGATTTACATAACATCACGACACTTCGAACCAACCTCCCAACCAAATAAGGACAGAAGTTGGCCCGTCATGTCCTGATGCTCTGATCATCTCAGTTAGGTAACAGAGTAGGTGCAATACACAAACAAATCAACTTAAACGGCCATCCAACTCCTACGGCTTACTACTGTGAGTTCCAAATTATCCTGGAATTATGCAATAAAGATTTCTCAGTTCTTACTATGGACAAGCAAGGCTAGTCGATCCAATCAATCAATTGCGCCAATCATGAATTAGACGAGTCCCAGCAGGACGCCCGTCATCAATATACAATATACAATAAATAGTATAACCAGATACCGCTCTATGCCCGTGTGGCAGGTTTGCAGTATCTGTGGAGACCAGCCGGCCTGTCGGGCACTACTAGTCCCAAGAGGGCTGTCATGTAAGAACTCGGGAATCCATTCTCTCCATGCAATCATTATTTTTATTTAACTTAATAGTCTCTACGTTGAGTGAAATCCCATGCCGTGGATCATGGTCATTCGGAATGAGTACTTTCGTACGGGGTACGATATGCACAACTCTACAACGATGCCCGTGCGGTTAGGTTGTAGGTCTTACATAGCGTAATGCAACAATCCAAACTAACCACGAAACAATCATGCCTTAACCATAAAGTACACATGCTTCTTTTATAGTAAAATAAATAAATAAATAAATTGAAGCCTGCATGTGTGCCTGTATGTCAATATTCGGGATTGGCCAATCGATTTCAAATATGAACGTGTCTTATTCCATTTAATTCAATAAGACGACTAGCCAGTCTCTTAGTTCCATCTAGGAATGCATGATCAATAATCAATCAAGATAACAATCAATGTTAATTAATGCCAAATTCGAAAAATAAACATTGGGAAATAAATAATGATTGGGAAATAAATAATCTCATGCGCTGTGGGAAATGATTGGGAAATAAATAATCTCATGCGCCTGGGAAATAAATAATATCATGCGCTGTGGGAAAGGTTGGGAAATAAATAATATCATGCGCCTGAGGGAAATGATTGAGAAATAAATAATCTCATGTGCCTGAGAAATGAGATTGGAAAATAAATAATCCATGCGCTGAGGAATAAGATTGGGAAATAAATAATCTCATGCGCCTGAGAAATGAGATTGGGAAATAAATAATCCATGCGCTGAGGAATGAGATTGGGAAATAAATCTCAGTGTTGCCGGGACTTCATGGCGCATGGCCTCCCGGCGCATGGCCTCCCGGGCGCATGGGGTTCCCGGCGCATGGGGTTCACCGTCCCCAAACAGCAAGTTCAGCCATGAAAGTCCTAAAAACTTGCTATGGCCATAACTTCCTCATCCGAAGTCGAAATCAAGCGAAACAAAAGCCAAAACTGAATGAAATTGAATTCTCTACAACATGGAACTATTAGTTTTCAGAAATAACCAAGTTTTAGAGATCAAAACCAAAAAAAACCGAAAATGTATCAAACTTAGATCTACAACAAATAAGCCATAGAAATTGAAAATGCTAAGTACTAAAGAGACTTAGAATCAAATAGGGAAGATGATGGAACAATAAAAATAGGGATCCATCAAGAAGCAAGTTGGCACTTGCCTTGCTCTCTTAGGTTGGTAGGAGAGTTATGAGGAAGAAGAAGAGTAATGAAGAGAGAGAAAGGGTTTGGGGATTTAAATGAAGGAGTGGTGGTAGGTGGGGGTTTATTTCGGTTCATGATGAACCAACATAATTAAACCAATCTGAGCCGAACCCATAGCAAAGCTAAAGCAGAGTATAAAAGCAGAAAGTAAAGTACAGAAATAAAATTGCAGGAAATTAATTAACAGAAAATTAAAGGAATTTAAATACAGAGCAATACATGATAAATATTAAATGAATACATTCCAGCAGTACATGTATTTAGAATACGTATTCTGGGAACGGGAAGTGACATTATTTATTTTCTTATTTCTTATATCTTATACCTTAAATGTTTTTTTTAATTTCTTTAATTTCACATTTTTTAATTTTTTTAATTTTTTAAGTTTAAGTTTTTAGTTTTTAGTTTTAGTTTTAGTTTTCAATTTCTAGTTTCTAGTTTCTACTTCTAGTTTTTAGTTTTTAGTTTTTAATTGATTTTTGACTTTTGATTTTTGATTTTTGATTTTTAAATTTTAATTTTCAATTTTCAATTTCTAATTTCTAATTTCTAATTTCTAATTTCTAATTTCTAATTTCAAATTTCAAATTTCAAATTTATAATTTCTAATTTCCAATTTTTATTTTTAATGTTATTTTTAATTTATTTCTAATTTTTAATTTTTAATTTTTAATTTTTAATTTCCTATTTCCTATTCCTATTCCTATTCCTATTCCTATTCCTATTCCTATTTTTAATATTTAAACTTTAAATTTTAAATTTTAATTTTAATTTTAAATTTTAAAATTTAAATTTTAAATTTTAAATTTTAAATTTTGAATTTTTTATTTTTATTTTTTATTTTTTATTCTTTATTCTTAGATTTTAATTTTTAGTTTTTAATTTTTAGTTTTTAATTTTTTTTTCTAATCTTAATTTTAATTTTTTTAGTTTTTAGTTTTTAATTTTTAATTTTTAGTTTTTAATTTTTAATTTTAAAATTTTAAATTTTTGATTTTTGATTTTTGATTGTTGATTATTGATTATTGATTTTTGATGTTTGATTTTTGAATTTTAAATTTTAAATTTTAAATTTTAAATTTTCAATTTTAGATTTTATTTTTTATTTTTAAATTTTAAATTTTTTATTTTTAGTTTTCAATTTTTATTAATTTTTAGTTTGTTACTTTTTACTTTTTTATTATTAGTTCTAAATTTTAAATTTTTAGTTTTTAGTTTTAAGTTTTAAGTTTTAAGTTTTTAATTTTTAATTTTTAATTTTTTAATTTTATTTAATTATAATTTTAAATTTTAAATTTTAAATTAAATTTTTTTAAAATTTAAATTTTAAATTTTTACTTTTTACTTTTTAATTTTTAATTTTTAGTTTTTAGTTTTTAATTTTTAATTTTTAATTTTTAATTTTTAAAGCATTCCGAAATTAAGAAAATATGAAATATAATATAAAATTCGTACCCGCATATAAATATCGATACTGTAGGACGAGTCTCACTGTTATATACACCTAGAAGATTGAAGTCATCCCATTCGTTGGTCATGAGAAACTCTCCGATTGGAGTAGTTCGACTTAAGTGAAGTCTCCAAGTTTCACAAATTGTTACCAAGTATAAAAAGATGGGTGATTCGCATATGCACAAAGGCTATTGAAGCTTTACCCATATCGGATCTCCTTACAGAAGGAGAAGACATGGGTGTCATCGGTCATCGATGAGATCAAGAACCAAAAGCTTAGAAAGTTAAAGACATGTTTGCATGCACAAAGCTTTCTCTCTCCCCTACTGCGTGACTATCTATAGGATCCTCGTGGTCGTTCAACTTCCGCGATATCAACGCAAATTTTATTGGCTTTGAATGGCCTATTCTTCGTAGGGGTGAGCGTCGGTATAATCGGTCGATATTTGGTGATTTTTTTTGGTATTTTTATAAATCGGTATTTGAAAAATAAATACCAATATCGTACCATTTAGAATCGGTTGTTTCGGTTTCGGTTAAATCGGTATTCGGTCGATTTTTGTTCGGTATCGATATTTTATCAATTAATATTTGATCAAATAACACACTTAGGGTCCGTTTGGTTTGTAGGATTGGACAACCTAATGTAATTGGCATTACGTTGTCAATCTAACTCGGGTGTTTGGTTGGACAAAAAAAATTAGATGTAATGTAATCGCGATTACAAGTTTGATTACATTACATCAGTTTCTGCTAAACTAATATTGTTGAACCTCTTAACCTATAATATATATTCTGGAAATTGCTGAGAAGCCCAATTTCGGGGTGGGCTTTTATGAAATGCCCACCCGCTGGATTATTTTTATGAAATGCCCAGAATTAAGTTTTTACACGTTAAATATTTCAATATTCTCTCTAGTTGTTATGTATTTACAAAATTTGCCATTATCATAATTCCAAAAATACCCCTTCGCGTAATTTTGGACATCTATATATAATTATGAATTCGCAAACTCAGATTTGGATTGAGAAATTCGTATTCTTCTTCTTCTTCACGAGAAATTTGAAATCCATTGATATAATCTTTATTAGAGATCGCAGAATCGTTCGTAGTTCACTGTGGTTTTCGTCAGTCGAACGTCGATCATCCTTCATCATCATCGATCATCATCATCATCAACATCATCTTCGTGGTTTCCGGCGATTAGGTCAATTGTGGATAGAAGATCTTCTTCTTTTCTTTTTATAGATCTTAAAACAAGGTGAGAGTTCAGATCTGTAGAAATTCATCCATCAGCTTCGTATCTCTCGAAATTTATGCTGAATTTGATTTTGTTATGAAGATTATTAACTTAGAAAATGTTAGTGAGATATTTAATCTTGTTATTTTATGCTAATAGCATTCTCCGTTATATTTTAAAGGAGAATGACAATTACTTCTTATAAAGATCATTATCCGTATGTTTTTAGGACGGAGAATGTCATTCTCCGTCTTAATTAGGACGGAGAATGCCATTCTCCGTCTTAATTTGAACGGAGAATGACATTGTCCGTCTTAGTTTAGACGGAGAATGACATTCTCCGTCTTAATTAGGACGGAGAATGACATTCTCCGTTTTACTTTAGACGGAGAATGATCATTATAAGTTAGTTCCAACTGAGGATATTTATTCTCCGTTACTTTAGACGGAGAATAATCATTATTAGATGAGAAATTTATTGTTCTATTTGTGGCCTCTTATGTTTTTATGTTATCAGGGGGGAAAGATATGGAATCAAGTTGTTTAGTTAACATTTGTTTCAAGGGAGACATAGTTTCCTGCCGTGTCACACATGAAAGTACCGTGGATTTTTTAAAGAATAAAGTGTGCGATCGATGGAGTTCTTTGGATCCACTTTCCTTCCGTTTCAGGTTTTTGCACTCTGATGGGACTGAACTGTATGTTGAAAGTGATTTTTGGCTTCGCTCATTGGTTGGTGGTTTTAACGGTAGTCTTGATGTGAGTTTTGATCTATATGTGGAGCAAATACACTCTCCATGTTCTTCATCAACATCTTTTCCTTGTCAAAGCTTTCACATGAGACCTTCGTCTTCCTCTTCTAGTTCTTTGAGTAGATGTTCTCCTACTGTAAAGGACAAACGAGTAGTACAATTTTATGAGGGCTCAACTGAGACAGTGAAGAAGAGGAAATCGGATATGTGGCCTGGATCAATTACTGGTGTTGGTCAGATTTTTCTAAATGGTGTTGAAGAAGTTAGGAATGCTGTTAGAAAGGTTTGTTTTGAATCTCGTCATCCATTCCACATTTTGAAATCTGAGCCGGGGAGGTATACTGTTTGTTGCAAGAATTACAAGACACATGCTTGTTTGTGGAGCTTCCATGCTATATCTATTTCGAAAGATAATCAAATTTTTGAGGTGAGGAGGTATGTGGGAGAACATAATTGTGGAGCTGGCTATATGGATAAAGGTAATCTGGTTGTTCCAGCAAAGTTTGTGAAAAGTTTGGTTAGTGACATTGTTCGGATGCATCCTAAAAAGTCCGCAAAATCTGTTGTCGATGATTTCAAGGTCGACTACGGTTTATCTGTTACATATGGACAGGCATACCACGGAATTAGGCTGGTGCACCAGGAAATGTACGAAGATGATGTTAGATCTTACAGTGACTTGTGTTGGTATGTCAACAAGGTAAAGGAAACTAATAATGGTTCCGTTATCGACTTCCAGAAAGATGATTCATCAATGAGGTTTGAGCGGCTTTTTCTTTCATATGGGACTTGCGTAGAAGGCTTTCAATATTGTCGTCCGATGCTATATTTGGATGCCACTTTCCTTACAGGGAGGTTTAGAGGTTGTTTGATGTCTGCTACAGCGAAGAATGGTAACCAACAGTTCTACCTATTGCATACGGTATAGTCTCAGGCGAAGACGGTGACAATTGGGAATGGTTCCTTAGAAATCTAAAGAATGTTGTTGGATGTAGTAGGCGTATTGTTTTTCTTTCGGATCAAGGCACCGGTCTAGTTTCTGAAGTCCCTAAAGTGTTTCCTAATGATTATCATAGCTATTGCTATTATCACATGAAGAATAACATACCGCTGAAAGAGAAAGGAAATGAAAGAGTGTATCCGCATGTACTTGAAGCTTGGAGGCAAGCAGTATATGCTCTAACTCCAGGTGTGTTAATGAGACAGATATATGCACATTTTCTATGCATTTTCCCTTAATTTAACAAGGAAAATGACCATTCTCCGCGTCAGTAAGACGGAGAATAGTCATTATCCGTTAGCTTTTGGACGGAGAATGACCATTATCCTTATGAGAATGCACTTATTTTTTCATAATTTTGTGAATTGACCTGATTCTTTATTACTTATTTGTTTTTTTGTATAAAGGTGGGTATAGACAAGCAATCAAGAAGATTTATGATCTGAATTGTGGTCATGTTGTGAATTGGATGAATAAACAAAAACCTGAACACTGGTCAAACGCATTCTTCCCGGGATGTAGATACGGTGAGGTTGCTTCTAGTTGTGCAGAGTCATTCAATGCATGGATAAAGGCTGAGAAGAAATTGCCTATATCAGCAATTGTAAATGTCATCCGTGTGAAGATGATGAAGATGATTTCGGATCGCCACAAGGATGCAATTGGTTTGAATAGCAAATTGACTCCATACGCTGAGGATATGCTGAAGCAGCTTACAGATGATGGCATGTGTTATAGGGTATATCGGTCTGGTGATTTCGAATTTGAGGTGATCGCAGATACTTCCTCCCATATGGTGAATCTTCTTGATTGTCATTGTAGTTGTCGTAGATGGAAGGTATATGGATTCCCATGCAGCCATGCAATACAATGCATCAGAGTTGGTTCAGATAAATCTGTTTATGACTTTGTGGAACAGTATTGGACATCAGATTATTACCAGAAGTTATATTCATGTGCCATTCGTCCAGTTCCAGATTGCGAAAAACAGTTTGAAAATAATCCCACTGATGTTGTTCTACCCCCTGTTCCGAAACGGGGTCCTGAACGACCAAAAGCGGACCGTTACAAGAGCAAATATGAGAACAAGGGAAAAGAGAAGAGAAAGATAAGGTGCCAGAATTGTTTTGAATTATGCAATCACAATCGGAGCACTTGTCCTCTGCCTCCACGTGCTGCTACGGTGGTCCAGGGGGCAGCGCCCCCTCGTTAATACATACACATATATTCCTTCTTTTATATAACTGGAAATTGTTTTTTGAATACATATCTTACTTTTTTTGATATCAATGGTAATAGTTTGAATTCTGCATATCAGCATAAGAACTTATTCTCCTTTATACTCTCTGACTTTATAATGTATTGAATGACCATTCTCCGTGTGTTTTAACACGGAGAATATTCATTCTCCGTTTTAGATACACGGAGAATGGCCATTTATAAATCAAAAATAGAAGGAGAATAACCATTCTCCGCGTGTTTTAAAACGGAGAATGCCATTCTCCGCGTCAGTAAGACGGAGAATGCTCATTCTCTAGGTCAAAATACAAGGAGAATGGCATTCTCCGTCTCTTTTGACCCGGAGAATGACATTCTCCGTCTCATAAGAAACGGAGAATGGCATTCTCCGTGTCCCTAAGACGGAGAATGGCCATTTATAAGTCAAAATAGAAGGAGAATAACCATTCTCCGCGTGTTTTAAAACGGAGAATGCCATTCTCCGCGTCAGTAAGACGGAGAATGCTCATTCTCTAGGTCAAAATACAAAGAGAATGGCATTCTCCGTCTCTTTTGACCCGGGGAATGACATTCTCCGTCTCATACGAAACGGAGAATGGCATTCTCCGCGTCCCTAAGACGGACAATGTTCCTTTCTAGGTCAAAAATACAAAGAATAACCATTCTTCGCGTGTTTTAAAACGGAGAATGCCATTCTCCGCGTCAGTAAGACGGAGAATGCTCATTCTCTAGGTCAAAATACAAAGAGAATGGCATTCTCCGTCTCTTTTGACCCGGCCGTCTCATACGAAACGGAGAATGGCATTCTCCGCGTCCCTAAGACGGAGAATGGCCATTTATAAGTCAAAATAGAAGGAGAATAACCATTCTCCGCGTGTTTTAAAACGGAGAATGCCATTCTCCGCGTCAGTAAGACGGAGAATGCTCATTCTCTAGGTCAAAATACAAAGAGAATGGCATTCTTCGTCTCTTTTGACCCGGAGAATGACATTCTCCGTCTCATACGAAACGGAGAATGGCATTCTCCGCGTCCCTAAGACGGAGAATGGCCATTTATAAGTCAAAATAGAAGGAGAATAACCATTCTCCGCATGTTTTAAAACGGAGAATGCCATTCTCCGCGTCAGTAAGACGGAGAATGCTCATTCTCTAGGTCAAAATACAAAGAGAATGGCATTCTCCGTCTCTTTTGACCCGGAGAATGACATTCTCCGTCTCATACGAAACGGAGAATGGCATTCTCCGCGTCCCTAAGACGGAGAATGGCCATTTATAAGTCAAAATAGAAGGAGAATAACCATTCTCCGCGTGTTTTAAAACGGAGAATGCCATTCTCCGCGTCAGTAAGACGGAGAATGCTCATTCTCTAGGTCAAAATACAAAGAGAATGGCATTCTCCGTCTCTTTTGACCCGGAGAATGACATTCTCCGTCTCATACGAAACGGAGAATGGCATTCTCCGCGTCCCTAAGACGGAGAATGGCCATTTATAAGTCAAAATAGAAGGAGAATAACCATTCTCCGCGTGTTTTAAAACGGAGAATGCCATTCTCCGCGTCAGTAAGACGGAGAATGCTCATTCTCTAGGTCAAAATACAAAGAGAATGGCATTCTCCGTCTCTTTTGACCCGGAGAATGACATTCTCCGTCTCATACGAAACGGAGAATGGCCATTTCTAAGTTCCAAATGCACACATTATAGGTTTGTATTAACACAGATAATGACATTATAGGTTTGAATCAAACAACAGAACTTTAACAAAACAGATTTACATATATAGAATAATGTAAATTAGTCGTAAAATTGAATTTCAATACAAAGGAAAACAAATACATTACAAAAGAAACCTGACAAACAGAATATATACAATGAATTTGTTAGCCAATTTACATTGTCATTTTACAAAAGGAATTGCACATTTACTCATAAGCAAAGCCTTAGCCAAATCTAGCCTTCTCTTTACAATAGTATTGTGAACTTGTTTGTTTGTTTTCTTCCGTAAATCAAATGGATATCTCGACAACTTTTCAATATAATATGAAACATACAGAAGGCAGCTGGGTGTTAGTTGCTGTGGACATTCTTTGCAAACCTTGAGCTCTGTTGTTTCATATTCCGAGATTGCTGGGCTTTTATTACTCATCAATGCAATCTTCTTTATTATAATTGGCTCAATTTTATTCTTCATGTATACTGCATCCTGGATTCCCTTAGCGCCCGTGTTTTTCCGCAATGAGTTGTAGTGCGTCCAAACATAGGAGCTGAAGTTGAATGCCAGCAGCGTATAGTGTTTATTCTCCTCGCAGAAGAGTGGCACGAATAGCCATTCAATGTCATCTTCCAGCTCCATTATAAAATCTTCTATATCAACTTTGAAATTGTACACTGCTCCTTCTGTTGGATCTTTTTCATCGACATACCGGGCAGTACCCTGTTTTCCAGAAGAAAAAAAAAACAAAAAATAATATCATGAGTTAGTTTTTTACAACACTATTAGTAGCTGTACACATTAATATTTATTTTTCAGTTTCGATTCTTACCAATGAATGGGGCATCATGATTGCAAACCATTTACATTGTGCACCCTGCGAGCTTGACTGAATGTTCTGCCTTAATTCGGCTTGAACGTCGTTCATAAGCTTTATTAGGTAGTTCATAACACCGGCTTCTATATCCGCCTCATTTATCATGTCTTGAAAATCTTTAGCACTTAACAACATGCTGACATCATTATTTATTCTTCTTATTTTACACTCTTCTGGAGCACTTGGAAAGTACATATATACATAATCACTGCACATAAATTTAGTTTCGATTATGATAATAATATAGGCTAATGATAAAATTGCATAAAAAATAACTCCAATAGAGAATGATCATTGCACTTGGAAAGTACATATATACATAAGTATTCTAAACAGAAATTGGTTCAAGTTTAGAATACTTACGTTGGAGACATCCTTCTTGTGTATACGATGCTCCTGTATACTTGCTTCTGCTCATCGTCTGCAACGTTCCAAAGTCTGAGCTTCGGACATTGCATCAGCATTTTCCCATCTCTAACAAGCTTTGCTGTTTGAGGAGATTCTTCCTCAAGTTCTTCAGGAGCTGACATCTCCTTTTTATTGTCGACCTTCTCGGGGCTGGAAGGAGCTTTTTTTTTCCCAGCTGGATCTACTTTCTTTCTGGGACTGGAAGGAGCTTTTCTTTTCCGACCAGGACCTGCCTTCTTAGTTGTTGTAGCATCGGATGTTTTCTTCTTTTGCAATGTAGTAAAATCATCCTCATCTGCAGCATTTGATTGATTTTTAGTTCCAGCAGGTACATTTGATCTTGTGTAATGCTTCTGGGGAACTGCTTGAGTATCCCCTCTTTCCATTGCTCTAGCCATTGCTTCAAGGTTAACGATTGTATCGTTCTTATTCTTGACTTCGTCATTCAACGAGACAACTTCCTCTAGAAGTCTGTTATTATCATTAGTTAGCTTTTCATTCTCTTTTTTCAGATCCTCTGTCATTTTCACTGATATAAAAACAAACAACAACAAGAGGTATGATGTCAATATTATATAATCTTCTTTTTAAAAACAATGTCATTCTCCGTGTCAATTTAGACGGAGAATGTCATTCTCCGTGTCAAAAAAGACGGAAAATGTCATTCTCCGGGTCAAAAGAGACGGAGAATGTCATTCTCCGTTTCCAAATAGACGGAGAATGACATTCTCCGTCTAATATTAGACGGAGAATGTCATTCTCCGTGTCAAAACATACAGAGAATGGTCATTTCTATGTCAAAATACAGAAAATGTCATTCTCCGTGTCAAAATACTAGCGGAGAATGTCATTCTCCGTGTCAAAATAGACGGAGAATGTCATTCTAAGTGTGTTTTAATACGGAGAATGACATTCTCCGTCTATTTTATAACGGAGAATGACATTTTATAGGTCAAAACAAACAGAAAACTTCATTCTCCGTGTACTTTGACACGGAGAATGGTCATTCTCCTTGTTAGATACATGTAATTACAGAATAAAATAGACAAAAAATATAAAATCTTACCTTTTAGAAGTAGCTCCTCAACATGTTGACGAAGCTTCTCATTATCAGCAGTAAGCTCAGACTTCTGCTTTCTCAGGGAGTCTAGTTCCGACCCCTGTGCCTCCAGTTCCTCAACTCGCTTAAGGAGTTTCTTGTTATCATCAATAAGGAGCGATTTCTCGTTCCTTAAAGAGTCTAACTCCTTCTCCAAGCCATCAGCAACGAGCCCCACAGCACGTTGTTGGGCTACATCTGCCGCTAGTTGCTGGGCTCTTTCCTGGAGTTGCTCATTCTCAGCGATAAGCTGAGATTTCTCCTGCAAGACACGCAACATATCTACATTGTCAGCTGTAGAGGGTGCTGGTGCTTGAGCTTCAGCTTGAGCTTCTTCTTCATCAACAGAATTGTCTCCACCTTCTACATATTGCTGCTCTGCTGGGACTTCTTCAAGTTCATCAACATTCAATGCAACAATATCCTTGAATATCAAATCTGAATCCATTTTAGCACCTTGATATTCATTTTTTAGGAATATTGATATTCTATTCCCATCCCATGTGCAGAATCTCGGAGATGCGACTGTTGGTTTGCACTTCCTCTCTACCAGTCGACTGTGCTCTGCAAACCAATACAAGAAGTATATCGTACAACCTTCAATCTTCTTGTACGATATATCAACATCACCATCTTCAGATTTTGTGACAGCCCTCTTTATGCTGTCCATAACGTACCCCAGTATAATCCGAGGCCAACAGATGCTTTTTATAACATCTGTGCTCTCCACCAGAGCGAAGAACTTGTATGGCAAGTTCGACCCCCCCATTCTGGTGAAGAATGCTGTTTGGCACAAGTTGAATACTATTAACTTGGCCACCTCATCGGGACTTGCATTTTTGCCCCCCAGCAGCTCTAATATCCTTTTCCTAACTTCAGCGTTTGAGACTTCAGCACCTTTGCCCTTGGAATTTTTCAGCAATCTTGTGAAGTGTTTTGTACACATGCTGAATGAGTCTGCTGGTGGGGGGGTCTTCTGCTTCTCAGTGATGATCTTCAAATACTTCTCATCAACTTCAGTGTCATCATTCATTGGCAGACCGAAAATGGTTGCCATCTCATCAGCAGTTGGTGCTACTTTGACACTGCTGCTCAATTGGAAATATCCAATTCCATCTTCTTCCAAATAAGCCCCCATCAACTTCTCCAGACCTTGGGTGACTTTAGATAGTTCTGATTTTTTCACCTTATTTCTGTAGAATACATCTACGAAGTCGTAGAATCCTACATTCTTCAAGCTTTCGACAACTGCTTCAGGCAAATGGCGAAACTTTTCCTTCACCTCATCCATGAGAGAGAGTACTGGGGTGAATGTTGCACGGAAAAGTCTTTCATCTCTGTTCCTGACAGTTTTTTTTCCTAAAAACAACAACAATTAGGTTTACGTCAACATTCTTCTTTATTATAATAAAGAGAAAGACATTCTCCGTCTAATATTAGACGGAGAATGTCATTCTCCGTGTCAAAATAGACGGAGAATGAGCATTCTCCGTTTTGTATTCAAAGGGAGAATGGCATTCTCCGTTTTGTATTAACACGGGGAATGGCATTCTCCGCGTTAGCAAGACGGAGAATGCTCATTCTCCGCTTCAGAAAGACGGAGAATGCTCATTCTCTAGGTCAAAATACAAGCAGAATGACATTCTCCCTTTATTTTGTCCCGGAGAATGATCATTCTCCGCCTAATATGAGACGGAGAATGCCATTCTCCGTCTCATATTAGGCGGAGAATGCTCGTTCTTTAGATCAAAATAAAGAGAGAATGCCATTCTCCGCTTTAAAATAGACGGAGAATGTCATTCTCCGTCTCAAAATAGACGGAGAATGTCATTCTCCGTTTTATTTTAACACGGGGAATGGCATTCTCTCTTTATTTTGACCCAGATAATGACATTCTCCGTCTCAATAAGGCGGAGAATGCTCATTCTCTAGGTCAAATTACAAGGAGAATGCCATTCTCCGCGTGTTTTAATACGGAGAATGCCATTCTCCGTCTCATATTAGGCGGAGAATGTCATTCTCTGGGTCAAAATAAAAGAGAATGCCATTCTCCGCTTTAAAATAGACGGAGAATGCCATTCTCCGCTTTAAAATAGACGGAGAATGTCATTCTCCGTCTCAAAATAGACGGAGAATGTCATTCTCCGTTTTGTTTTAACACGGGGAATGGCATTCTCTCTTTATTTTGACCCAGATAATGACATTCTCCGTCTCAATAAGGCGGAGAATGCTCATTCTCTAGGTCAAATTACAAGGAGAATGCCATTCTCCGCGTGTTTTAATACGGAGAATGCCATTCTCCGTCTCATATTAGGCGGAGAATGTCATTCTCTGGGTCAAAATAAAAGAGAATGCCATTCTCCGCTTTAAAATAGACGGAGAATGCCATTCTCCGCTTTAAAATAGACGGAGAATGTCATTCTCCGTTTTGTTTTAACACGGGGAATGGCATTCTCCCTTTATTTTGACCCAGATAATGACATTCTCCGTCTAATATGAGGCGGAGAATGCTCATTCTCTAGGTCAAATTACAAGGAGAATGTCATTCTCCGCGTGTTTTAATACCGAGAATGCCATTCTCCGTCTCATATTAGGCGGAGAATGTCATTCTCTGGGTCAAAATAAAAGAGAATGCCATTCTCCGCTTTAAAATAGACGGAGAATGCCATTCTCCGCTTTAAAATAGACGAAGAATGTCATTCTCCGTTTTGTTTTAACACGGGGAATGGCATTCTCCCTTTATTTTGACCCAGATAATGACATTCTCCGTCTAATATGAGGCGGAGAATGCTCATTCTCTAGGTCAAATTACAAGGAGAATGCCATTCTCCGCGTGTCAAAATAGACAGAGAACGTCATTCTCCGTTATAAAATAGACGGAGAATGGCATTCTCCGTATTAAAACACGCGGAGAATGGCATTCTCCGTCTCATATTAGGCGGAGAATGTCATTCTCCGTCTCAGATTAGGCGGAGAATGCTCATTCTCCGTCTATTTTACAGATGGAGAATGTCATTCTCCGTCTCATATTAGACGGAGAATGCTCGTTCTTTAGGTCAAAAACACAGAAAATGCCATTCTCCGTGTGTTTAAACACGGAGAATGCCATTCTCCGTCTCAAAATAGACGGAGAATGGTCATTTCTAGTTCAAATGACACAGAAATGGCATCCTCCGTGTATTTTATAGACGGAGAATGATCATTTTCATTTGCCGCGTCAATATAAATGGAGAATGAACAGGTCTCAAAGTTTTACCTTTTTTCTTCTCTTCATCTTGATCTTCTTCTTCCTCCCCTGCTACTTCTTGTTCTTGTTCTTCTACTGGTTCTTGCACTTCTTTTTCTTTTTGAGCGGTTCGTCTACGAGCAACCCTCTTAACTTTCATCCCTCCTTTCGTTTGCTTTCCAGCAACTACTTCTTCTCCTTCTTCTCTAACTTGGTCTACATCCATTGCTGATGATTGCGACATTGTGATGGAGATTCGCTGGCGATTTCTTGTAAGAAATTTCTAAGATTTTTGGAGGAGATGACCTAAAATCGCAACCGAACAGAGTATGGAAGAGGAGTGAGCGATAGAGACACTTTTTTGAAGAGTCGTTTGGTTTTGTATTTAATTCTCAAGCTTCTGGAATCGAACCGTTTTTCATAAAACTTGCTGGGTTTGTTGATATTCTTAATAAATTAGAAGGGCAAAAGGGTCATGCCGTGCCCTTTTTTTAATTTTTAAGTTAATCCTGGGCACGCGATGAAAGTTTATTTTGGGGTGGATTTTTCATAAAACTTTTTAAATTTTTGGGCATTTCATAAATTTTCTCATATATATTTTACTTTTTTGGAAGCATTAATTTTAAAGTTAAGCCTCTACCAACCAAACAATTAATCAAAATTATTAGAACAATATGTAATAAGTCGCAAACATCTAAAAATGAGTTTAAAATATCAAACACGGTCACTAAGTTTAATCTTTATTATAAGTTTAAGTAACCAAAATTTACTTCAAAATTCTATGAGAACACAAAAACATAAGCTCAAAAACTCAATTTTTAGCATTCTTAACATAAATTTAAGTCCACTAAAATCCATTCCAAGTTCTAGGAAATCAACCAAAACAAAGATAAAAATAAAAATGAGTAGTGTAAAATTAATCATGAACAACATTACAAAATATGTGTGTGTGTGTGTGTGAATCGGTTCGGTTCGGTATTTTCGGTATGGTATTACACTCAAACAGTTACCATTACCATTATACCGTAATTTAGTCGGTTCGGCAATTCGGTATCGGTACATAATTTCGATTCGATTTTTTGAAATATTTTTAATCGATATTCGATCGGTTTTTCGGTATCGGTTGGTATTTCTCACCCCTAATTCTTCATAATCAAATGCGTAATTCTCACAACCGTTGAAGGTCAATAGCAACAACGCAGATGTTTAGGAGCATTTAATGACCTACTCTTCATTCCCAAAAGTGTGACCTTAGCAATTGTGCGAATTCTAAGGCAACATTTCGAATTCATTGGGGAAACGCCTAAAAGATCGCAACTACAACAACATTTCGAATTCCTAGGACAATGTTCATAGATTCGCAGTAGCTGCACACAAAATTCGAAAAAGATATATCAGTTCATATTTTATCTTATTTGCACGCGAAAGTGTTCTGCGCGGGAAAGATCAATTCCTCTGTGTCAAAAGTGTTCCACTGCTCATTTCTCCTTACACCAAGGCCTCGTTTGGTTCGCGGAATGGAAGGGAAAGGAAATCAATTCCTTGTCATTTTCTTTCCTTTGGAAAACTTTAATTCCTATTGATTTTCTTTTCCGATGTTTGGCAATGCCAAGAAATTTGGAAAGGAAAATGAATACTTCAATGTGGGAAAGTGATTCCTTCCTTGGATGGATGGAATCACTTTCCTCCCTAATTTCCCTTCCATTGGGAATCACTTTCCTTTCCTCCTCAATTCCTTGGGCACCCAAACATAGGAAAGTAATCACTTTCCTTTCCCAACCGGGAGATTCCGCGAACCAAACGAGGCCCAAGAGTTTTTACCACCATGGCTGATGGGTTATCATTCTTTCTTT